>JAVSPQ010000172.1:0-305790 GCA_031878705.1 Tapirus indicus
TCAGTTCCCCTTTAAGATGTTTTCTTTAGAAGGATAGTCTGCCATCTTCCAGTCAGCTAGCTCATCACTTAATAAAGTGCTTTCTTTCCACGGCCTTGCCTGTTGACTGACTGGCTTTTGTCTTGCAGGGAGCAGATACCTTGCTCGGTATCAACCTCATCTATTTGGCAATATACTGAGCAATAAGATTAAGCTGAAATTTTTGTAGGAATTTACTGGCATGCTTAAAATTGTTCAAGCTTTAAAGAAAATACATATTTTAAGATGGACAAAGTAGTTCAAGACTACATTTCTTGGTTAACTAGCCTCCCCATTGCCTAAAATATTGACTGAATTTGGTTGATTCTTCTCAGATTCTTCTGGTAATACATTTACAGTGTATGAATACAATAATTACCTTTCTCCCATGCTTCTGTTTTACTTTGCTTTGACATCTGTTTTATTCTGTCTTGTATTGTTTCTCAACACTTTATTATGAAAACTTTCAAATGTACAGCAAAGTTGAAAGAATTTTATGGTGAACATCATGCCTGCTACATAGATTCTACCATTAACATTTTTCTGTGCTTGCTTTATCGCATATCTGTCCATTTATCCATGTTATTTTTATGCATTTTAAACTAAATTACAGATACTCAGCTTTCCCTTAAATACTTAAGTATACATATTAATTATCATTCATTTTTGCTTACAGTTCTTTCTTTCAAGAAGAAATTAACAAATAATGAAAAGCAGATATCTCAAATATGCATTTGCTGAGTTTTCACACATGCATACACCTGTGTATCCCAAACCCCTGTCAAGATACAGAACATTTATCACCCCAGAAAATCCCATCATGCCCTTCTCCATTCAGTCCCTACCCCCAGCTACTAAGAAGCAACTACTGTTCTGACTGTTTTCTACCATAGTTTTGCCTAGAACTTCAGATCAGTGAAACAATACATAATGTTTTGTGTGAGGCTTCTTTCACTCAGCATGATTCGGATTCTTCCATATTGTTATATATGTCATCAATGCATTATTTTTTATTGCTGAATAGTACTTTGTTGCATAAATACGCCACGTTTTGCTTATCCATACTGTTGATGGACACCTGGTCTGTTTCTAAGTTTTGGCTATTATGAATAAAGCTCCAAGATCATTCTTACAGAAATCTTTTTGTAGACATGTTTTCATTTCTCTTGGGTAAGTACTTTGGAGTGGAATTGCTGGATCATAAGAGATACATGTCAATTTTATGAAACTGCCTGACTTTTGTCCAAAATTGTACCATTTTCCACTACTGTGAACAATATATGCATATTCTAGTTTCTCCATATCCTTGCTGACATTTTGTGTTGTTTGTCTGTGTATTTAGCCATTCTTGTAGGTGTGTAGTGGTTTCTGCCTCGCATTGTGATTGACTATTACATACCGTTTTTCTGCACTTGATGCTGAGTTCCTTGAAAATCAGTACAATCAACTGTACCCCTCTCTAGTGCCTGTCACTGTCCTTTAATGTAGCAGGTGTGGAATAAGTGTGAAATGAGGGCAATGAATGAATGTTTTGACACCTAGTTTTGAGAATTTGACATGAAAAAAATTTCAAGCCATAAATGTAAGTAGAGGTAAATTTGAACGGAAAGTTTGTTAGTTATATTTTGTTTCAATTAAGAATTATTTCTTATACCAAGAACATATTTACACTGCCAATTTTCCATAGGTACAAATGATGCAAAATATACACCTGGCCCCAGAGACAGATGAAGATGATCTTTATTCTGGTTATAATGACACAATCCAACTTATGATACTGAGGTAAAAAAAAAAAAAATCTGGTTGGTTTTTACATTCGTCTTTGTTAACCAGCTGGTTCATGAAAACTTTGGATTTGAGGGTTCTGCTTTATTATGCTTTAAATTAAATAAGCTGTTTAAAAGCCTAGAAAAGTGCTACTACTGAAGACTCTACTAATTTCTACCAATAATGGTAATAGCAGCAGAAGGGAAAATCATGAGAAAAGTTATGGAAATGAGTAAGTATCAATTATGGACTTGTGTTTTTCAGCACTAGTTACCTGAATGTGTAAGTTAAAAGATTTAGATCACTTGAAGTACCTAAAATCATGTTTTTTTAGTGCTCTAAATTGTGAATGCCATGTAGAGTTACTTTTCTTCTTTAAAGTATATGTGTTTTGTAGAAAAATTAGGAAATAGAAATAAGTATAAAGAAAATTAAAATCATAGAAACTATCGGCACCCAGATATAACCATTAACTAACTTATAGTGCTTATCTTGCCAAACATTTACCTGTGTAGATACATGTATATCTCTATATGTTTTTGGATAAAATGGTATCATGCTGTGTGTACTGTTTTGTAATCTGCATTTTTTCTTTTATGAATATCCATTTATGTCCACAAATCTATATCAGTGTAATATTTAGTGGTACAGTAATTTAAAAGATGAAATTGTTACCAAATTGAATATTTTAATCTTTTTACATCATTGTAAGAGTTATAGTTTCTGAATTATAAAAAAAAACTCTTTATAAACTCATCTTGAATAAGTGTGTGAAAACAAGTAAGAATGAAGGTTATGGGTGTTAATTTACTTGCTAGTATAGAAAAAAGCTAATATTAGCTTTTGTAGGACTTTAAACTAATTTAGGAAATCTCATTCTATTCTACAGTTTTTCATATAGCTTTAGTCATTTTTGAATTGTTTTTTTTCCTCTGGAGAAAAATGGTGGTCTGTGAATTTGAGACCTAGAAAGAAAACAGAGATGATTCACTTACTATATATGAAATAAAAATGTAGGATATACTGATCATTGTAGAAACAAAATGACATAAATCCTATCACCTGATAGGATTTATTTTTATTAGATATAGCACCTGATGTTTTGTTGTATTCCCTTGTCTTTAATATATGCAGTGGTTTCCCTCCCTGTGTACACACACATACACACACAGACACACAGGTATTATATAGACTCCTTTTTAAAAATTTGTATTAAAACATAGGCATTTTCCTAAGTTAGTATAAATTATGAAAACCATTGAAAATCTCCCCCTTTCTCTCAGTTATAAAAGTTACATGTATAAAAAATATACATGCTCATTGTTGAAAAACAAAATTATCCATAATCCCATCACTCAGAAATAACAGCTGTTAACATTTTGTTGCTTTGTCTTTCCATCGTGCATACATACAGTTTTCTTTTAGCAGGTTTGGAATTGAACTAGCATATACTTTTCTATTTGCTTTTTTACATTCGAGAACTAGCATATACTTTTCTATTTGCTTTTTTACATTCAGCTAATCATAAGCAAAGTTTTGTAATACTAAAAATTGAAATAAATATAATTTTAATGGCTGCATAATACTGAATGTATACAGTTGGTTATAACTATTTTCTGAACATAGGATATTTATTTCCAGCTTTCTGCTGTTGTAAGAGACAACAATGTAATGAACAATTTAATGCATAAATAACTTTATGTATTTTGTTCAAACATTTCCTTGGATAGAGTCTTAGAAGTGAAATTAATAGATCATGAATATGATCATTTTTAAAGCACCAGAGAAACTTCCTAACTCCTCAGGTCATCACAGTGTGGCTTCATTATTTAATTTGAAGCAAATATTCAGACTGGCAGACACAAAAATAAATTATACAGTAAAATAAAAATGATATTTGGTTTGCCCATGGTTTCTTTTATCGTAATTAATTGGAATAACAAGTTTAATATATAGCTGTATTACTTGAAAAACTGCTAAGATGTTCCATAGATTATGCAAATTGTTAATCAAATCATGAACAGAAAAAATTATGAAAAATGTGCTAGTTTGGTATTTGTATTTGGAGAATTTGTTGACAATTTTTAGTTTGTTAGTCAGTTAGAATTCATTGAACTGCTTAACCAAATTTTGCTAATAGTTTAGGAATATTGGAAGACTTCTTTTTCCAAAAAAATCTGCCAAAGTAGTATAATTAATTATGCTGAAGGTTGCCCTTGGCTTTATAGTTCATATGAAAGTTGCCTAGTTTCTGTGGCTGAGAATTGTGTACTTATTTAATTTTATTTATTTGATATGGAAGGTTATAAAGATTAAAGTAAAAATTAAAGAAGAATGCTTGTACATAATAACATGTTTAAAGTGTATTGTATTAATATCCTGGTTATATAAACATTTTACTTTAATTGTCTGCAGTTTTAAAAAGTTAATTGATATTGACCCTTCTATGTGTTGTTTGTACTTATTTTTTTACTAGTCAGCAAGTATTTTTTTGTGGGAGGTAGACTGAAATAAATCAGAGGCAAGTATGAGAATTGCACATAAAACGTGTATGAAGGGTTAGAGCCAGAGTTTGTGTTGGTGAAGGAGTAGGAAATAAAGGCTGGTTAGACTGGTGGTTGGTAAGACTGAGTGCTTTTGAGAGAGTCTTTTTAAAAATGACATTGGTCCAGGAAACCCAGGAACACTTGTATCTTGCCCTTAACTAATGTCCCTTTCCTCAAGTTTCCTGAGGGAGAATATGAGTACAGGTCAGGAAACAGCAAAGCATAAGACCATTTTATTTCAACTGAGGCTTTGGTTCCAAATGACGTTGTAGGTTGGGCTCTGTGGAGCCCTCAGTTTGCCTAGGTTAGCTCTAGTCTGAATCTCAGACTTTACCTCTCCAGTGAGATGAAAAGACAGGTTCACTTGGGCAAAGGGAAATAGAACAAGAGAAATTGTTTGCCCATTGCTTGTAGAGAATATGGCCTTTTTTGTCCTGAGGCTTTCTCAGGTAGGGCTGATAGTCGTGGTCCCAGCATATGGAAGAAGAGAGGGGAGGGAGAGAGGAAAGACAGAGGGAGAGAGGGAGAAAGAGGTTTGCCTCTCTCTTCTTACTGCTCTAGCTACTTGGAAGAAAGAAACAGAAGAAAGGCCATATCCTTGTGTACAGGATCTTTTAACCAGGCATAATTGATCACCCATCTAAACAGTGGCTAATGTCCTTCAAATTGACTAATATTATCAGTACTGCTCTTTCTAGGGGAGGAAGGAGCCTTGATATTTTGGGTAGTGTGAAGGGGTAGATTTGAGAACAGGATTGCTTGAGCCCCCGAGCTGGATATCAACAGATGGGGTAGGATGAATTATAGAGGATCATGAATACCAAAGAGAAGTTAAACATTTTTTTTTTTTAATTCACACTTCATGTTGAACATTAAATTTGCCTTTTTCTTTTAGGAATTGGAGAATGACACAGCTTTTCAGCAAGCTGTGAGAACTAGTCATGGCAGAAGACCTCCCGTAAGTGAATTTCTTTTTTATTATGGCAAAAAACACATAACATAAAATGAACCATCTTCACAATTTTTAAAAAAATTTTTATTGATGTCTTAATAGTTTATAATATTGTGGAGTTTTAGTTGTACATTATTATTTGTCCATCACCATATGAATGCAATCCTTCACCCCTTGTGCCCACCCCCCACCCCCCTTCCCCCTGGTAACTACCAACCAGTTCTCTCTGTCCGTGTGTTTGTTTCTATTCCACATACAAGTGAAATCGTGTGGTGTTTGTCTCACTCTGGCTTATTTCACTTAACATAGTACCCTGTGGGTCATCCATATTGTTGCAAATGGGACAATTCTGTCTTTTTTATGGCTGAGTAGTATTCCATTGTATATATATACCATGTCTTCTTTATCCAATCATCAGTTGAGGGGCACTTGGGTTGCTTCCACTTCTTGGCTATAGTGAATAATGCTGCAATAAACATAGGGGTGCGTAAGCTTCTTCAGATGGTTGATTTCGTGTCTGTTGAGTAGATGCCCAAGAGTGGGATTGCTGGATCATAAGGTATTTCTATTTTTAATTTTTTTGAGGAATGTCCATACTGTTTTCTATAGAGGCTGCACCAGTTTGCATTCCCACCAGCAGTGAATTTGGGGTTCCTGTTTCTCCACAACCTCTCCATTTGTTGTTTTTTGTCTTGGTGATTGATTATAGCCATTCCAAAGGGGGTAAGGTGATATCAGCGTAGTTTTAGTGATGTTGAACATGTTTTCATGTGTCTATTGGCCATCTGTATATCTTCCTTGGAAAAGTGTCTGTTCATATCTTTTGCCCATGTTTTTGATCAGGTTGTTTGTTTTTTTGTTGTTCAGTTGTGAGTTCCTTATATATTATGGAGATTAATCCCTTGTCAGATATACAATTTGCGAATATTTTCTCCCAGCTGGTGGGTTGTCTATTCATTTTGTGTGTGTGTGTGTGTGTGTGTGTGTGTGAGGAAGACGAGCCCTGAGCTAACATCCATTGCCAATCTTCCTCTTTTTGCTGAGGAAGACTGGCCCTGGACTAACATCCGTGCCCATATTGCTCTACTTTATATGGGATGCCGCCATGGGCATGGCTGACAAGCAGAGCGTTGGCAGACGCCCGGGATCCAAACCAGCGAATCCCAGGCTGCCAAGCACGAACTAAACCCCTGTGCCACTGAGCCGGCCCCTGTGTATTCATTGTGATCCTGGTTTCATTTGCCTTCTAGAAGCTCTGTAGTCTGATGAAGTCCTACTTGTTTATTTTTTCATTTGTTTCCCTTGTCCAAGTAGACATGGAATCTGAAAGGATCCCTTTATGACTGATGTCAGTTAGTGTACTGTCTATATTTTCTTCCAGGAGTTTTATAGTTTCAGGTCTCACTTTCAGGTCCTTAATCCATTTTGAGTTGATTTTTGTGTATGGTGATAGAAGATGTTCTACTTTCATTCTTTTGCATGTTGCTGTCCAATTTTCCCAGCACCATTTATTGAAGAGACTTCCCTCTCTCCATTGTATGTTCTTCACTCCTTTGTCCATTAGATTAGCTGTCCATAAGTGTGTGGTTTTATTTCTGGGCTTTCAATTCTGTTCCCATTAATCTGTGTGGCTATTTTTCTACCAGTACCATGCTGTTTTGATTACTATAGCCTTATAGTATATTTTGAAATCAGGGATTGTGATGCCTCCGGCTTTGTTCTTTTTTTTTCAGGATTGCTTTAGCTATTCGGGGTCTTTTGTTGCCCCATATGAATTTCAGTATTTTTTGTTCTATTTCCATGAAGAATGTCATTGGGATTCCGAGTGGGATTGCATTGAATCTGTAGATTGCTTTAGGTAGTAGGGACATTTTAACTATGTTTATTCTTCCAATCCATGTGCATGGAATATTTTTCCATTTCTTTATGCCTTCATCAATTTCTTTCAATAGTGTCTTATAGTTTTCATTGTATAGGTCTTTCACCTCGTTGGTTAAATTTATTCCCAGATATTTCATCCTTTTTGTTGCGATTGTAAATGGGATTGTCTTTTTGAGTTCTCCTTCTGTTAGTTCATCATTAGCATATAGAAATGCAACTGATTTTTGTAAGTTGATTTTAGACCCTGTGACTGTACTGTAGTTGTTGATTATTTCTAATAGTTTTCCAATGGATTCTTTAGGGTTTCTGTATATAAAATCATGCTGTCTGCAAATAGTAATAGTTTCACTTCTTCATTGCCTGTTTGGAGTCCTTTTATTCCTTTTTCTTGCCTAATTGCTCTGGCCAAAACCTCCAATACTATGTCAAATAAAAGCGGCGAGAGTGGGCACCCTTGTCTTGTTCCTGTCCTCAAAGGAATGGCTTTCAGTTCTTCCCCATTGAGTAGGATGTTAGCTGTAGGTTGGTCATATACGGCCCTTACTATGTTGAGGTACTTTTCCTTCTAGACCCATTTTGTTGAGAGTTTTTATCATAAATGGATGTTGGATCTTGTCAAATGCCTTCTCTGCCTCGATTGAGATGATCACATGGTTTTTATTCTTCGTTTTGTTAATGTGGTGTATCACGCTGAATGATTTGCAGATGTTGAACCATCCCTGTGTCCCTGGTATAAATCCCACTTGGTCATGGTGTATGATCTTTTTGATGTATTGCTGTATTCGGTTTGCCAATATTTGGTTGCAGATTTTTGCATCTGTGTTCATCAGCGATATTGGCTTGTAGTTTTCCTTCTTTGTATTGTCCTTGTCTGACTTTGGTATCAGGGTGATGTTGGCTTTGTAGAATGTGTTAGGAAGTATTCCATCTTCCTCTCTTTTTTAGAATAGTTTGAGAAGGATAGGTATTAAATCTTCTTTGAATGTTTGGTAAAATTCTCCAGGGAAGCCATCTGGTCCTGGACTTTTATTTTTGGGGAGGTTTTTGATACTGTTTCAATCTTTTTGCTTGTGATTGGTCTATTCAGATTCTCTGTTTCTTCTTGATTCAGTTTTGGGAGGTTGTATGTGTCCAAGAATTTATCCATTTCCTCTAGGTTGTCCACTTTGTTGACATATTGTTTTTCATAGTATTCTCTAATAATCCTTGGTATTTGTGTGGTATCTGTTCTAATTTCTCCTGTTTCATTTCTAGTTTTATTTATTTGAGTCTTCTCCCTTTTTTTCTTGGTGCATCTGGCTAAGGGTTTGTTGATTTTGTTTATCTTCTCAAAGAACCAGTGCTTTGTTTCCTTGATCCTTTCTGCTGTTATTTTGGTTTCTACTTCATTTATTTCTGCTCTGATTTTTATTCCATCTCAACAATTTTATTTTTTTTGAGGAAGATCAGCCCTGAGTTAACATCCGTTGCCAATCTTCCTCTTTTTTGTTGAGAAAGACTGGTCCTGGGCTAACATCCATGCCCATCTTCCTCTACTTTATATGGGATGCCACCACAGCATGGCTGACAAGCAGTGTGTCAGCTGGCACCTGGGATCCGAACCTGTGAACCCTGGGCTGCCAAAGCGTGAACTAAACTGCTGTGCCACTGGGCCAACCCCCCATCTTAACAATTTTTAAATATATAATTCAGTTAGTGTTAAATATATTCTCATTGTTTTGAAACAGATCTTCAGAACTTTTCATCTTCCCAAACTAAAAGCCTTACCCATTGAACAACTGCCCATTCCCCTTCCCTCTAGCTCCTGGCAACCACCCTTCTACTTTCTGTCTCTATGAGTTTGACTAATTTAGTTACCTCATGTAAGTGGAATCATACAGTATTTGGTATTTTTTGTGACTGGCTTATTTCACTTGGCATAAAGTCCTTAAGGTTCATTCACATGGTAGAATGTGACAGGATTTCCTTCCTTTTTAAGGCTGAATAATATTCCATAGTATATGTATATCACATTTTGTTCCATGACACTTGGGTTGCTTCTACCTCTTGGGTGTTGTGAATGGTCCTCCTATGACCATGGGTGTGCAAATAGCTCTTTGAGACCATTTTCAGTTCTTTGGACTCAGAAAGTGGATTGCTGCATCCTGGGGTAATTCTATTTTTAATTTTTTGAGGAACCTCCATACTGTTTTCCATAGCGGTTACACCATTTTACAATCTCCCTAAGGGTGCACAAGAGTTCCAGGTTCTCCACATCCTTACTAACACTTGTTATTTTCTATTTTTTTGATAGTAGCAGTTTTAATGGGTATGAGGTAATTCTCTTTGTGGTCTTGATTTGCATTTTTCTGATGATTAGTGACACTGAGTATCTTTTCATATTGTCTTTGAAGAAATGTCTGTTAAAGTGCTTTGCCCATTCTTCAACTGGATTATTTGATTTTTTTTGTTGAGTTGTAGGTGTTGTTTATACATTCTGGATTTTAACCCATTATCAGATATACGACTTGCAAATATTTTCTCCCATTCTGTAGGTTGCCTTTTCACTCTGTTGATTGTGCCCTTTGATGCAAAAAAGTTTTTAAGTTTGATGTAGCCCCATTTGTCAGTTTTTGCTTTTGTTACCTGGGCTTTTTGTGTCACATCCAAGGACCGCTGCTAAGTCCAATGTCATGAAACTTTTCCCCTATGTTTTTTTCTAAGAGTTTTATAGTTTCAGGTTTTATGTTTGGGCCTTTAATTCATTTTGAGTTAACTTCTATATATGTTGTAAGATAAGGGTCTAACTTCATTTTTTGCATGTGACTATCTAGTTTTCCCAGCACCATTTGTTGGAGAGACTGACCTTTCCTCATTGTGTGGTCTGGGCACCCTTGTTGAAGATCATGTGACCATATTCACGAAGGTTTTTTCTAGGCTCCTTATTCTACTCCATTAGTCTATTTATCTATCTTTATGCTGGTCCCACACTGTTTAGATTACTGTAGCTTTGTAATAAGTTTTGCAGTCAAGAAATGTGAGTCCCCCAACTTTGTTCTTCATTTTCAAAATTGTTTTGGCTATTCAGGGTCCGTTGAGGTTCCAAATAAATTTTAGGATTAATTTTTCTATTTCTTCAAAATATGCCATTGGGATTTTGTTAAGGATTGCATTGAATCTGTAGATTGCTTTGGTTAGTATGGACGTCTTTACAATATTACGTTTTCCAATCCATGAACATGGATGTCTTTCCATTTATTTGTGTTGTCTTTGATTTCTTTCAGCAATGTTTTGTAGTTTTCAGTGTATCCGGTAAGTGAATTTCAAAGTATTTTATATCAAAGGATTTTTTTCATGCTTTTGAGAATATAAATATTATTTATGTAAAACATTGGAATGTATTTACCTAAAGTACTAATTGTTTAAAAAATATTTCTAATTTTAAAGTTACTTAAATATTGATACTTCAAAACATGGGTGCTTAATTTATAAATTACTCTTACTTGGATTAATGACCCTCCATTTTTAATCTTCCACCAGCACATAAATTGATAGAGTGATTTTCTCAATATTATTCAGATTTTTGTATATGTCATATATGGGAAAACAGTATGGAAAGTCCTCAAAAAATTATAAATAGAACTACCATATAATCCAGCTATTCTACTTCTGGATATTTATCCAAAGAACATGAAAACACTAATTCAAAAAGTTATATGCACTCCTGTGTTCATCGCAGCATTATTCACAATAGCCGAGACTTGGAAACAACCTAGGTGCCCATCAACGGATGAGTGGATAAAGAAGATGTGATATGTGTGTATATATATACACACACACACACACACACACACAACCCTAAAGTAATTGAGATGTTGAGAACTTTTCCTTCGAGAGCAGGAACAGAAAAAGAATGACTGCTATCACCACGTCTAATTCAACACTGTACCAAAGGTTCTAGCAAGGGCTAGGGAAAAGAAACAGAATTGAAAAGAAAAAAATACAGTTCATTATTTGCACATGATATAATCATGTACCATAAAATCCAAAAGAATTTTCAGATAAATTAGTAGAATTAATAAGAGAGTTTAGTGAAGCTGCTAATTGCAAAGTTAATAAAATCAACTGTATTTAAAGCAACAATAAAAAACATTTAGAAAATATAAATTTTAAAGGGGTATCATTTATAATAGTATCAAAAATAACAAATATCTAGGAATAAATCTAACCAAAAATATGCAAGCTTTCTACACAGAAAATGAAAAATCATTATAAAGAGAGATTAAAGGAGACCTAACTAAATGAGGGGATATCTCCATTTATTATGGATTGGAAGACACAGTATTCTAAAGGTTTTAATTCTCCTCAATCTACAGATTCAGTATATTTCCAAACAAAATTCCATCCGGGGTGTGTGTGTGTGTGTGTGTGTGTGTGTATAAAATTTGACTAGCTGATTCCATATTTATGTGGAAATGTGGATGGCCTAAAAAACCCAAAGAATTGTGAAGAACAAGATGGATGGATTTCCTTGACTGGAAATCAAGACTTATTAGAAAGCTATGGAAAGTAAGATAGTTGCGCTACTGGCACACAGACAGATGAAAGAGCAATGAACAGAATAGAAAGTTCAGAAACAGACTCAGGGCCCACAGAACAGTAAAGAAAAGAAAGTCTTTCCAGTCAGTGTGCTGGAACAACTGGAGAGCTGAATGGAGAAAGGTGAAACTTGACCCCTTCCTCACACCTCACACACAAATCAAATCCAGATGGAATGGACCTTCTATAAGATAATATAAGAGAACATCTTTTCAAACTCAGGGAAAGATTTCTTAATTTGGACACAAGAATGCTATCTTTATAAAGAGAAAGAACCATATACATTGACTATGTTAGAATGAAGAACTTCTGTTAACCAAAAAATACTCATAAGAGAGAGAAAAGGTAAATTACAGAACAGAAAAGGTTTCTTGCAATACATATAACCTACAACAGAATGAAATCCAGAATACACAAAACACTCCTACAAGTCAATTGGATAAAAAAGAACCATCCAGGACAAAAATGGGCCAGGAAATTAAACAGATACTTCACAAAAAAGGATATCCAAGTGGCTAATAAAGCTATGAAAAAACTTTCTCAGTTTTACCAGTAATCATAAAAATGCAAATGAAAGCCATAATGAGATACAACTACACACCCACCCAAGGGCTAAAAATAAAAAGACTGAGAATTCCAAGTATTGGTGAAGGTGTGGAACACTTGGAATTTTTATAAATGTCAGTTGAGTGTCAGTTGGTACAACTGTTTTGGAAAACAGATGACATCTATTAAAGTTCGAGCTTTGTTACCATAAGACACAACAATTTTAGTTCATATACTCAACAGAAATGTGGGCACATGTGCAACAAGAAGCAAGTATTTCATAGCAGCATTATTTATAATAGTAGAAACTGGAAACAATCCAAATGTAATAGAAAAAACCCACCCTTCAATTTGCAGTATTTACCAAAAGCTAAGCAAGACCATTATGAAGAAAAGTATAAAATATTACTGAAAGACAGACAAGATGATTCAAATAAATAGGAAAAAAAAAATCCCTGTACAACTCAATATTGCAAAGTTGTCAGTTCTTTCCAATCAATCTATAAATTCAATCAGTTCCAGTAAAAACCCTAAACCTATTTTATTGTAGAATCTTATAAATGATTCTAAAATTAAATGTAAGAAAAGCCAGGACAATTCTGTCTTTATTGAGATATATTATAAAGCTATAAAAATTACAATAGCTTGGCATACAGAACTCAGAAACAGTCCCAAACTTTTATGGAGACTTGATAAATGACTGAGAAGAATTACAAATCAATGGAGAATAAATGAGCATTGGACAACTGTGCAATCATATGAAAAAAACACCTCCCTCACCAAATTCTAATTAAAAACCTAAATGTAAAAAATTAAACTTTAATATTTTATATTAGAACATCTTCACTATCTCAGTGTATGGGTGGATTTTTTTTTTTTTTCCTACAGGGAAAGATTCGCCCTGAGCTACCATCTGTTGCCAATCTTTCTCTTTTTGTTTTTTTTCCTCCCCAAAGCCCCACTACAGAGTTGTATAACCTAGTTGTTAAGTCCTTCTAGTTGTTCTATGTGAGCCACCACCACAGCATGGCAAGTGACACGTGGGTGGTGTGGTTCCGAGCCTGGGAAGTGAACCTGGGCTGCCGAAGCACAGCGTGCTGAACTTTAACCACTATGCCACCAGGGGTGGCTCTGGATTTCTTACATGACAAAAAAAGCATGAAATGCACACACACACACACAGATTGATAAATTTCACTACATTCAAAATTACAAACCTATATGACAAAATAAATCGTAATAAAATTTAAAAGACAACACAGTGGGTGGAGATATTTGTAGTATAAACTACTAACAAAAAATCAGCATCCAGATTATTTAAAGTCCTATAAATCAATAACAAATATTCTAACTACCATGATACTACTGGTAACATGGAGGCACCAACCAACGAGAGAGGAAAACCAATAGGAATGAAAACTTGTAAAAAGAGGCTGCTCTGGTGCACACCAGCTGAGTACCAGCCCTCCAAACAGTCCTAAGGGAAAATCGATGCAAGACGTGAACACAGAATAATGTAAGTCCTCTCTCAGAAAAAAGAAAAAAATTAAATTTGAAATGAATGTTTTTCTTCAGGCTGGGAATTAGATTTAATTAAAAGAAAACTGAAGCCAACTGCTTGAATTCTAATATTTTAGGTTGAGCCACGTGAAATGGCCATTTTTATATGTAAAAGATGGTCAAAACCCAGCAATTCCCTATGGTTCCACCTCTAAATTCTTCTTTATCCATGGTATTGTAAATCGCCAATATACACAGAATATTTCAACCTGTGGAGCTGAAGACAGAACTTGCTGACTCATAAATGGGCTTGAAACTAGTTTTCAAGTAAGACTAAAACTTGATTCTACTCAATTATATAAGGCAGTTTTAAAGAGTCATGTTTTCCTGGAATTCAATGTAAAACAGTGTTTTATAGCTCACCAAAAACATAATTCTTTGTCAAAAATTGTGAAATATGCTTAGATGATTATTAAGAGTCTAAAGCTAAATCAGAGAAAATCTAACTCAACTTAAATTGGCTGTATTTACAAATGGCTTTTTTTTTCATTTTACCCCCCTCCCTGCCCCAAATCAACTTCTTTGTGTCATTACATTATAAAAATTCCAGTATAAAATTTGGTTTCTGAAATAGCATCACTGTTGGCTCCCTTAACTTTCAAAGGCTCTCACGAAGTTTAAGAGCAATCTTAAGTAGAATAAAAGTGGTCAGTTTCTAAACACTGTATTTTGACAGATGATTTTAGCAAATCAAAAATGAAGAAACCCAAATAGTCAATAAACAAGGGAAAATATGCTCAACGTTTCTTAGTTCTTTTATTTCTATTTTCTTTGCTTCCTTACTCTCTCTCTTCCTCTCCCTCTCCTCCCTCTTTCCTTCCCTTCCTTTGATCTTGAAGCTAACATTAAAAAAGGTTAACAACTCTTAATACTGATTAATAGCAGTATGAATCTTGGTTGTGTACTTTAATATATTTTTCAAATTTCTTTAGAAAAAGAGAAATAAAAAGAAAAAGGCTTTGCCCTTTCCACCTTTGCAATGAATCACTATGATGTTCTCTTTATCCTGAGCCAGCCACTCAGTTACATTCGTGGATAGTTTCAGCATCTGACTGATTTCAAAGGTAAGAATTTTAGTTGAATGAAAATACTTCAAAAAAAATCAAGCTCAATTTATTTAGCCCTCTTGTGACAGCCAATGTGGCATGAAACTTACTTCAGATTGGGGGCACTGTGATCATCAATCATGACTCGGTGGACCCTATTGTGGAAGGGCTTAGGATTATAAGCTTTTTCACCTACAAGAAATGACACATAGGTCATAGTTCTATACTTAATAAACATAGTAAATGATCAAGTTATCAAGAAGTTATACTTTTCTATTAGAAATTCCTTATCCACCTTTAAAAGGAGCTTTCTGACTGGCTCCTCCTGCTCTAAAAGAAACTTAAGGGTCTCAAAAACATAAGGACAGCAGTGGTTTGTCCATCTTGAGTACCCTAAGCCCAACTTATTTTGGTTTGCTTAATAGGCCTTACTTTTAATTTTCCAGCATTACGTTATCGTAGGGTAGTTAGACACCACAGAGCAGAAGCAAATGTGGCCGACCAAAATGCTTGCCTCCTGAAAATGTCCATTTAATGTAAAGGAAGAGGAAAAATCAAGAGAGACAAAGTAGTAAGCTGAGATGTAATCTGTTTTCTACATGGTTTTCTTTTTTTTTTCCGTGTAGGTGCCTGCTGTCCTCAGACCCACCCTACGTTGGGGTACGCATTTGTTGAATCGTCTGTCTTCAAAACACAAGCTGGCAGGAAAAACAGAAATATTTCCCTAACCTAATACCACCAGAGCGACTCCTTCTAAAATGGCTCTGCCTCGACCCCAGCCTCCTGCCTCCCTCGCAGGGCACTTTGTGCTGTTGAGCTACCTTTTCCCACCAAATAGGGCCAGCGCAAGATGGAGATATTTTAACTCACTTTCCACCACTACCAAATACTTATGACTAAATGAAATGTAAAAAGTGAATCATCTTACATGCAGCAATGCATGTAAAATGCATCTATAGTAGCAAAATATCTATCTATAGTACTCACATTTTGATTATGCTCAAACAATACACTCTTGGTTATAGGAAAAGCCCAGGAATTTCATGTCTAAGGAATTTGTGGATGGAGTTCAAATAGGAATTTGGTGGGAATTTCAAAATATAGAGAAGTTAAAGTTAGTACAAGAGGCAAAGTCCCCAGTTTCTTCTTTGGGTGCTCCATCTTCCTCATTCAACTGAAGGTACTTAGTGTGTACACCCTTCACAGGTCCGTGAATACCCCTATCCTTTAGTTTCTAAGTATGTGGAAATTTATCTAAACATTTCATTTTCAAGTAGCTTATTTGGCACAGAATCAGCAGAATTAAAAAGATTAATTAATGTTTTTTTTAATCTTTAATTAATCCAGAATTAAAAAGATCATACAAAATGAAAGCCACAGAAAATGCAAAAAAAGAAAAATTGTAAGAAAGGTGAATCATATATTTCTTACCTGGGGATAGTTTTAACCGAATTAAAGCCATGAAAAATATAAGTCATGTCAACTAGTAGACGCATCACAATAAAGCCAACATCTAAGGCATTAAGTAAATTGGAGAAATACTTCTGTACCCTATAATGTAAAACAAAAATATAAGTTTATGCTTCCCAAAAGAAGAGATAGGGAAATTTTAAGAGCAAAAATTATTTGACTCATCCCCATTAACAATTCTACTTTAATGAATTATCTAAAATTCATTTACTAGGCTAGACTTAGGGAAAATATTCATATTCATGATTTTATACAGACACATGAGAAAAGCATCAATAGGGCAATTTCAGTTCAGTAAGAGATATAACCAAACTGTTGAACAAGAGGCAAGCAATGCCTTCACATAGGTGGGAGAGAAGGTGGGATGCTGGACAGTACTACTGGGCAATGGAAGCTGAACATGTCACAGCCTTAGAACAACTGGGGTTGTGAGGCGTGTAGAAGAGGAGCTTGTGAGAGGGAGGCAGTTCCTCTTTTTTGGCCTGTGAACTCATCATCTGGCTTTGTACCCAGAGTGGAATCCCAATGGGCTGGTATGGCCTCCCCTGTGCAAAGCTGAACTTCCACCCACTGCACCTTCCTCCCCAGCACTGGCTCCTTCAGCCAGGGGCACTGGTGCTCCAGGGGAAGCTCCTTCCAATTCTGGGGTAGCCCTTTCAGGCTCTGAGCAACCTGGGAGTGGGCAAATGTCCTTAGCTCAAAGGCATGAGGTGAGCAGTTCAGCAGGAGAGGAATCAAGCTGCCTTCTGAAATGCTCTGGATGAAGTGAGGCTGGGGAATTTAGTCTCTGACTCCCACAGCAGTTCAGCTCCAAGGCTTGGCTCACTCCATCCACCTCCTCAGAAAGCCGGTGGCAGAGAAAATCAGCTGCTGCCTCACTACCAACCTCGCTGATGGGATGAGCATGTCTCACATCTCCTGTGTACCTTGGTGAAAGTTTTCATTTTAACTGAGGTAGGGAGTTATTCATGATCTATTATCTAGTATTTAATATGCTGTCAGCTTTTATTTAGATTCAACTCTTAATGAAAGTATTAGTATTTATACTTCATGTACAGGTTCCTCTTAATAATGTGCATGTAGACACATCAGCTGCCTGGCTCCATTTTGCAAACCCTTTAAGTTTTACCTGTTGAAGGAACCCTCTAGAACACATTACTGGAGACTAGAGTGCCAGTTACAACAATAATATTAAAGCCCAATCTAGGACAAAGTGGGGTTTGGGTAGTTGTTTCTCTGGTGGACCATGTCTTTCAGGAGAATTATTTTGATAAAGAGGGACACACTTCGCTGTGTTGACCTGGTAATTACTTTGGGATGCTTCTCATAGCATTCCAAAACAGCTTTATGAGTTTTAAAAAAAATTAATCAAACTTACCCTTCTACAAATCCTCGAAGAAGAACATGCAGCAAAAAAATAAAGCAATAGCTAAAGAAATTGAATGATATTCCAGAGGAATAGAGACAAATTGGTCCATAACAACAAGGGATAGATCCACAGGGATGAGCAAAATAATGAATATTCTAAAACTAATAAATAGAATAAAGATAAAGTGGTTTTCACCCCTATAGTTAGACTACATATAGGCCAATGATCTGATACTAAAATGTCATCATTTAGGATGAAACTGTCTGTTGTAGGGAGAACTGTGTTGCCTTAGAATCTCAAAAAAATTACTCAGTTTTCACCCAATAGAAGCAGTCATTAGGAAAATAAAATTCCCACAAAACGACTGCATGTTATCATGCCCTTTTATAGTAGACACATCAGACTAACAGTCCAAGAAAGAACTGGCAAACTGAATGAAATTTACATGTCTCTGCTTGTAAACTCTTCTTCAAATTTGAGAATTTATAAGGGGCTTCTACCAATTTCTCATAATAAATAAAACCTCATTAATCTTGATAACTTTTAAGAATTTAGTAATAAAAACCAAGTGAAAGCCTAACATAAGCCCCTAAAAGACCACTTTGACCAGTAAGACCTTTTTATCAGTGAGATTTTCAACAAGTATATGATTACACATTAATGGATGTTTCTAGCACCGTTCTGGGCTCATGAGAAGGAATCCAATTCCATAAATATATACGGGATTGAACTCTAAAGCCTTTCTCTTAGCCTCACTCCCTAGCCTTTCTCTTATATATTCTAAAGAAATTCTCCATAAATTAATTATACTATATGTGTAATCTTTCCGCCTTCTCTTTCACTTCTGCCCACCATACCTGCCATTTCCGAGGCTGAGATTCTTGAGGCCTCCGTAGGGGACACTGGCTCCATTTTACAGTGTCCCCAACAATTCTAGTCTGAGATCCAGCTTCCTCTGCTGCCTTATCCATCTGCTTTTTGTCCTCTGGAAATTTGTTGAAATTTCTTGTCTCCTGAAATCCCTGTTCCTTGCATTCTTTGTTGTGTGAGTTTATTCCTCTTTGTGCTTCCATGCTGTCGTGTCAGCAGGCTCTCAGGAGGGATGGGAGGTCAATACATGTTCAGTAGAATCCTGAATTAGATTAGCCTGTAGTTTGGGTCTTGAAAGCATTCATAAATGCCTTTAACAACTACAATATAAAATAGCATGGTGTAATATCTAAGTATGTGAACTGAGATATTACCCAGAAAACTTAAGAAATTTACCCGTTTTACCTCAATATATAATATTTTAGATTAAAATTTTACCTTGATGTAAATCATCTGGATTACCTCATTTGAGAGTCACTTGGCTACTGGAGGCAACACCATGGTTCTGTTCCTCACCTGAAAGAAGCACAACTGATATTCGTAAAGTTGTCTTCATACGCATTTCATTCATTCAGCACATACAGCTGAGTGCCTTATGTCCAGGCACTGTCCTAGGTGCAGTGAAGAAGACAGCTCATTGCTCTCACCGAGCTTTCGGTTAATAGGAGGAGAGAGACTGCAAATAAGTGAGTGATGTAGTGTAAGATCTTTCAGACAGGAAAAAGTACAATGAAGAAAATAAAACGATATTAAGTGACTGGTGGAGGAGGGGAATGAGTTTACACAGAAATATTACAGGCCATTCATCACGATTTCTATATTATAGTGTCATCTATAATCTCATGGGTCAGAAACAATCTCTGTGACCTTTTTAGGGTATTACTTATTGTCTTGAAAAAAGTTATTTGCCTACTTTATATCATATTCTTTATATAATTGTATTTCTTTTTTACAATAAACATTACATAAGCAGTTTTTGAAGTTATTACAAATTACCATCATCTATTTTAATTACTGCATAATGGAGTACACATTTTAAATTTATTTAGGCAGTCTTCTATTAAGACTTTTTTTGTCTCTGGTGTCAATGGTTATACTTACTTGTATCATGAACATCTTTATGTATTTATTTGACTTATTTTTAAAGGATTGAGTCCATTATTGAAATTGTTGTATCAAAGTATAACATCATTAAGGCTCTTAGACCAACATTTCCAAATTGTACTTCAAAAGAGTTATTCAAATACATACTTCCAAAGTCCAAGCATTTCCTCAAGCAGGTATTTCCATTTTTGAATATTTTTTCAGTTTGATAGGTGCAAATGGCATATCGTATTACTATTATTACAATTTTTATGTTTTTGGACTAGTGAAATTTAATGTTATTTTCCCACCAATTTCTTATGCTTAGGTTTACGACGAATGCATATGTGAACGCACTTAGAGGGTGTTTTGGTCATTACTTGTTTTATAAAATTTGGATTTTAATTCCTCTTTCTCTGAATCTTGATTTTTTTCATTTAGTAAAAGTGTTGAAGACTCTCTGAGTCAACTGAAAAAGTGGGAGTTGATGTATTTTACGGATGTGCCACAGTTAATTCAATCATCCCTCTGTTGATGAGTGAGCTCTTTGATGCTCCTTTTGTGCATCCATAGACAAAACTGCAGTGACGCCCTTGTGCCCCAGTCTTTATAATTTATAAACACACTGGTGTTTCCACATCTAAGAGAGATTGTATTCCCAGGGGTGGGATTGCTTGGTCAAATGTGGGTATATTTCTCAACTTTCACAGATATTATCAGATTTCTTGATAGAAATGCTGCAATAGTAATGTTTGAGGATATATTTTCTCTACATTCCCTTTTTTTAAAAAATATGTAGAGCAAGTATTGCAAAATATTAAATTTTAACAAAACTGTCCAGTGAATATACTGGTCTTTGTCTCATTATTCTCTATGCTCTTCTGTATGCTTGAAGTATTTTATAATAATTTTTAAAAGTTATAATGCTGTCCTTCCTGATATTTTGAGCACGTTATCAAATAATATTTAGAATGACTAATTCTTGCATTAAATATGTTGTCATTATTTCCTCTGCTTGTTTGCCTTTTTTCATATAGCTTTTCTTTGCAACTTTATTGAGGTATAGCATACATAGAATAAAATTCACCTATTGTAACTGTATAGTTCTATGAGTTTTCATAAAATTATAAAGTTGTGCAGTTATCAGCATAGTCCAGTTTTAGAACCCTTCCATTACTCCAGAAAGTTCCCCTGTACCTATTTGAAGTCATTCCCACTCCCAGCCTCAGCCCCAGGCAAACATTGATTTGTTTTCTGTGCTTATAGTTTGCTTTTCTTAGAAATGTCATATAACTGGAATCATGCAGTATGGAGCCCTTTGTGTCTGGCTTCTCCATGTAGCATAATGTTCTTGAAGTTCATTCATGGTCTTGCATGTATCAGAAATTCATTCTTTTTGATTACTGTATTTCATTATATCGATATACCATATATTGTTTATCCATTTACCAGTTATGTACATTTAGATTGTTTCCACTTTTTGGCTATTATAAATAATGCTGCTATTATAAATAGTATGCATTATAATAAGCAACATATATGTTCACATACACATCTTTGGGCATAAGCTTTCATCTCTCTTGAACAGATATTTAGGAGTGGATGTGTTTAACTTATTGAGAAACTGCCAAACTGTTTTCCAAAGTGACTGTGTCATTGTTATATTCTCACCAATAATGTATGAAGGTTCATTTCTCCATATATTCACCAATATTTGATTGTCAGTCTCTCTTTTTTTTTTTGTGAGGAAGATTAGCCCTGAGCTAACATGCGTTGGCAATCCTCCTCTTTTTGCTGAGGAAGATTGGCCCAGGGTTAACATCCATGCCCATCTTCCTCTACTTTATATGGGATGCTGCCACAGCATGGCTTGACAAGTGGTGCATCGGTCCACACCCGGGATCCGAACCAGTGAACCCCGAGCCACTGAATCGGAGCATGCGAAATCAACCACTTCGCCACTGGGCCAGCCCATCAGTCTTTTTGATTATAGCCATTCTAGTGTGTGTGTAGTGGTATCTCATTATGGTTTTCATTTGCATTTCTCTAAGCACTAATAATAGTGAGCAGCTTTCATGTGCTTGTTTTTCATCTACAATATACTCTTTGGGAAATTGTCCAAATTTTTTGCCCATTTTTATTAGATTGTTTGTCTTCTTTTTATGGAACTATAAAGTTTTCTGTGGAGTTATGGAGTTCTTCATTCGAGATACAAGTCTATTTTCAGATACATAATTTGCAGATATTTTTCTCAGCCTGAGATTGAGTTGAATATTTTTAGATAGTGTGTTTTGAAGAGCAAGAGCTTTCGATGTTAATGAAACCCAGTTTATCATTTTCTCTTTTATTGATTTTGTTTTGGTGTCACATCTAAGATATCTTTGCCTAATCCAAGGCCACAATGATTTTTTCCTATGTTTTCAGTTTTATAGATTTAGTGCTTAACATTTAGGTCTATGGTCAATTTTAAGTTAATATTTGTGTGTGGGGGGGATAAGGGTGTAACTTGATATACATATTTTGCATGTGAATATCCAGTTGTTCTAGCATCATTTGTTAATGAAAAGACTATCCTTTCCCCATTGAATTACTATGGCAACTCTGTTAAACATCTATTGACTACAGATTTATGGGTTTGTTTATGATCTTTCTATTCTTTTCCATTGATTTATCTATTTATTTTTATGCCAGTACCACACTGTCTTGATGATTGTAGCTATATAGTAAGTTTTGAAATCAGGTAGCATAAGTCCTCCAACTCTGCTCTTCTTTTTCACAATTGATTTGGCTATTCTATTTCCTTTGCCTTTCCATATTGGGATCAGTTTGTCAATTTCTGTAAAATAGCAGGGATTTTGACAGAAATTACAGTGAATCTGTAGATCAGACCGGGGAGAACTGTGATCTTAAAAGTACTGAGTCTTCCAAGTTATGACCGTGACATATTTATTTATTTAGATCTTCTTTAATTTCTCTCATTTTGTCATTTTCAGTGTGCAGGTCTTGCCCTTTTGTTAAATTTGTTCCTAAGTATTTTATTCTCTTTGATGTTATTTTGGTAAGGATTGTTTCCCTCAGTTTTATTTTCATATTATTTGTTGGTATATGGACAGAAATAAATTTACATTTGTGTATTGATTCTGTGACCTTGTTAAATTTTCTTATTAGGTCTAGCAGGTTTTTTGGAGATTCTTCAGGATTTTCTACATAGAAGATCATGCCTTCTGCAAGTATTATACAGTTTTACTCCATTTCCAATCTGTATGCCTTTAACTTCTTTTTTTTCTTGCCTTATTGCACTGGCTAGACCTTCAGTACAAGATTAAATAAAAGTGGTGAGAGTAGAAGCGTCACTAGCTTATTCCCATTCTCAGGGGAAAGCAGTCAGTCTTTCATCATCGAGTGTGATGTCCGCTATAGGCTTTTTGTAGACGCCATTCATCAGTTTGAAGAATGGATATAGTTTCAGAGTAAGTGTATGTTCAAAATGTTTATGTAAGCAAATGCGTGGATCTTTTACCTTGTGGTTTCTTGTATAGCTTTTAAGCTTGTCTTTTCTCTCTCTTTATTTAAGCTTTTATCTTTTCTCTTTTTGTTGGTTAAAAAGTCTACCATTTGCTTTGTGTAACATAACTCACAACACAGGAGCTTTGGAGTCAGATCTGGCTTGAATCCTGTCACTGCCACTTACTAGTTGTGTGACCTTGCACCATTTCCTCACATATAAAATGGTGTAATCGTAACACTCACTTCACTGTGTAGTTGTAAAGACTAAAAGGGATCCTGTATCATTTTAAGGTCTGAGGTTGGCAGGGTCATATGGCCAGCTGTCCAATCAAATAAGGGAGCAGTCACTAGAACACACTCTTTGAGAAAGGGGCATGACCTATTTTCTGAGAATTGGATGTGGGAGTAAAAAGGAAGTGGTTAGTGAAAGAGGTAACTTTAATTCCTAAAATACATATATGAAAGTTACTGAATTTGTATGTTTATCATTTATTCAGCTTTTTTACTAGGCTTTAAAAAATTCATTTTCAAATGATTCACCTTGTTTTTCTAGGTAAAAAAAGTTATGTTTTCTTCAAATAGTTATTCCTGAATATCCTTTTTTTTCCTTGTTGGCTGGAAATTTCAGAACAATGTTAAATCATAATGACAACAGGCATCTTTTTCTTCCTGATTTTCACAGGATGTTGGTTGCTAGTAGGAAATATATTTCATTTTGATATCATGCTAAAAATATATGTTTCTATTCCTAGTTCTCAAAGTGTTTTGGTGTGTAAATTTATCCAATATTATTTGATATTTATTAAATGTTTTCTTATTTTACCCTTTGGTGTATACGATTAGTTCAGTATTTATCTTTCTCACTAGAGAATATATTCTGTGGAGTGGAGACAATGCCTATCTTATATATCCATTGCCCCACACGGTGCTTGACACTTTATAATGCTCAATACATAGTCTTAAAATGGTAATGCATTGCAATAACAAATTTCCAAATATTAAAGCATCCTTCAATTCCTAAAATAAAGTCAACTTGGATTGTTCCTTTAATATACAATTTGAACATTTTTATAATACTTTATTTAGGATTTCTATACATATATTCATAAGAAAGATTAATTTACAGCTTAATGTCTTTGAATACATTTCTTTTAGGTTTTTATCTTTCATTATGAGGATTGTTCTTGTTTCACAAAATGAACTCAATAGCTTCCTTCATTTTTTTGTATGTTTTAGTACAGTGTGAATTATGTATTACTGGAGAATTTAAAGAAACGTCCCTGTAAAGCCACATGAGACTAGAATAGTGGTTTTCACACCTAACCGCCTATTCGAATTACCTGGAGAGCTTCCAAAAATCCCCAACCCCACGCTGCATCCCTGATAAATGAAATCAAAATCTCTGGGTGGGGACCCAGAGATCAGCATTTTTAAATGCAAAATAAAATGAAAGACTCAGTGGTTTCTAAAGGTTATGCTAGATCTAATGTTTTCTGATTTTGTCCATGACTGGTTCAATTGTGACTATTGATTCATCTGTAATCTGCTCGCTCTGCTCCCAGCTAACTGATGGAGTCCAACAGGCGTATCCATAACAGCAGCACCACAAGCTAGCTTCTCTGCCTTTATCTCACTTTAATCTTACACCAAACTAGTAAGGTAAAGCAGATAATATCATCACCATTTTAAAAGCAGATGAAACTGGGGCCGGCCCGGTGGCGCGGCGGTTTAGTTCGCGCTTGGCAGCCCAGGGTTCGCCGGTTCGGATCCCAGGCGCCTGCCGACACACTGTTTGTCAGTCCTGCCGTGACGGTGTCCCATATAAAGTAGAGGAAGATGGGCACGGATGAGAGCCCAGGGCCAGTCTTCCTCAGCAAAAAGAGGAAGATTAGCAATGGATGTTAGCTCAGGGCTGGTCTTCCTCACACACACAAAAAAAGCAGATGAAACTGAGACTTTGGAAGGTTAAGTGGCACCGCCCCTTATCTCCCGTCATTTTGTTATTTCAATCAATAATAGAGTCTAAAGACCAAACAATAAAACAATGGTTAACATACAAAAAAAGAAATATGAGCTCGTTAACTAATCAGGATGTCTTATTTCCAAAGAGTGAATCTGATCACATTGCTGCCTGTTTGAAACCCTTCAATGGCTTTCTTCTGCCTAAAGGGAAAACAAAATCTACATTCCTCTGTGTGGCATAAGAGGTCCTTTGTGTGACACAGATCTGGCCCCTCATTACCTCTCCAGCTGTATTTCTCAAAAGGCCTCTCCTACTCCTTCTTCTCAGTCATGCAAAATGCTGCACAATTCTCCAAATCCTCTGGCTTTTCTTGTGCCCAGGCTTTTGGTCAAGTTATTTGCTTTTTCTGAAAGGCCCACCTTCCAAACCCTCTTTTCCCTGCCTCCTTCTAGGTCTGTTGATGAATTTATTCTTAAAGACTGATTCAGTTCAAAGGCCACTCCCTTGGAGACCTTCCTTCCTTCTTGCTTCTAGAGTTCCCTTATAAAACAGTGATGGCCCAAAGGGCAGCGACCATTTGCTCATCATCCTATCCACACTGTCTGGAGCAAGGCCACTGTTGGTGTTTCATAAAGGTTTGTCAAATGAATGAAGGCTGGTCATTGTCAGTCTTGACCCCTCATGTTTGAAATATGAGAAACACACAAAGTAAAATGCATTCTAATTCCTGACAGGGGCTGACGTCAGGGACTGTAGCAGATCTGTGTTGAACCTGAGGTCTCACCTATTTAATTAAATCTTTGCTGCTGCCCTGTCTGTCTCCTGGATTGTCAACGGGTCCCAGTGGAGGAGGGAGGCTGATGAAACTGGTAGCCACGCTGCTGTCACAAACTCCAAAACTTAACCCCTCTCCCCAGTAGTGATCACAAAAATTCAAGAAAATAAGAATACTCTACACTAGGAAAAAGTAGGGATTTTTTCTTTAGTTGGTTGTTATATTTTTGATGAAGCGAGAGTTCAAACAAGACCATAATCATAAAGATGATAATTGTCCTTTCCTGCTAATAACCAAGCCTAGCCAGCTGGATTGTGTGTGGCATGTGTGCACCGTGTATGTGAGTAGTGTGTCATACGAGTTAAGTTTTATATGTGCTTCTGCACTTAGACACACGCTCACAGTTCGCAAGATGGCCTCACGTATAGTTAGGCTGTACATCCGTGACACGGCCAACGTCCCAGCTGCGGAAGAAGCCTGGGCTGGAATTCCTCTGCGCAGACTCATGTGCTGGGTGCTCATCTCGTCCTATTGCTGTGTGCTCTGTGGCTACACACCTGGCTGAGAACAGGATTAATGTTGGTGAGAAACGTGCCTGGTTCTCTACACAAGAGATGATGTCTGAGTGGAAGGTCGCCAAGGGAGGATTAAAAGCAAGAATGCAAGAATGTGCTCAGCAATCCGTGCGTGAGATGATGAGCTCGTGAGCTGACATTGGTCTGTGCAGTTCCCAGTGTCTTACTCACATGCAAGATTTTCTTGCTTTACATTCAGCCTTCAACATTTTAAGCAAAGATTTTAAAAAGATCTAACAGGAAAGAAGGAGCCACAGTGAAACTTGGAGAGTCAATTTGAATCTGAATAAATATTCAGATTGGAGAAGAGCCAAGAGCAGTAAAATACTTGGATTCTCTCTTATTCTCTTAAGCATGAAGAATGATGGTGTCAGGTAAAGACCAGGAATCCTTCCCTGATTGCTCCTTGCTGTGATATCCCCTTCTTGAATTTGTGCTTGGGAATTTGACACATATTTGAACTTACTAGTCCTCTAACTGTATCATGTGTTTTAATTTCTTCTCTCCAATGAGATTGTGATATTCATGAGAATAGAATAAATAGATTATAATTTTTTATAGCCCACCACAGTACTAGGCTCATTAGAAACTGATACACAGGTGTTAATTTATTACAAATGCTTAAACAATTAAGTAAATGGCTATCATTTAAAAATGAAACCAAACTGTGAAGAACTCTCTTTCTGTTGGTGGAGACTTTCCGCAGATTTTTTTGAAGGAATGGGGAGGCAGTGGGCGTGCTGAATTTTCAATTGGATACGTTGCCGCCAAGAAGAGAACCCGAACATATAGGAAGAAACAAAACCTGAAGCCAAACAAAGCTGATAGTTTTCAAGTGCTCACTTAATTTTAAAACCACAGCATTTTCATTGCTTTTTACCTTAAAAAAGAGAGCAATGCACATCTGCTCAAAATTCAATCCAGAAATGAAATTATGAAATAAAGCTGTGTTGCACATGTACAATTTAGATTCCTCTGTTCATGCCCCGAGCCCACCCGAGGACAGGCTGACACAGCCTGGTGTCCATGCCACAGAGACGTGGCCGATGAAAATCATTCATAATTTCAAATCAGAGATGCTGAATTCGTGCAGACTCCTGTTTTGACCAACCCCATCTGAGTTTATATGGGAATAATCCATCATGCCTGGCCCCAGGCACAACGATGCAGACAGACCAGGCTTCCTTCATGCCATGCCTCTATTTGCTGGAATTCTAAGCTTTTCTTCCGAAGTTCACTGATGTTAGCCTAGCCCCTCACAAGATTGACTTTACTGAGTTGTGCTCTAACTTTAATTTTTATCCCCTTCAATTTGTGTAAAAACTCTTATAGAAGATATTGTCCATCATTTCTTCACTTAAAGCCATGCATATGAATCCTTACATACAGCAATTCTTTTTAGATTTGGTGTCGAGGGAAATTTTTTTTTTTTTTAAATCCACGTTTTTTTCTTCTGTCAGCTAATGTTATTACATAGTCTCTTGTTTTCACTTTTGCCTTGGCCGCCAGGAACTGCAGAGCTATGTTTTATACTCAATTACAGAAACTGTTACATGCTAGCAGTATTGCATTTGCTGTATTTTTTCCTCTTGATCCTTAGTTCCCATCTCCATTCTTCTTTTATTAAGTCTGTCATATGCTTTTTGTTGTAAATGATATCAAAACCATTTTGGAGAAAGGCAGAGTTTATATAAAAGATAAAGCATAATTGTGTTTTATTGTCCAGCTAAATTGTCTTTGTTTTAGATTATATGCCCCTAGAAGAAATGGACTGCATCTCTTTAAAAAATTGAGAAGCAAACAACTTGCTTCTTCCTGAGGTTAACCATGGATATAGCATCCACATCGATATAGATGCCTGAGGCCTGATCAGTGTTATGTTTGATAACCAGGAAAAATGTTTTTTTTTTTTGTGAGGAAGAATGGCCCCTGAGCTAACATCCATTGCCAGTCTTCTTCTTTTCGCTGAAGAAGATTAGCCCTGAGCTAACATCTGTGCCCATCTTCCTCTGTTTTTTGTATGTGGGATGCCACAGCATGGCTTGATGAGTGGCGCATTGGTCAACACCTGGGATCCGAACCTGCGAACCCCAGGTTGCCAAAGTGGAGTGTGCAAACTGAACCGCTGCGCCGCCGGGCCAGCCCCCAGGAAATTTTTCTTATGCGTTCTCAGTAGCTTCAGCCTCTTAAGTTCTTTGTCCTCTTTATTTACTACCTCACTCTGGAAAGATACACAAGGTTATCATCTAAGAAGAGATACTTAATAAAATTACACAGATAACACAATTAAGTTAAAATGATCATGTCTAAATAGAGCACAATGGTAAATAAAAGAAAATGTAAATATCGGAATGTGTCTGTGAATGTTGGATGTGTCCTGGCCCGGGTAATCAGTACTGAGGCTCCACTAGTTGGAGGGTTTTTCAGTAGCCTCTAGCATCGGCCACTGGCGGTGGACAGCACTACCCTTGGGAACTCAGGGTTGAAGCCGACTGCGTTCCTGCCATGGACAGACACAGAAGCTCAGCACTTGAACACAAGGATTGATCTTACAATTTGGGACATGGACGCCTTAGCTCTTCTTTGATGTTTCTTTGTCTAAGAGGGCCACTCACATCAATCATCTCTCCTGAGCCTATCCTGTCTTAATAATCATTTAAATTGGATACTTTATCAGACACTCAAGAACGGAACCATACCTTGTCAACTCTTAGTGGAGACCAAGGATCTCTCCATGGAAACAAAGGCAGCCAGGCGAGCTTTACAACACCCTCAGGGTGACCCCTGCCACACTGGTGCCCTCCACCCTTGGCTCACCCTGGGGCACTCTTGTGCACTGCACAGTGCAGCTGCAATTAGTTAAGCACTTCTGGGTTCCACATGTTTCCATGATCTGCTCTTCCTGTGTTGTGCACTCATTTATTCCTATTACCTCACAAGTTCCTCAAGTCTAGAAATGATGCTGACTTTTCCTCTGCAGTTCTCTGCAGCACACAGGGGGCTCCTGTCCCCTGCGCCTTCTTGTGTCCTTTCTGAGTCTTGAGTGACCCGTGCTCTGCCACTGGTCACTGACTGGGTCATGGTCGGATTCTCTGGAGAAGCCTCGTGTGATAGGCTTGGCCACCAACCACCTGTGCACCTTGGGTGACTGAAGTCCTCCAGCTCTCTGGCCTTAGTTTTCTTATTTGCAAAATGAGGGGATTGGAACAGGTTCCTGTTTTGGACAATCTCATTTGAGTTTATATTAGAGCCATCTGTTATAAAACCAAAAAACCAAAAAAACCACACGTGGGTCTTTTCTCAAAACCACATCAGCAATGGCTTTGAGGGTAGGGATTTTTTTTTAATGACACCACTGCGCCCTCCTGTGGTCGAGAGCAGTCATCAAGCTGCTCACGTGTGAACAGGGCTCTGGGGAAATGTAGACCTGGGACATGTAGCCAATGGGACAAAGATCAGGATATATAAATTGACTATTCCAGAAGCACTGAATCGCCAGGTAGACTGGTGGTCAACTACAACAGAGAGGCACTAGGTGTCACCAGCCTGCAAATATCAGTCCCAATACTGAGTCCCACTATTGCTTGACTAACAGGAAATGGAATGTTTTTCACTTACTTCCAAGAATCTCTCAGCATGCTGATGCACTCCTGAGAATCATCTCCCCTTCCTAGTGGAACTGGTACTCAGATGACCCCCCCCAGCAGGAGTGCTTCCCCTGCCACCCGGACACCTAACAGTGTGCCAGAGGGCCTTTAATCAAGTCCCCCATTTCCTGGCTCGGCTGCCTCCAGAGCCATACAGTCACCTACCATGTCAGGGAGAGAGGCCCCACTGACCACTGGAGACCTATCGGGAAATGGAGAAAGCATGAACTCCAACTCTGCCATTCACGAGGTGGGCACTGGAGGGACAGTGACAGTCTCTGCAGGCTTTCATCTTCTCAGTTGTACACCTGGTTTAATCAAGAGGTTTGCTATGAGACCGAAATGAATAACAAATGCAAAGTCCCTGGCGCTTCATGAATTTCAGGTCCCTTTGCACATCTCAAGGCATTCAGACATGTTTCTGGATTCCTGTTGTGGAACAAGGAATTTATCGTTAGGAAAACCGAGGGATTCACCCAAGTCATAGAATGAAAAAAATGGCACATGAAGAACTGGTTTCTAGTCAAAGTCTAAAGAACTTCTGCAGAATGTGATGTGGCAGACACGTTTCTAGATTGTGAGGAGAGTGGTCACTCAGCCAGAGCCCCCTGTGTCCCCATGATTGCCACTAGGAGAGAGAGAAAGGGTTAAGGAAACTTTGGTTCCTTCTCATCATCATAAATGAACACTTATTGAGCACTTAATGTATATGGGGCACTGTGACAGGTGCTGGGGAGTATCAAGAAGAAGAAGGAAAGAAATCCCATAGTCCAGGTCTTCTCAGGCAGCTGCAAGTGCACACATTCACCCGTAGGGTCCCATAAGCACATCTACAGTGATCAGACCCTGGGCCCTGGCTTTTGGTTCTGAAAGATGCTACAGAGTTTTCTGCCTTCAAAGAGATGATAGTCAACATATCTCTTAAAACATTTTCTATTGTGCTAAAATACACATAACATAAAAATGTATCATCGTAATCATTTGTAAATTTCACATTAAGAACATTCACACGTCCATGCAATAAACATCTTAAAACTTGGGATGTGAACTTTGCTGTCTTGATTTTAAGAGAGAGCACAATGACAGTCTGCAGAAACTGTTTCCCTTGTATCCAAAGTAGAGCACAGACATCTTGTATATTACTGATAGTGACCCCTGTTTAAGTTTGCATAACACTTTGTAGTTTTACAAAGTACTCACACCTCCCTTATCTAACTAGTTCTTCATGACTACTACCTTGCCCAGTGTTAATACTCAAAACAGGTCTCTGACCTCAGCACCGGTGCTCTCTCTGCTGACCTGATGCCTCGTGGTCCTCACCTCCCAGGAGAAGCTGCAAAGCTGCTGCCAGCTGTGACTCTGTGGTTGCCTTCTGTCTGCCTGTGTGAGGCCTCAGCTCTGCCTGATCCATGTCCCAGGACTTAACCAGGCATGGAATTGGTATATGTTGCCTAAGCATCAACCAGCTTTGCTGAGAGACCTGACAATTGTCCTGTTTCCATTAGTCTATTTAGTTCCATTAGTCCAGGGAAACCTGGAATTTTATTTTTGTCTTCCCCTCTTCTGCTTTCAATCTTAAGCTTTATGGAAGGACCTCTATTTTACATCATATAATTTCTGCTCATAACTGTATTGAAATAGAAAAGTTAGTGCTCTTGTACTCGGTGGGACATACAGGGTGAGCTGCTGGCCCTCTATACCTAATCTGAAAGGCTAAATATAGTTATCCGAGGGCTTTTGCATAACCCTGTGTGTGTAGACAGAGTCTGGATGGTTGTGTGTGGTGAGTGAAGCACAACTTGGTTCCATGTTTAATCTCAAATCTTACCAGAGAAACCCCGAGGTGTAACCATGTTTCATGAGGATGGTTATAAATGATTGCTTACCCCATTCTATATGTAGGGTCTCTCAGAATCTGCTTAGCACCTGCACTACACTAAGTAGTTAAAGTTTTTAAAAAGTTTTCCTGAGGTGCTTGAGAACTAAAATATGCAGCTAGATTTTAAAGAGGAGACTATTCCTGCATGCTGGTGTGGCTTCCATGCTCTTGATTTAAGTTTCAGAGTAGGCATCCTGCATTTTCCCAAGATGCTCTACTGTTAAAATAGTGCCATTCATTTTCTAGGTGGGATCATATTCCACATTCTGACCTATTGTTGGGTGTGGCCTAGAGCACAGGCCTTCGGGAAGCAGCACACCTTCACCTGTGCCAACTTCCCTTCTTCTCTCCCAAAAAGCTTCCTGTCTGCTGTTCTTTAGGTTGAGGAAGGGGCTGAAGGGAGGGGACTGTGCTGCTGTGCTTTGGGAAGACCTTGTGGCTGACAACAGCCCTTAGCTTCTGTCTTGGTCCTGGCCTGGGTGGGATTCCAGAGTATTGTGTTGGACCACCTGTACACTATTGATCTACTTTGAGCCACGCACTCATTGCCCCTGCCAATCAGAAACCCATCCAGGGAGCAGAGTGTCCAAGCCAAGAGAAGCCTCATTCCTTTTCTGGGAACTGAGTGCCATGGGTGAGTCCTCCCATCTCTGACAGAACTAGACAAAATGTAGTGTTTGCAGTCCGTGTGAGTAATGTCAGGGCTGACCCATTCTGAAGTGTGTCTCAGGACCCACACTCCTTGCCATGCTTTTACGGGGTTGGAGCCTTTTACATTCGCTACTGGCAGTCAGTGAATTTTAACGATGATGGCATATGGGGCGTGAGTTTGTAAAGCAACGAAACAAGAAAAGTAGTTTTGTTAAACTATGCCATATGTGTGTACTAACAGCAACAAGAGATCCCGGTTCATCTGATTCCCAGACTTGGGGATGGGCAGCTGTTCTTTGGCAGCTGGTGTAAGAGAGTCCTCTTGTCACCACTAAGGTCAGCCTCCTCATTCCGTGCTGCTCCAAGACCCACAAGGGCTCTCGCAGTAAAAAGTGTTCTTGAGCAGCCTATAGGGCTGAGAGCAAGCAGCCCGACAGTGTTAATAGTTGTCCAGACCATGTGTGTCTGTCCCTGTTGGCAGAATGCAAATAATTCTTCTTCCTTACTTTTCTCTCCGTACTTAAAAGGTCAGTAGCTACTGAGTGGTGCTTCATCTGAACAGTCCTGGCTTGAAGCAAAATAGAAGATGGGACTGGCTTCCAGCAGGAAGTGAAGTGCTCTGGAGTGCACAGTCCCCCTGCCGGCACCTGTGGCTCATCTAGATGAGCCCTGTTGGCAGCAGACCTTCTCACGCATCATCCTTTAGAGACAGAACTAAATATCTTCGATGGAAGCAATCTGAGGCCAGGAAGAGTGAGTGGAAGTAGGGAATGGAAACCTAAGTCAGGAGCATTGTTTTGATTTCCTTTGCTTAATTCATGGTTCAGTATTTGGGTACAATTTGTGCCATTTCAGATTTGTACTCCAGACACAAATATAGTAACTTGAAATATTGTGTTTAAAGAAATTCTAGTGTTCTATCATCATTAAATTATTTACCTAATATGTGAGTATGTGATGAGTTGTTTTGCTAAGTACTTTATATCCACTCTAAGAAGCAACTGTCAGCAATGTTTGAGGTATGTTTAGTGAGATTTCTAGTGGTGGTTTTATTGCAACAAGCATTGTTTGTTGTCAGCAAGATAAAATAATTTCATTGTAGGTAAATGAACCAGAATACATGTTCTTTACGTGCACTGCAGATATGAAACCTGGCTTTCTAGAATCACTGTCCCTCAACCAGACTGTGGATGGGAGGGAACTGATTTGGCAGGATGCCATTCTACTTTTTTAAATAGTTAAACTTCTTGCTGTTAAGTTGTGGATAATTCTATTCCAGGTTAGCAAATTCTGTTTAAGAACAGCAAGATCATTCTGAAGTATTATGGTGTAAGCTTCTTGCTTTGGTCAAAGAATGCTGCACGATGGGTTCTAAGATGGCAACACCCAGGAGGCATGAAACAAGTTCTCTTTACATGAGGAAAAGCAGAGGAGTGTGGCAACTCAGAATTGCCAGAAATTGGGATGCATCTCGGAGGGTTAGGGAAGAGAAACCTCAACTGTAATCTCCTGTATTTCAAAAAGCAAGGTTCTTAAAAAGTGGGGTTTCCTTCCCTTGTTATTGCCAGTATGGAGAATGATGAGCGGCTTGGGGAGAGGAGGATCTCAGTACATTTTCCCATTCACCTAAGCCTGCCGCCTCATCTGCCCTCCATGGACAATTGCTGCAGGAATTTTAAAGGCAATTGTACAACCTGTTCTGCCACAACACACGTTTCTGTCACAAAAATTACAGGGAATAATGTTGTCATGATATGGGAGGAACTTGAAAGCATGTTCCTCCAAGATCTCTTCCACCAAGGGAGGCAGATTAGGGGAGCAGAATAACTTTGGTCAGGAAAGCAGAAAACCTTCACCTGGGCTGCTGCACTGGAAGCTGGGACCCTTTGAGGTGAAAAACAAGAGCACCACATTCAGGCAGCCCACCAGGGTTGCACAGCCTTCTGTGCCACCATGATGCCCAATGGCTCCAAGCTCTACTCCCATCTGTGCCACTTTGCCACCCACTAGCCTTTGTGTCAAGTGTGGCTCTAGTTCCCCTTTAAAGATAATACCTACTGCGGCAACCGCCAGAGTCTGAGCTGCCCGCCTGGGTGGTCAGTGGTGCGCGTGCTGGTTACAGAGTTGCTTAGTTGGAGTGGTCTGCCCCAAGCCCTATTTGTTCCCCACAAACCATTCGGTCAGGGTGTGCCTGTTGCCGAGGGCGAGGTTTGCAGGAAGGAGCACACTGTGTGTCAGCAGAGGCACCGGGGCTTCTCAGTCGCTCCCTCCCGTTTCCTGATCAGCTTGTCCAGACTGTTGCGAGCCTTGCCAATAAAAGGAAAATCACTCAAGGATAATTTACATGAAGCCAAAATAGAACTGTTTTCAAGGACAATTATGGCCCTAAGATAGAATGGCAGTGAAGGTACGTAGGAGAAAATACCGCCCAGTACCAAAGAGAAATGATTCCCCATGGACACAGGACTAACCCGTGTTGATGACGAGGAGGTGACCTCCCCTCACGGAGTTCCGCAAGCCCAGGTGAGGTTGGCTGTGAGTGGGGTGGATTTTAAATGAGTAAATCTAGATTCCTCCAGACAAATATTTCCTTTGACTTCACTTGTGATGTTACACCAAAGCAAAAGTTACTGAAGATTCTTTATCCTTCACGTTTACCAAGACTCTCTCAGCCTCCCGACGTCTGTGCCTGTGGAGCTCGAGGGAGCTCGCCTCTCTGTGCAGCGCGTGGAGCGAGAGAGGAGCGTGTGCTGGGGGTGGGGGCTGCTCGTGTGAACATTTCTCCTGGTTTGAGACAGTCTTTGCTGCCAATCTGATGTTTGTTAGCAGATAGCTTGTAAACCAAGTGGAGGAAGAAAACAGAAATTACCTTTCTAATAAATCTGAAATTACAAATGTAAAACAAAGCAGGGAATACATACTTGTCCAAAAATATGTAAGTAAATGAAATAAACCCGTAGTATTGGGGGGAATCACAATTTTTAAATATCTCTATTATTATTTGTGTGCGTGTGAGGAGGATTAGCCCTGAGCTAACATCATCTGTTGCCAATCCTCCTCTTTTTGCTGAGGAAGACTGACCCTGGGTTGACATCTGTGCCCATTTTCCTCTACTTTACATGGGACGCCACTAGAGCATGGCTGACAAGTGGTGTGTCAGTCCGTGCCCGGGATCTGAACCTGCAAACTCCAGCCTGCCAAAGTGGAGTGCACAAACTTAACTGCTGCACCACCGGGCCAGCACCAAATATCTCAATTATTTTGATATGAAAGTTTTATTATTTCAAAGTTCTTCAAAGTGATCATTTTTCATGTTCCTGTTAGTGCCATGGAGGTGACTCTGACTCCTAGTGACCCTGTGGACAGCCAAGCAGAACCCTGCCCGGTCCTTTTGCACTACCCTCTCACCTTCCTGGGTTATATCAGACTGTGCTCTACTGCTTTTCACGACCAATGTTTTCAGAAGTGAGTGGCCAGGTCCTTCTTCCTAGTCTGTCTTAGTCTGGAAGCTCTGCTGAAACCTGTCCACACTGGGTGACCCTGCTAACATTTGAAATACCAGTGGCACAGCATCCAGCATCACAGCAACATGCAGCCACCACAGTGTGACAACTGACAGATGGTGGTGTGGTTTCCTGAGCAGGAAATGAGCCCAGGCCACAGTGGTGAGCACGCTGCATCTTAACCACTAGACCACTAGGGCTGGCTAATGTTCCTGTGAACTGTGTTCCAAATGTATCTCAATACAGATGACAACTGTGTGTGAAGTATATGCCTTTAAAGAAGAAAAAAATGCCACTGACACTTTACCTTTTGTATATTTAATAGATTTACTAATATTTTTACCTATATTTAAATAAAAGTGTATGAGCGAGGATACAGATTTATAAATATATAGGTTTATTATATAGGTTTATAAATATAAATATAGCAGTGATTGAGAAGAAATGATCCAGTCCTGGAAGGGACGCTACACTTTTAGATGTCAGCTTCAACTTCATCAAAGAATACTTTGACTGCAAACTTTGGACGGTAAATTGTCCAATTTTTCTCCTTGTGGGGATTATCCAATTCACCTCTTGAAAGATGAAGCCTAGAATAGAGAAGCAATCATTACATTTTATTTTAGGGCTGAGAGAAAAGTCACGCAGCAGGGCACCCTTGTTAGAGCTTTAACAAGGCTTGTTGGCCACGACTAGTCTCAGCCCTTTTCTGTGTCTGAGCTTTCTCAGAGCCAGTTCTCCTCCTTTCTCTGGTGAGACGCAGAATATCTGAATCTTCAGTGACAAGCACACCAGTAACCACATGTCACTGATTCCTTTCCCACATCTTTAATGGAGTTACTGACATTGGGCTTAATGAAATAAAGTTCTGTATGTGACAGAAATCAGCCAGAGAGAAGAGGTCTGTAGTGAAACCCAGTAATAAAACCCTGAGTGTCTTTTAAATGATGAAGTTGGCATTTTCAGCTGATTAGGAATCTTGTAACTAATAAAATCAGCTTTACCAAGTGGTATGGAAATTTAAATGTTAAGTCTTTAGAAACATAAAAGTGAGGAGAAAAGTCATCTACTTTGTTGCCTCTCCAATATGAACATGGTGTTTTAGAGGAAACAACTGTGTTCTCAGCAAGAACCACTTTTGATGAGTAGCATCAAGTGAAGTTCTACCCAGATGTCTGTCGGAGGAATTTGCTCGTGCTATGAGTCCAAGTTTATTGTTCACAAACATCTAGGGATAAAATTGGTAAAAATTTTCCATCAAATCCAAAGTTCACTCTATCAAAATCCATGAAACGTGTGTGCATTGTACATCTGTAGGCCAGATGTTCCATTTCCTGTTGCCTTACTGGACTTGAGGTGTGATTAGATGCGGTTCAGATGTGAAGAAAAGGCTAGGCTTGTATGTAGTGAGAACTGTCAATTCATGCCACACACCATCACAACCACTTCTTCAAAACTCATCTGCACAATGTTTAATGTTATTTTTCCCTTTTGTATTGGATGGTATGGTATTACCAATAATCTCAAATTTTCAGAACCACAGAACAAATACTCCTTAAAGTGGAGAACTTATAAACTCAGGAATGAGTTTCAAGGTATGGTAGAAGGTTCTTTGGAATAATAATCTTCAAATCAATTAATCATTACTTTTTAAAAAAAGCTTTCCAATTTAGTTATTAGAAAATCATTTTTAAATGGCAGCCCAGTAACGATGTTTTTACCTGTCTCATGGATACTTATTTGTGTCTTATAACTTCTGCCATTGATATAAACGTGCCAATCAGCTTTTAAACTAGCTGACGTCTCCCTAGATAACACCTTACTCTGGAACAGCATTTGGTGGTGGCCGGTCATCAGTAAGTCAACACACACTGAGGAGCTGCCGTATTCAAGGTGCTGAGCAGACTCAGGAAACCTCCACGGGAGGATTTACTACCACACTCGAGATCTGATTATAACACATTTTGACTTCTAATGCATAGACCTTGAGGATAATGCAATGGTGGGTCTCAAGAATAGCTGTATTTTTTCAATAACTCATTTAAGATGAGTCATGCGATGAAGAGTGGTGATGCGAGGATTTTCTGGTTTCTATAAATTGAGCTTATAGCAATCAGCAAAGGACTTACCAGTATACCTTACACAGATATTGAACATTAAACTTTCTACTGGGTTATATCATAGCCATACCTGTTATTTTGTGTAAATGATGTATGGAACCAGAAGCAGAAAAGGTATTTATCACAAAATTTAGGAATAGCCTGATAAGACATGGTTAAAAATAAAGGTTATTTTTCATAGTAAAATTGATACCAAGAACTAATCATTCCAAGAGGACTACAGTTACTTTCTTTTTTCATTTACATGTTTATCAAACAATTGTAGCCATTAAATATGCAGCACTTACAGTCTATAACATTATATTCAAGACACAAAGGAGAAGGCTTAAGAGACTGCTATTCCTTTCTCTTGCTGTTTCTACCAAAATTTTCAAGGAAATCTACTTTGTCTATGATAGATATTTATAAATTGAGACACTGGTCTTTTAATTTGGTTTTTAGCTAGTGCTACACAGAATCTACTAAGGATCTATGCTTATTTATGCCCAAATATATCACACATTTCTAGGATCAGCTACACTGGATAATTAAGCGTTATTGTAGATGATGATAGAAATACCTACATTTTTTGAAACTGCTTTCATCTCACGGTCCTTAAAAATCACAAAGGCCAGGTATTACCAATGTCCCCTGGGCCAGTGCCCTTCCACCAGTGCTTCTGCTTAGAGACCACTGATAGAGAATACAGACTGGTCCATTATTCAAGGGCTAACCATCCAATGTGGGAACTAGCCAGGTCACTTGCTTCAACACATTTACCATTTCAATACTTAACAGATTCTCCCACAACAGGGAGCAAGCAGCAGATGAAGGAGGGCACAGGAAATAAGTTTTAAATTGATCAGCATAGTTACTCTTTGGCAGTTCTGTTTGGTGATTTAATAGGAAGCTGAACTGAAACTACTGAGGCTTAGAAATTTGTTACATACAGAATAATACTCATACATTTTATGACTCATCAATATAAATTATACACATGATATTCAGAGTAATGGCAGTGGCAGGTGTTCAGTTTTTCATAAAGTAAATACTGGATTAAAAATACTATGTATAAGGTATTATGAATCAATTCAGTGGAAAGTAAAATCTCTCTCCCTTTAAAGTATTTTGGAAATTATGGGGAGCAGCGTGTTTTAAAGATACAAAACAAACACATGATCACTGCTACACAGTAAAACATACCTTTGTTGTTTTAACATCTTGGTTTTGTATTTTTTCTTATTGAAAGTTACTCCATGCCAATTATATAGAATTTAGAAAAAACAAATGAGCAAAAGAATTTTTAAATGACATTTGCTCTTCTTTTAAAAAATTGTATAGATCTGACTTGCTTTTCTTTTCTCCCCCTCCCTGGCTAGGGGTTGACATCTCCTGTCATCTCCCTTGTTGGGAATTGTAGCAGAGGAAACCCCAAACCAGCATCATTTGAAGCTCATCAAAAGACCAGAGAAGAAGAACAGCATAGGTTTTTTTCTTGATTACTTACAGAAGAAGAGAAAAATTGAACTTTCACATCATCATACAGAGGTGGACAGTCATAGACAGTTATTGTTACTCTGTCTCTTTCTTTGTTGTGATCTATGTGTGAATGAATACAGGGAATTCAGAACCATAAACCTAGCTAAGAATGAGGTAATAAGTATAAGAGTGAAGTTCATGTTCACTTATTGAGGCTTCCTATATTTTTCGAGTACCCTCGGTCTCATAGCCCGATCACTACATGTACAAATAAATGTTAATCTTTATTTCTATAAAGTTGCAATACTGTTGTTTACATTTTAAAAAGGCCAAACTGTTGGAGGGTTCTGATGGGGCACTGTTTAAAAGCAAAGTTTTCAATTTTCTATTAGAGTTTAACCAAGTAAACTTTACTGTTGAATGTGTGTCACCCAATTTTCATTAGGAAATTAGGAATACGCTAAGAAGCGTAATTTTAAAGCTGACATTCACATGCAAAAATCAACCCATACTTGGTCATGGTTTATCAAAAATGTTATCATTGCTGATGGGATCATAGGCCTTGTCCATAGCTGACTGCTGAATGGAGTGACCAAAGATAAGCCACGTTTCTGGAATGAGCAACTTTGAAGATATATGGAATATTTCTTTGTTATTGCCTCACCCTTTATAATAGTGGCACCCACAGTGAGAAAGGCCTATGCTAGACCCTGTGAAAAATACAAAAGAAGGTGCAGACTCAGTCGATGCTTTGGGAGCTATACACATAAGGAACGGTAGTAAATGGCATATAATTACGTGTCAAGCTGTATGAGGAAGTCCGAGTGTGCTGTTGTGTGCTTGGGGGGAGGCTAACGGGAGGTATAGAATGAGAAAGCTTCACCAAGGAGGTAGAAATTGAGTTGGGCATGGAAGGATTTGTGTAAATGAAAAAGAGCATTGAAAAGATAACCCAGGTCAGGCAGGAGGCAGTTGGGGGTGGGGGGAGGGGGCACACAGAGGAAGCAGGAGGAAGCCCAGCAAAAACATGAATCAGAAATTAGTGTTGTGCTCCAAAGGCCTTTGGCCAGAGGGGACCCAGTCTGCTTGGGATGGAGCCTGCAGGTCAAGTTATTGATGGAAATAAGCTCAGGTATGATAGGGCTATATCTTGAGAGTTCAAGAGCCGGGGAGATAAGAAAGAAGTTGTTGAAGGATATGGTGGGGCATTTCCTATGGACAAAGTGGCCTGATAATTATCACAATACAACATTTATTTAGTGATTAATAGCTCACAAAGCAACTTCACATATATTCTGTAATTTAATCCCCACAACACTTGAGATGTAGTCTTTATTTTACAGATGAGAATACTGAGCCAAAGATATTAACTGGCTTTGACCATGAGCACAAGGTGTGTCTTCTGCTCAACCTACAGCTTGTCACCATGAGAGCAGTATTTCAGGATGCATATTGCAGGACTCTATGTACTGCACTGTATAAGGAGAAAGAAATGGTAAGCAGATGGTTGTAGAAATCTTGGCATGAGCAAGTGAGGCCCCGGACTAGGTAGTGGCAATGGGAACAGAAAGGAAGGGAGAGAGTGAGGAGAGATTTCAAAGGTATAATCAGCAGGAATTGGTGACCAACTGAATATAGGAGGCCACGGCAAAGAGAGAATCGAGGATAATACCAAATTCGAAGGCCTGAGTGAGAGAATGCTGGTGCCATTTGCAAAAGCAGAGGAAAACTCACATGATCAATACAGACTGACAGATGTGTTCAAATTGTTAGGGCAGAGACTGTCCCTGTTGTAGCTCCGGTACCTATCACACAGTGGGTGCTCAGGAATACGTGTTGAGTGAATGAAAGAAAAATTTTAGTTTAAAGCAGGGGAATGGATGAGCAGAACCAATGACAGAGTACGTGTGGAGGTAAGAACAGAAAGCCAAGGATCGGGCCTGGGTGAGTGCCCTCAGCTGTGGGGGCAAAACAAAGGGCAAGGACTGGCATTGGAGAGGTAGTAGTAGAAATAGAGACAAAAGCCTGAGACGGAATTTTAAAGGTTAATTTTTCTGAGACCCATGAAGGAAGCTTTCTTATTGCTTCGGAAAAGTTCTGTAGTCTTAGGCATTTCTCCACCATGTAAGAAAACACTGACTACCAGGTCCCATTTCTTTGGGTAAAGAGATTCCTCCCCAGTCCATACACTCTTGCATTGTTTCTCATAGTGCAGTCCCGCGGAACATCTGAGTTAGAATCACTTGGGACATCACTAAGTCTGGAGATTGCTGGGCCCCATTCCAGATTACCTGAGTCATACTTTTGGAGTACAACCTAGGAATCTGCATCTTACAAGCTCTTAGGTGATTTTCACACATACTAAAATTTCAGAATCAGTTCCATACACTAAAATGACAAGAAGAAGAGAATATGGCTCTAAATGACCAGACACATGAACTTAAAACTCTGATAGATTCCCGGGAACATGCTTGGCATTTAAGGAAAAGTGAAGGGAACACAACACTCTGAAGTGAAAATAAATTCAGGAAAATGCCCTGAAAAACTATTTTGAACAATGAGTTTAATTTAGCTCTGACTAGGGACACCCAGTTGGATGGTCAACAGAAAGCAACCTGGCCTCTCTTTGTGGTGAGCAATGGTTTGCGGAGGTCAACGTGCTGATTTGACAATGGGATTGAGACAAACACCAGAATTTTCAGTTCACATGCTTTCTCTTACCCTACACTTTTTGGAAGCAGCACAGGTGAACACTATCTTTCTCTCCATTATTATTTGTGCTTTTAGGTCACTCCCTTGACCATTTCCGACTCCTGAATGAAATGAAAAAGTTAGGCTGGTTAGAGCAAAGATCAAAATGTCTCACCAATTAATGTTATGGATTAAAAAGAGAAAAGATTATCCCAGCTGACAATGTGTCAATATTGAAACATTTGGGACTTGCATAGATTTTATCTTTGAAAGACAAGGCTTCAAACCCAATTCTGTCTCCTAAAGCAGAATTTATATGGCTGGAGGAAAAAAAGACATATAGTTCAGCTTCTAAGACTTAGAATCTCATCGTTTCATCTTTCTAGGAAAAAAATAGGAAAGGTGACTTGCAACCTTCCATGTTAATGTGTTGCTTTCTTCAGACTTCTAATCAGGATGTTTCTTAACAAAAGTCTCAATTCTTCTTGCCCTAGCTGAAGTCCAGTTCCTAGTGCAATCTCTATGGAAATACAGGAGAGCTGCGTCCAAACATTCCCGTCATGGTCAGTGTGTATTTACAGACAAATGGCTTCTCGCCCCTTTTGCAATTCCAATGTCCCACTTCCTTTAGCATTTCCTCAAAGGGCTGGTTTCTCAAGCCTCCAATTAATTTCTCTTTTGCTTTCCTTTCAACCCGGCATGTTTCACTTAAATGTGCACAGGACTAAAGGTACAAAACTGAAATATTCAAATCAAGTCATATACTAATCGTTCTTGATTGTTCATCTCATATTAGGTTTGTGTTGTTTTCACAAGCACCATGTTATTCATTTGTCATGAGGAATCATGGTTTCTGTGCCTCAGCTCCCTCTGTCCTATTCCAGCTGCAGAACTTCTTCCTACTGGCGTCTACGAGAGATCAGTGAAACATAGAACTAAACTAAGTCCAATGCTTATCACGTGAAAAGAAAAGGGCATGGATTTATAAGCTGAAATTCTCACACATTTAAAATTTTTAAGATAATTGAAGTATATTCCCATGATTTAAAAATAAAAGGGAAAAAAGATGAAATGAAAACTCTCCGTCTCACCCATCCCTGACCTGTTTAGATCTCCATCTCCAAATAGACAACTGCTACTATTAGTTTCTTGCTTTCTATGCATATATAATCAAATATGAATATACATTCTCCCAGAGGTTTTCATACATGTACACACACAGAAATATGAATACATGTTATTTCCCCCTTTTGTTTTTCAGAAATTGTTGCATACCATAGCACTGTCCTGTACCTTGCATTTTTTAACACACATCAAAAATCTTATTTAACTCATGAATTAATAAGGAACCAGTCCAATGCTACAGCTGCTTCAAAGTACTGCACATTTATAGGCAGGTAAGGAATGATGGATTTACAAACAGATACAAAACTAGTCAATAATCAATTGCATTCCACTGGATACAACTAATTTGCATTTCTACGTACAAAGTTTATTTGCATTATTATCAGTTGTCTACAACTTACAGAGTTGTAAATAGCTTAAAGACCATGAGGGGTGGAGCTAATCCTGGAAGAGAGCACTAGACAAGATATTGCCTGTTTTGAAGTCTTTCACACTTTCCTGACAGTCTCCCCATCCCCTTTCCATTGTGATCAGAACAATCTCAAAGGAAGATTATTCTTATGGCTGGTGTCATTAGGTTTGGCCTGATTATTTACATGGGTGCAGCAAGAATTTGAACTTCCTGTGAGGCCTTCTTAGGTTGGCTCTGCAAGCCTAGACCCACCCTGCACTGAACAGCTAAGGTCACAACTTTCTGTCTGGAAGTCTTCATGAGCGTCTCAACTTGGACATTTAAAATCCTCTATTTTATGTTAGTTCAAAACTAGGAAACCACATCCATGAAATTCTCTACCAGTTCTCACCTGCACTACTTATACATTTGGATTTGTTCCTCTGTTCTCCAGGTCTGCACCTTACAGTTTTACTCAAGAGTGTCTCCACAGAGTTTAAATAAAATTCAAAATATTAAGAGAGAGGTCACAGTCTTATTTTTTTGACTATGCAGTGTGTGCGTGTATAAGATTCTTTTATTTCTGAATAATTGGACAAAATGCTAAAAAATATATACATCTAGATCTTATTTTGTGTGACTCCTCAGAAGGCTAAAAACACGATGCTGTCTGGGTGGATACCAATGCTCTGACACCATTCCACCTGTAAGAGGTCCAGCACTCAGGACTTCTCGTGGTCCACAATCTGCCTTTGATTTAGGGATCAGAAGCATTGCCCCCTGTGCACCTCTCCAGTCAGAGTGAGGTCCCATCCCCTCCCTGCTGAGATATCCCTGCTTCCCCACCTCCCTGAGGGTGAGCCATGCAGGAAAGAGGTGAGGGAGAGAGAAATAGAGACACAGGACTTGAGGCCAGTTCCCCTCCTTTCTTTTCTTTCTCAAGTCCCAGAGATGCACGATCTGACCAATTTTCCTGCCTCCCTGGGTGACGGTGGATCCCAGTCTCTCTCCACCATTCCTTACACAGACATCTATGTCAGCTCTTTTGAAGTTTATAATGGTTTTTACTCCTGGTAATAATTGGTAACAGTGAGGTGCTGAAAGGCACCCCACAGAGCCCAGCTTTCTCCCAACCCTTTCTATGTTCACATAGAATCAGGCAGGGAAGACCTAAGTGCTGTCCTCACAAGAAGCTTTCCTTGACTCCCAGCCTGGGCAGGGCCCAGCCTCTGTGTGCTCCCAACACTGTGGTCAGCTCTTTATCTCCGTACTCATTCCTCCCCTCTGCTTCCACCCAGGGACTCCTTAAAGGCAGAGAAACACTAGCATGGGGCTGGCCCAAAGCAGATATTCTGTAGTTATTTGTAAAAAGGATTTGTGGCAACAAAATTCATTTGCTGTTTTGGTATTTAAGACATCTTGAATGAGTTGCTGGGGGTGAGGGAGCGAAAGGTGGAGGATGGAGGGGAAAGGGAGAGACCAGGGTGATGAGGAAAAAAGGGTCTCTGAAAGGAGTAGGTTAGAAAATGGTAGAGGTGCGTCTGCCACAATGATCCCCGAACTAGAGGTGGGGATGAGAGAGAAGTGGTTTCCAGGGCTCACCGGCCCTTCTTCTCTTCTGCATCAGAGGGTCCACTCTGAAAAGTCCACCTGGGCTGAGGCCAGAGTAGCAATGAGAACAGGAGAAAAGGGAGGGGCTGGACCCCCCAAACTGGTGATGGGACAGGAAGGGAGAGGACATCTAAGGGTTGGTCATATGGACACAGCACTGCTGGGCCAATGGGAAATTCCAGGGGGAGGGGTTCATATGTGAGGATACATAAGACAGCCATGAGTGGGGACCATCTGTATACATAACCAGGAGGAAACCCTCCCAAATAGCAAGAACGCTGGCCCTCCTGCCCAATTCTCCAATTACACATAAAGCACTTACCATGAATTGAATACATAACAAATTTTTTTATCTTAAATATTTTCCTTGGTGGCAGATTCAAATTGTAGATATTTTTCATATCTGCAAAATATCCAACGTATCTCTTCTGCAAAACAAAAGACACGTCATTTTAAGTGGAGATGAAAAGTCTAAAGTCAGCATTTCTGATTATTTTTTACGTGGACCTTGTTAAGGAGAGCAATTAATTAAGGAAACATTTATTGGATGCCATTATATGACTAGGCATTTTTATATATGTTGCCTCATGTCTGAATATCTATCTTAGAGGAAGACACTGAACTAAGTGCTGTGGGGAAGTAACAAGAAAGGAGCCAGGCATTGCTTACAGGCTGCTGTGCTTGAGAGGTCAGCTAACCAGAGCCAACGCACCAGCCACAGCAACAGTGAGAGGCAGCTAATGGCCACTGTGAGAATGGTCAATCCGCGGGTAGAAGCTCAGCTGTGACTGAGTTAAAGGAAGGTTTGTGGTTTGCTGGAGAGCAGCCTCCTGGGCACGAGAGAACTGCAGACGTGAACACTCAGGAGGAAGGCCTCTGCAGGCCGGTAGTAGATACACATTCTCCTCTCACCCCTGCCAGCTGGAGCTTCCTCCTTTCCATTTCCCCAATTCTATTTGGCAAAGAAGCACTGTCCTTTTTAGTCTAGTTCTTCTACACCAAGCTGCTCACAGGGCTCTCCTTGAATCTTTCTTCAAGAAGTTGAAGAGTTCTGGTACTGAATCAACTGGACCTAAGAGTTCACAGACTCTTCTGCACCCAATGGGAAGTGTTAATCAAATAACTGCCACACTTTCCATGGGAAAGGGCCAGTCAAGGGAAAGGCTCATGCAATTTCTTAACTCAGGGGTGGATGAAAGTTAGTCTGTAGAATGGACCACATGAAGGGTCAGAATGTGATGGTATCTGCGAATTACCTCCCCACACAGAGGGAACTCTGTCCTGGGGCTTTGCCAACACAGCTCACAAACCTGGGGCTGAGACCTTGTATTTGCTCTCCCAGTGCATCAGAAAAGATTCAATTGTAGGCTAGGGAGTGCCAGTTCTGGACCAAAGTTAGAGAAACTGTACGTGACTACAGAAGAAATGGGGAAGGGAAGCTGTACAGGGAGAGTCCCTGAAGGAATTCCATCTAATGTCCCTTGGCTTCTGCCACTAGATTCTCGACCTTCCACTAAAGGTTGTAACCCACCATGGCCCTCAAGCTGCTCTTACTCTCACTCTTCCTTCTCCTTAGCCTAAACAACAGGGCCTTGGAACAGAAGTTAATAAAACCAGCATCTATTTAGTAAGCACTCCCTACAAACTAAATGAGATACTATGAGAGGCACTTTGGGATGGCGAGGGTGGAAAGACAGATAAGACATGGGCCTTGTCTGCAAAAAGGGTAGAGAAGCCACCACTTCAAATAGCTAGAGAATAATGTAGAGTCACTTAGTCCCTAAAAGAAACACAAAGGGCTATAAGAATTGAAAAAGCAAGAGAGTATTTCAGGCTGGGAAGAGAAAAGCTCTCCAGGAAAAGGTGCCTGCACGAGCCACAGCATGCGGGTATAAAGTGGTGACAGGCTGAGAAACAGCACACAGTCCAAATGTGTTAGAGCGTGGGACATGGGAATGCACATTGTGGAAGAAATGGTTGGAAAAATCAAATCCCAGAAGATCTCGAGTGCCAGACTAAAACATTTCTATATGCTGCCACTGGCGGTGGGGAGCCATTATGGATTTTGAGCACGGAAATGGCATGATTAGATCTGGGCTCCAGTAAGTTCATGTATTACTTTAGCCTATGGCTTATTACTATCTTTTTTTTTTTCCTTTTTTTGCTTGGGTGTGGCAAAAAAGTATCGGTGGATAAGGCTGAGTTCTTTTGCCCCAAACTAAATGTCTAGAGCCAGCAGTTACAGGCTAACAAGGCCAAGGTTATCTATTCGGCTCCCATCAATTCCTTCAAAGAAAACTTTCATTCGCAGCCACATCCACATCAACTTAAGAATTCCCAACCCTCACTTTGGTTGGAGGGGCAATATGGAAAAGGCAAAATAGAAGAGGTGCTGTGCACGGGATGGGAAAAAATGGGCTTCTGAGTCTGACAGATGGGGATTTGACTCCTTGGTTCAAAAGTTAATTTCCCTGAACTTCAATGTCCCAATCTGTAAACTGGGAATCATAATGGTGTCCACTCATGCAGTTATTGAGAGGATGAAATGAGATAATGAATGTAAAGCCCTTAGCATGGTTCAACAAAGTCTAGTGTGTTGCAAACTTGATAGGAGAAATGTCCTGGTCTCTGCAATAAACAAATTACAAGGAATAAAAAAGAGAGGTGGGAAATCTATGAACTAAAAGAGACTTAAGAGACAAAGCACCCAAATTAAATGTGTGGCCCTTGTTCGGGTCCTCGTTGAAAGACACTAAATTTAAAAAAAGATTTTAAGACAATTATAGAAATTTAAACATGGACTGGTCATTTGATATTATTAAGGTATGATATTTTTAAGCAGGATAAATCATTTTAAGGGTCTTCTTAAGAGTTTTTATGTGGGATGTCACACTAAAATATTTGTGGGATAAAATGATCTGATGTCTGGGATTTCCTTCAAAATAATGCAGGTTTAGAGGAAGAGTGGAGAGTGGGAGTGTGTGTGAGAGGAATGAGGGGGGAATGGATGAAACATGGTTGAAATGATTGTGGAAGCATTGAGGTGACTGTAAGGAGATTTACTGTAAGATTGTCTTGACTTTTTATGCTTGAAAAAGTCCCAAATAAAATGTTTCTAAAAGGAAAAAATAGGGTAGCAGCATATATTTCACATGAGTTGGATGAGTATTAAATGAGCTAATATATGGAAAAGAACAATAGTGTCTGGTATGTAATAGGTTTTTGAAAAATGTTAATTTCACCTTTTCTTTCTCTTTCAAAATACAGCCTCCTCATCTCTCTCTTTCCATCTCTCTCTGTCACACACACACACACACACACACACACACTCACAGACACATACACACGTGGTGTTCTGCAAAGGCTGAATCACTCTAGTAGGGGTTTGTGAAAGACTCAGTTCCTCTTTGCAGGGAAATAAAAGGCTGATGACTTTAGATATTTTCCGAGGTCTAGAACCTTAGGAATTGGACCTTCCTACTTTGGGAAGGGAATCAATTCCTGAACTCTGTGAACAATAACCAATATAAAATGAAAAGCAGGATGCTCTGGGGAGAAGTCAGTGCTTGCAAAGCACAGGTGCACCAGAGGCGCCTCTCGGCCCTGGGAGGGATCCAGGCCTGTCACAGGGCACCCAAGTGCTGCCACCTGATCACCAAAGGAGAAGAGTCTAGATGAAACCAAATAGTAGGTGCCAATCTTAACCCAATTCCCCAAAGAACCCCTTTTTTAAAAAGAAACTTACCTGTGATGGGGTTTTAACGCCCTGAAATTTAGAGCTGGTGGTGTTATCTGTCCGTTGCTCTCCAAAATAACAAAGGCTGTCCTACAGAAAAGGGGACAATCCAATCATGGTCCATTTGCACTTTCCTTTCCTATATGAGGCATTCTTAGGTTTCCAAGGCACATTATTTCCTTAAGTCAGTGGTCTTTGGGCAGAAGCTACCCAACATAACAAAATTAACAGAGCCACATGAAGGCCTGCTCTCATTCAAAGATTCATAAAGACATGGAATTTTAGAGCTGGAAAGACCTTAGACATCATCTGGTCCTTCTTCTTAGCTTTCCATTTTACAAATGGAGAAGATCGAGACCAAAAGAAAACCAAGCGACTTGTTATGGAGACTACGCAGCCAGTGAGAAAGAGCACAGGCCTGGAGCATAGGTCCCTGGCTCTCAGTCAGAACTCTGGATAAATGGCTTTCAAACTTTTTGTTTTTAAAGATACGATCCACATTAATAAACCTGGGAGACACACACACACACACACACACACACACACACACACACACACCTGAAAGAAAAGTTTCACAAAATAATATTCAGCATTTGGTATTTTCTATTCTAATCTATTTTGTTTTATTAAAAATCATGCTAGACACAACCCAGGAAGTTGATTTACAATTCACAGATCGTGATCCATAGTCTGAAAAACGCCATGCTAGAACTTCCATTTCCTAACCTGTGTCCCAAATGAGAAACAAAGGAGGTGATGGAATTAGAGAGCTGGGCACTGTGCATCAGCCACAGCTGCTCTTCTCTGGACTGTCGGCCAAGCGAGGGGCAGAGCTGCAGAGAGTGTCCTCTAAGTGGTAACTTCTCAGCAAGGTCATGGCAGAAAAAAGACTGACAGCCCTGCTTAAAGAAGTAGAAACAGCCCACCCTGTCTGCTCAGAAATTTCCAGAGGGCACAGACCCCACATATACTGACTGCAAAGATAATATCATCCAGGAGAGACTGTTCTGAGTTGAAAAATGAGAGCTTTCATCTACCCAGCACTTCTGAGAATCTCTGAGGACCTTTGGAGAACTCGGCTAATGAATCTTGATATTATTCTCGTGAGGAAGGAGGAAAGCCCGTAACTGGTGGGAGTGGGAGCAGGGCTGGGACTAGTTGGGGCGAGTAAAGCATCCAGATGGCTGAGTATTTTTGCAATCGCATAACTTGACCTTACTCACCTCACCTTCATCCTGCCCCTGTTGAGTCCTGTTTTTATTTAAAATAACATACAATTTTTTTGTGTGTACATCATGGATTTGTTGCATTAATTTTGACTTTTGCATTCAAATAGTATTTATCTTAATTACTAAGATTTTTGGCATTCCCTTAAATTTTGTGCCTGAGGGGAGTGTCTCACTGACATCACCCTAGTCTGGCCCAGAGTAAGAGGTACCTAGGTCAGTTACTAACTAGTGCAGGCTAAGCAAGAACGTATTAAAACCAGGCTTTCTAATAACCACCTCTCCAATTACAATTTCATTAAGTACCATGACTCAAAGGATCGTGTTAACATCCTACCAGTGAGGTTTCAGAACTAGCAAAGTCCATCAGCATAAGAGAGAGTTTGTAGTAACATCTTTCATACCTCTGCAGTTACAAACATATCGCTGGCAATGAGGCAGGCACAAATCATGGTCGCAGTACGTCCTGGAAAAGAAGTTAGTTCATGAACCATTGTTTATGGTAGTACTTGGTATAAAAAATACTCAGAAATATTCCAAGAGTTCATTTTGGATTGATTTTCCTCCACTCTGAAAGTGCTTGTGCAAAATATTTCAATTCAGAAATAGCCAAAGCTGTTTCACTGCTCAGAGGTTCTACCTGGAATTCTGCCCTAATTGTGTGCATGAACGCACATGCGCATGCATACATTGTTCTTGAATCACCACTGCTGGGGACTGCAGTCATCTGCAGAGGCAATGGGCTCTGCTCTAGGACTCTAAAGCTAAAGAGTTACTTATAGTGAAGAGCTGAGTACACACCCTGTTTTTCTAACTAACATAAATAAAAGTACCCATAAAAGATAAAACATGGTCAGAACCCAAAACACCATCTGGTATATGAACACCCATTATGCCTTACACTTTAGTTAGAGTTTTTAAGTGTGTTACAAGACATATATGAAAATAGAAATAATAGTATAATGAACCCCGCATATACCTGTTCCCCAGATTCTATAATTATCATATTATATTGCTGGACTTAATTCCTCTTTCCTCTTCCCTCTCTCCCTCTTTCTTCCTTTCTCTCTCTTTCCTCTGTAGCATTGTAAAGCAAACCCTTGATTTCATGTTATTTCATCCTCAAATCTCTTGTTTTATTCCTTATATTTTTGTCTTGCCATACAAAATTTGAGTTAGAAAAATATCTTGCTTCTCTTACTTCTACAATGATCTGTAGCTTTTGTCTTATCCAGTATATGCTGAACTGATTTTATGTAATTCCAAACTTATCCTTCTAACCTGAGATACATTCTATTTTCTAGTGTGTTTTTTTAACACACCACTAAACTTATTTTTCAACCCATAGTTTAAAAAACACTATTCTAAGTCAAGTACTGCCAAAAAGGACTTTGTACCACCCTGTGCTATTACAGATAAAAGCTTCTTGCTAAAGGAAGCTAGTGACCATTAACAACCTAGCTCTCCATTGTATAGACTGTTAACCTTTCAATTTTGGAGGAAATCTCTGGTCTCTGCAACTCTGATATTTTCCCATTTGAAAAAACTTTTGCAGATTCATGTCCTTGTGGCTATGGATAAGTACAAGCACAGACATAGTAGATGCTCTCAGCAGGGAATCATAAAAATGATGCGTGCTTGCCTCCAATATTTTATTTTAACTTAAAACATAAATGTACATTCATTCACTACACTTCTGGTATTGGATGATGGTTTCAACTTTTTAAGTATGAGTCCCCCCGTTTGGAGTTCTTTCTTGGAAAGGCAAGGCTCATGGCATGAACCGTTGCCTCATCTACATTTCTAGTTTCAGATTCTTTAGAGCAGTCTAGGTGCAGAATCCTTCTAGATTTTACTACTAGAATTTCTCTCCCAATGTTTTACATTAGTCTCACTTGCATTTAATTCAGCTGCAATTATGGTTGTAGGCACTCCACTTTACTGAATCTCCTTGAAACATTCAACTCAGCTTTCATAAAATTCTAACTCTTTCTGTTCACTCTGACATTTTAGAGATCTACATAATATTTGCTTATTTGGCATAAGTATAATAACAAGTAGAACCGGCAGACACTGGTGGAAGCAGAAACACATAGGCATACAAAAACAAGCTTCCTAGCTACAAGTTTTCAACATGCCAATGGACACCAACAGGTGTGTTTATGGAGGGAATGGAGAACGTCAGGTAATCTACCAAGTTGGTCAGATGGAAGTCAGAGGAGAGCTTTGTTATCCTGAAGTCAGCAGAAGCATCTTGCACCTCTACATATAGTACAATGCTTGGCTTTTGTAATGATAAGAACTAACATGTGGGTAATGCTTTACGGATCTCATATAATCTTTACAACAACACTGTGAGGTAAATAACCTGGCATAAGGAAACTGAGAAACTGAAGTTCTGTAAGTTTAAGAAACTGTCACATAGCCACATAGCAAGACATCTTAATGTCAGCTTATATGGCCTTTTACAACAATCCTTAAACTTTATTCTTTCTCAAGTTGTGTCCATCACCCTTCTTCACAATGCAGATCTTATACTTCAAATTCTTGAATCTATAAGCAGAGCACTGAGGTGATTTTCCAGACACCAGGAGTGGTAGCTCTGTGTGTGTGTGTTCCTTAGAGTTGTTTAAAGCATTATAAAGGAACTGAAACAATTTCTTCTTCAAGATATTCAGACCCAAATAGCCTTTTGTCAGTTTGACTGCCTTATTTGATACAATGAATGTCACAAATGAAGGTGTACCTTGAGAACTCATTAAAAGACTTTGAAAGAGCTAGAGAAGCTTAAACATTCACTCCTACTATTTAAATAAGAATACGCCCATTGCATATCTACCAGAAAAAGACTCAGGACAGATAAGTCTGCTGCTAAAAACTGATAGCATCTGGTTGAAGGATAATAATAATGGCCAATATTATTGAGTCATTGACACTTCTTGCCAGATAGATAATTTTCCGATTTCATTTAATCTCTACAATAGGACTATGAGGTTGGAACTGTCATCATCCACATTACACATAATAGAAAACTAAAGCATTGAGAGTTTAAGTAATTTGCTCAATGCCACACAATTATTTAATGACATACTTGGGATTTCAACCCAGATATTTTATTTCAAAGCCTGTGCTTTTAGTCATTATGTTCTGATAACTGCAACTTTTCAGTTTTTTTTTTTCAGTTTTTCAAATAGGAAAAATAAATTCCAGGTGAAAAGGATAGAGTAAACATTGATAAAAGATATGTATGACAGAGAGCTGCAGAGTCTGTGAGAGAGTTCTCAGTGAATTCTAGTCATCAGGCCCCATGGAATTATATTCCAGAACACTTAGAATTCCTGACTGGACAAAATTGCGAAAGAGATTCCTCAGCATATCTGGGCACTGCACACAGTGGAGAACAGGAGAGATGAGCATAGTCTAGAGCTGATTTCATTTCCTGCTTTGAAAATCAGGAGGTGGTGCATTTCCCAAATTGTAGGCCAGTAACCTTGGTGTTAGTTCAGGGAGAAATTTGAACACAAATATACTTAAAAGGATTGGTTGCATATACACAGATAAAGAAAAGCCATGATCGCTCAAGCCCAACGTGACTCTTCTAAGTTGTGGTGGATTTATTTCACTTATTTCTTTGATACTCTCTTGATACTGTTTGTACCCTCTGTTCCCTGCACACATGTACTCTCACGGTACTCCTTGTATGACGTCTCTGCTCAAATGTCTTTGTATTGGTAAGACCTTCCTTGGCCATCTACACATCAAGTAGCAACCTCTCTCCCACTTCATATTCCCCTTTTTAAATTTTTTCAATTGCATATAGCACCATCTAATACATATATTTTTTTCTCTGTAAACAATAGACTGTGGTCTCCATGGGAGAAGTGCAGGTGTCCTCTCTGTCACACAAACACATCTAGACAGCATCTGGTGTTCAATGCATGAATGAATGAATATATCTGCCCTATCAATTTATCATGCCATCCAGTCCCATGACCACTCATTTTTCTCATGCTGTTTTCACTTCCTCATCCACCTACAAGCATGATAGACTATCTCATTATTGGTTTTACCAATACTGAATAACACTGCCAATAACATTGCCACTCTTGCTTCTGGGTCCTTTTGCTGTACCCATTCTGTACAAACCTAAAACTGGGTCAATTTGGGCACTCACACCCTCCATTTCTACACCAGAAATGTAGAGATAACAGAGATGTAGAGATGTCAGAGATGCAGAGAACTGCTGGAGAGAAATCACACAACTGTTCATATTGGTAATAATATCAATTAATGGTCTGACACTTGGGCTGGACTCTCAGTGCAGCCGAGACACTTCTTAATGTTGCTAGCCAGTTCCTTTTCCTGGTTCCCTCAGAATTCAGTTGAAATTTTCCCTACATTCCTTAAGTCTCCAACCCAACTACCTTCCCATTGACTCTGAGTTTGTGTCTTCATTTCTTTCTTCACAGAGGTGAGACCTCCCATAACTTGCCTCTGAGTCCCCCCTGCAAGCTTCCTGTGACTACATCTATTCCTGGGCCTACACCTCTTCCCTTGAATCTCACTTGTGAGGAGTTTCTCCTCTTCATTCAGCCAAATCCTCTGCTTGGGCTCTGGACCCCACCCCCTTCTCTCGACTCAGGGTTTTGACTTTATCAGTCCCCACTCTTCTGTGTCTTCAGCCACTCCCTCTCTCTGACTCCTTTCCCTTGGCAAATAAACATATTTGGGTCCCCTCACCCTGTCTTATAAACAACACTCTCTATCAGCCCCAAATGCCCAAACAACTAACTTCTCCCTGTCCTTTCACAGCCAGGCTTCTTGAGTCCCTAGTCTATGCTTGCTATTGCCACTTCCTCCTCGTGAATGATTCTGGTGCTGGCTGTCTTTAGATCCCATTTTAATAATTATAATAGCTACCATTTATTCACTGTGTACTATGTGTCAGGTGCTCTACTACACAGTTTAATATGCATTATCTCACTTGTATTTCTAAACAATCCTCTGAGGTAGGTATTACAATTCCCAGTTTACAGATGGGAAAACTGACGTTTTGAATGGTGATCTAACTCACTCAAGTGGTTAGCAATGGTCCTAGGATTTAAATTCAGACAGTTTAGGAGGCTGACCCGGTGGCACAGGAGTTTAGTTCATGCTTTGGCAGCCTAGGGTTCATGGGTTCGGATCCTGGGCACCGACAGATGCACTGCTTGTCAGCCATGCTATGGCAGGTTCCAGTATAAAGTAGAGGAAGATGGGCACAGATGTTAGCCCAGGGCCAGTCTTCCTCAGCAAAAGAGAGGAGGATTGGCAATGGATGGTAGCTCAGGGCTGGTCTTCCTCACCAAAAATACCAAAAAATAAAAAATAAATAAATTCAGACAGTTTAATGCTAATCATCCCACTATTACCAATTGCATGATAATATGCACACTTTGAGAAACACTGTTCTATAGCATTTATAAGTTTATTACAGCTTTCCAGTTTTATTTCAAAACACTTTCTGACAGTAAGTATTCTTTCTTTTTATCTTTTTAAAGTAGATATCACAGTAGATATGTACAAGCTTACAAACTCAATCAATTTATATATCTTAGTCTTGAGCTCCCTTATATCCCACTGATGTGAGTGCCTTTTCCAGTCACCTGCAGGCTTGCTGGACTCCTCTGGCTTTTTCAGTATTTCTTCACTGTACCTGGATCACTGTTTTTGGAAGTTCCTTTCTTGGACCTTTTTTGGGGGGCTATATTTCAGGTATTTTGCTACTTATTTGGCAAATCTGGCAAGGAGGTTTCTCTTCCACCATTTTCCCATAAAGGACAAAAATATTTATTCTAAGAAATTCTAAAGAGTTGTCTTTACAAGCATACTGAGAATATTAAATCTGAGTACTATTTGCATTAGAGTTCACTAAATCAAGCAAAGATGATTGAAAGTTAAAAACACTATTTATTTTCTTTTTTGCTAATTTTCTTTTGAGGAAGATTGACCATGTGCTAACATCTGTTGTTAATCTTCATCTTTTTTATTTTTTCTCCCCAAAGCCCCAGTACATAGTTGTGTATCACAGTTGTAGAGCTGTAGCTCTTCTATGTGGGATGCTGCTTCAGCATGGCTTGATGAGCAGTGAGTAGGTGCACACACAGGATCCAAACTGGTGAACCCCAGGCCCCCAAAGCAGAGTGCACAACCTTAACCACTATGCCACCGGGCTGGCCCCAAAAAGACTATTTCTAAATCAAGATGATGGTTTGAGCACCAATGGTAGACTGAAAAACTTCTACCTCTGTATCAAACATATGGAAATGATAGAGAAAAAACACAGCTGAACTCACAAATAAAAAGGCAAGGAAAACTCAGAGGATCTGAAATGGAGAGAGGAATCAAACTGGTAGGTAGGAGTTGAAGCCAAGAAACCCCAAAATAAACTATTATAGGAAAAAGAAAAGAGTGAGAGGATCTACAGAATGCAGGAAAGGAGGTAAAAGGAGCACAGAAAAATTGTGGTAAATATAAAACACATAATTGAATGCCATAAATAAGTACAAATATGTCTGCAATCACAATAAATACATTGAAAATGAAGATACTGAGACTGCATTTTTAATAATGCAGGTATATGCTGTTTCAAGAGACACATTTAAACCAAAATGACACAGAAAGGCTGAATGTAAAATGATGTAAAATGTGTAAGACAAATAACCCACTAAGAAGATATAATAATCATGTATTTGCATGCACCTAACAACACACTATGAAATATAAAAAGCAAAAGTTGACAGGATAAAAAGAAGCCAACATACAAAATAGTTAATATAAAGAAAGAAATAGTAAAAAGAAATATTCAATATAAAGATATGAGCAATATAATTAATAAGATTGATTTAATGGATAGATAGATCCCCCTGTACCTGAAAATTAGAGAATACACATTATTTTCTAGGTATGAGATTTCTAGTTACCTAGAGATCCAAATGGATCATATATTATGCCACAAAGAAAGTCTCAACAAATTGCAAAGCCCCAATATCATTGTGCAGAAAAGAGGCCTGAGACTGCTATCCATAGGCCTGCTTGCAAGTTTGGCCTTGGCTGGCATCTTGGAAATTGGAATTCAGGAGGATTCCCACCATTCCCAGATAAGACTGGCTCACTGTGCCTAAACTGTTTATGCAAACAATACGGTTTATGCCGAACACCTGCTTTTCTTCTGAGAGTCTGGAATTTCAGTGCATGCCAGGAAGACGGTGTCTATGTGACCAGCCCCCAGTAAAGTCCCTGGGCACTGGGTCTCTAATGAGCTTTCCTGGTAGGAAACATTTCACCTGTGTTGTCACAACTCACTGCTGAAGGCATTAATCACATCCTGTGTGACTCCACTGATGAAGACCCTTGGAAGCTTGTGCCTCATTTCTTCTGGACTTTGCCCCATGCACCTTTTACCTTTGCTGATATTGCTTTGTATCCTTTCACTGTAATAAATCATAGCCATGAATGTGACTGCATGCTGAGTCCCATGAGTCCTCTGGAGAATCACTGAATCTGGGGGTGGGTCTTGGAGGCCTCTGACACAGCTGGTGGCAGAAGTGGGATTCACCAAACTGACCTTGACTCATTGAAATATGGCAAAAGCATTGTTGGGAAAAGGAAGGATGAAGGGATGGTATGACAAATCTTTGGTGCCTGGGTGGTGATGGAGTTACCAATGGTGTGATACAGCAGCTTGGGTGCTGTTGTGAGAGGTAGAAGCTGCCTATGGAATTAAAAATGATAGATCCAACCGTATGAGTGTTGGCTTGCTGGCTCCTCTAGCCGATTTTGGCTGTGCTGGCTAAAGTGAGAAAAACATGCAACCCAGGCAATGCCCTTGGTTTTTATTCCCTCCTCCAAGTAGAAGGAGAAAGAAGGGTCAAACGTTCCTAAAGGTGAGCATTGAGTGGGCCAAAGTGTTAAAAGTTTGCATTGCTCTTTTCTCCAAGTTGGAGGAAAAGTGGTTAAATCAGTTTCCAGGGTGAACCAAAGCTTTAGATAAACCAGAGGGGAAAAAATTAAAGGCAAAAACCTTACAGTCATTACTGAGCAATCATATAGATTGGTGCTTCTCAAATTTCAAGGTGTATGAGTCATCTGAGGAGTGTATTAAAATGCAGATTCTCATTCAGTAGGTCTGTGATAGTTATGAGATTTTGCTTTTCTAAATGGCTGCTAGTTGATGCTGATGCTGCTAGTCCAGGGACCACACTTTGACTCTAGAGCACTATCTCTGAACAAACACAGTAAAAAACCAATAATAAAAATATGGCTAAAACTCCTAAGCACTAGGGAATTTAAAATAAATCATTTCTAAATAATCCAGACATTTAAAAATCACTTCTACATAATCTCTGTGTTAAAGAAATCAGGAGATTTTTAGGACAATTATTTTTAGGAGAATTAGTAGAATAATCATGAATTATTCAATACTAAAGGACAACAAAAGCAGTACCTATAAAACAACTGGAAGTTAGCTAAAGCAGTATTAACAGGAAAATACATAGACTTTAAATACATAGATCACAAAGTTAAGAAATTAAAATTTAATTAGTTAAATTTTCAATTCAAGAAAGTAGTAAAAGAAAATAAGTATACTCAAAACAAGTAGAACAAAATTGAATCCAGCAATTTGTTAAAAATAATACAGCACAACAAAATTGTGTTTATTCCAGGAATACAAGATTGGTTTACCATTTGATAATCAATCAGTGTAATCAACCAGATTAAAAGAATAAAGGTGAAAAATCATATTATCATCTTCAAGACTCAGCAAAAGCTTCCAATAAAATTCAACATCCACTCATGTTAAAAACTCTTAGCAAATTAAAGGAATTTCTTAATCTGATAAAGAATATCTAGAACACACACACACACCCCCCTAGAGTAATTGAGATGTTGAAAACTTTTCCTTTGAGAGCAGGAACAGAAAAAGGATGACTGCTATCACCACTTCTAATTCAACACTGTACCCAAGGTTCTAGCAAGGGCTAGGGAAAAAAAAAGAAGAATTGAAAAGAAAAAAAAAATACAGTTCATTATTTGCACGTGATATAATCATGTGCCATAAAATCCAAAAGAATTTTCAGATAAATTACTGGCATTAATAAGAGAGTTTAGCAAAGCTGCTAATTGCAAAGTTAATAAAATCAACTGCATTTAAAGCAACAATAAAAAACATGTAGAAAATAAAACATTTAAAGGGATATCATTTATAGTAGTATCAAAAATAACAAATATCTAGGAATGAATGTAACCAAAAATATACAAGATTTCTACACAGAAATTGAAAAAGCATTATAAAGGGAGATTAAAGAAGACCTAACTAAATGAGGGGATATCTCCATTTATGGATTGGAAGACATAGTATTGTAAAGGTTTCAATTCTCCTCAATCTACAGATTCAGTATAATTCCAAACAAAATTCCATCAGGTGTGTGTGTGTGGATGTGTGTGTGTGTGTGTGTGTGTGTGTGTGTGTGTGTATAATTTGACTAGCTGATTCCATATTTATGTGGAAATGTGGATGGCTTAATAAACCCAAAGAATTGTGAAGAAGAACAAGATGGATGGATTTTCTTGACTGGAAATCAAGACTTATTAGAAAGCCATGGAAAGTAAGATAGTTGCGATACTGGCACACAGAGAGATGAAAGAGCAATGAACAGAATAGAAAGTTCAGAAACAGACCCAGGGCCCGCAGAACAGTAAAGAAATGAAAGTCTTTCCAGTCAGTGTGCTGGATCAACTGGAGAGCTGAATGGAGAAAGGTGAAACTTGACCCCTTCCTCACACCACACACACAAATCAAATCCAGATGGAATGGACCTTCTATAAGATAATATAAGAGAACATCTTCTTAAACTCAGGGAAATATTTCTTAATTTGGACACAATAATGCTATCTTTATAAAGAGAAAGAACCATATACATTGACTATGTTAGAATGAAGAACTTCTGCTAACCAAAAAAATACTCATACGAAACATAAATTACAGAACAGAAAATGTTTCTTGAAATACATATAACAAACAACAGAACTGAAATCCAGAATACACAAAACACTCCTACAAGTCAATTGGAAAAAAAAGAACCATCCAGGAGAAAAGTGGGCCAGGAAGTCAAACAGATACTTCACAACAAAGGATATCCAAGTGGCTAATAAACCTATGAAAAAACTTTCTCAGTTTTACCAGTAATCATAGAAATGCAAATGAAAGCCATAATGAGATACAACTACACACCCACCCAAGGGCTAAAAATAAAAAGACTGAGAATTCCAAGTATTGGTGAAGGTGTGGAACACTTGGAACTTTTATAAATGTCAGTTGAGTGTCAGTTGGTACAACTCTTTTGGAAAACAGATGACATCTATTAAAGTTCAAGCTGTGTTACCGTAAGACACAACAATTTTAGTTCATATACTCAACAGAAATGTGGGCACATGTGCAACAAGAAGCAAGTATTTCATAGCAGCATTATTTATAATAGTAGAAACTGGAAACAATCCAAATGTAATAGGAAAAACCCACCCTTCAATTTGCAGTATTTACCAAAAGATAAGCAAGACCATTATGAAGAAAAGTATAAAATATTACTAAAAGATGATTACTAGACAAGATGATTCAAATAAATAGGAAAAAAACCCTATACAACTCAATATTGCAAAGTTGTCAGTTCTTTCCAATTAATCTATAAATTCAATCACTTCCAATAAAAACCCTAAACCTATTTTATTGTAGAATTTTATAAATGATTCTAAAATTAAATGTAAGAAAACCCAAGACAATTCTGTCTTTATCGAGGTATATTACAAAGCTATAAAACTTACAATAGCATGGCATACAGAACTCAGAAACGGTCCCAAACATTTATGGAAACTTGATAAATGACTGAGAAGAATTACAAATCAATGGAGAATAAATGAGCACTGGACAACTGTCCAATCATAGGAAAAAAACACCTCCCTCTCCAAATTCTAATTAAAGACCTAAACGTAAAAAATTAAACTTTAATATTTTATATTAGAATATCTTCACTATCTCAGTGTATGGGTGGATTATTATTTTTTTTCTGCAGGGAAAGATTCACGCTGAGCTACCATCTGTTGCTGATCTTTCTCTTTTTGTTTTTTTTTTTCCTCCCCAAAGCCCCAGTACATAGTTGTATATTCTAGTTGTTAAGTCCTTCTAGTTCTTCTGTGTGAGCCGCCACCACAGCACGGCACCGACAGGTGGGTGGTGTGGTTCCGAGACTGGGAAGTGAACCCGGGCCGCCGAAGCAGAGCGTGTTGAACTTTAACCACTAGGCCACCAGGGGTGGCTCTGGATTTCTTCAACATGACAAAAAAAGCATGAACCACACACACACACACACAAACACACACACACGGATTGATAAATTTCACTACATTCAAAATTACAAACTTCTATATGATAAAATAAATCGTAATAAAATTTAAAAGACAACACAGTGGGTGGAGATATTTGTAGTATAAACTACTAACAAAAAATTAGCATCCAGATTTTTTAAAGTCCTATAAATCAATAATAAATATTGTAACTACCATGATACTACTGGTAACATGGAGGCACCAACCAACAAGAGAGGAAAACCAATAGGAATGAAAACTTTAAAAAAGAGGCTGCTCTGGTGCACACCAGCTGAGTACCAGCCCTCCAAACAGTCCTAAGGGAAAATCGATGCAAGACGTGAACACAGAATAATGTAAGTCCTCTCTCAGAAAAAGGAAAAAAATTAAATTTGAAATAAATATTTTTCTTCAAGCAGGGGATTAGATTTAATTAAAAGAAAACTGAAGCCAACTGCTTGAATTCATATATTTTAGGTTGAGCCATGTGAAATGGCCATTTTCATATGTAAAAGATGGTCAAAACCCAGCAATTCCATATAGTTCAACCTCTAAATTCTTCTTTATCCATGGTATTGTAAATTGCCAATATACACAGAATATTTCAACTGTGGAGCTGAAGACAAAACTTGCCAACTCACTAATGGGCTTGAAACTAGTTTTCAAGTAAGACTAAAACTTGATTCTACTCAATTATATAAGGCAGTTTTAAAGAGTCATGTTTTCCTGAAATTCAATGTAAAAAAGTGTTTTATAGCTCACCAAAAACATAATTCTTTGTCAAAAATTGTGAAATGTGCTTAGATGATTATTAAAAGTCTAAAGCTAAATGAGAGAAAATCTAACTCAACTTAAATTGGCTGGAATAACAAATGGCTTTTTTTTATCCTCCCCCTCCCACGGCCTGAATCAACTTCTTTGTGTCATTACATTATAAAAATTCCAGTCTAAATTTTGGCTTTTGAAATAGCATCACTGTGGCTCCCTTAACCTTAAAAGGCTCTCACAAAGTTTAACAATCTTAAATAGAATAAAAGTGCTCAGTTTCTAAACATGTTTTCACCTAAAACAAATGACACATAGGTCATATTTCTATACTTAATAAACATAGTAAATAATCAAGTTATCAAGAAGTTATACGTTTCTATTAGAAATTCCTTATCCACCCTTAAAAGGAGCTTTCTGACCGGCTCCTCCTGCTCTAAAAGAAACTGAAGGGTCTCACAAACATAAGGACAGCAGTGGTTTGTCCATCTTGATTACCCTAAGCCCAACTTATTTTGGTTTGTTTACTAGGCCTTACTTTTAATTTCCAGCATTACATTATCGTAGGGTAGTTAGACACCACAGAGCAGAAGCAAATGTGGCCGACCAAAATGCTTGCCTCCTGAAAATGTCCATTTAATGTAAAGGAAGAGGAAAAATCAAGAGAGATAAAGTAGTAAGCTGAGATGTAATCTGTTTTCTACATGGTTTTCTTTTTTTTTTTTTCATTGGAGGGCCCTGCTCTCCTCAGACCCCACTCCTACGTTGGAGTACGCATTTGTTGAATCGTCTGTCTTCAAAACACAAGCTGGCAGGAAAAACAGAAATATTTCCCTAACCTGATACCACCAGAGCGACTCCTTCTAAAATGGCTCTGCCTTGACTCCCAGCTCCTGCCTCCCTCGAAGGGCACTTTGTGCTGTTGAGCTACCTTTTCCTACCAAATAGGGCCAGCGCAAGATGGAGATTTTTTTAACTCAATTTCCACCACTACCAAATACTTATGACTAAATGAAAGGTAAAAACTGAATCATCTTACATGCAGCAATGCATGTAAAATGCATCTATAGTAGCAAAATATCTATCTATAGTAGCAAAATATGTAGTCATGTACATGCTGCATAGATTGTAGACTTGATAGTGGTTTTGATGTTTCATATCCAGGAACCGCACAACTTCCTAAAATCGATGGACACATACATTATACACATCCACATGGCACCAACATAAGCCATTTCCTAGGAGTAACCTAAAAGGGATATTACCTTTTATTCACTTGTCCCTCACTTAGCACCGTTTAGGGGAGATTCAGGGACTGTAAGTGTATGTGCATTCCAAGTCATATCTAACCCACTGATAGTTTTCAAATAGCACACAAGGTTGTCCTTGACTACTCTGATTAGCCTCTACCATAAGTACACATTGTTTAAAGACACCAGAGAAGGAAATTATATGGTTAACTAGCTTTAAGTGAATTTGTTCCACATCATTAATTCACAGTAGTATATGATTCTTACCTAGATCTAAATCTAAATAGATATGTCTTTTAGATAATAATCTGGATATTACAATCTACCTAAGCACTATTTAAATAAATAATGTACAAAATGTATGTATGATTGTGCGTGTGTATGCTTGATAAAAAAAGATAAATATATCAAATCATATTTTATTTTATTTAATTTTTTGGTAAGAAACGTGGGCCCTGAGCTAACATCCATTACCAATCTTTGTCTTTTTGCTGAGGAAGATTAGCCCTAAGCTAACACCCGTGCCCATCTTCCTCTAGTTTGTATATGGGACACTGCCAAAGCGTGGATTGATGAGTGGTATGTAGGTCCGCTCCTGGGATCTGAACCTGCAAAGCCTGGGCCACCAAAGCAGAGCACATGAACTTAACCACTACACCACCCGGCTGGACCCCAAATTTTAGATGTGGTGGCAATATGGAGACTTCCTTGGCTCATCTGTGTTTTCTTATTTTCTAAAATAAGTATGTATGTGTATATGCATATATATATGTATGTATACACACACCTGGATGTACATATGTATAACTTTCAAAATAAGAAATAGTGGTTATTTAAAATATAGTTAATATCACCATACTAATACAACAATATTTCCAGTAAACTTATCCATCCGCAACACACATATATGTGCATGTGTCTCTGTCAAAAATAAAAGTGACCATAAAAAAGTTCAAAAATTGATTAGTATGGTACCCTTAGAGCAATATTTACTGGCTTAAAATTGAGAAAAAGAAAAACTAAGGTATCAAAGAGATCAATTTGTTAAATTGGTTATCCCTGTCAGGAGGAAATAATAAATCAAAAATATAAACATTCTGAGACTGCACAGTACTGTGGTAGGGGGATAAATAGTCTTATGCACATCAAAAATATATGGGATCCCTTACACCAAGATAAAACCCAGATGGATTGAGGAATCAAATATAAAAAACCACAAATATCTCTAAGAAATTTAAGTGAACATTAATTAATTCTTTGGATGAGGAAGAACTAAGGATTAAATCACGGGAAGATCTACAGAGTTAGGTTGGACTTCAAAAAAATTTGAAACTCCTGTTTAAAAACTGCCACAGTCCAAGAAACAAATAACAGGAGAGATTTTTCAGTAAAATTGAGTGAATGAGGACTATGCTTTGTACAATCTATAAATTAGTCATAGTAGTATAAAGTAACAACTCATTAACAACCATTTAAAGAGTACTCCCTCACCCTATAGATAAATGGGCCATAAATAAAAATGTCAATTCACAAAAGAGAAAAGCCAGCTGGCTAACAACCTACATAGAGAAATATTTAGCCTCACCAATAAAGATGACAAAACAACAAGGAAATGCTATTTTCACCCATGAAATGACCCCTTTCCTTTTTACTGAGAAGATCCAATGCTGGCAAATATGGCATGAAAATTAAACCTTTGATTTATTGCTGATACAATCCCTTGGATTTGGCAATGTATATTAAGAACCCTAAAAGTATTCAAACTCCCCGACAGGTCATTTCACTCCTAGGAATCGATCCAGAGGAAGCTTTATGCGTTCGTGCCTTTATGCCTTTGTTGCTGCATTATTGACAATAGTGACACTTAAGCACATAATATTAATATTATATAGAACGTGCCCATCAGGGGATGAATGAATCTGGACTGGGTTTGTGATTTACTTTGTGCAATAGAATGAGGTAGAAGCCACATTATACTAGTTTTGAGCCTGGGCCTTTAGGGGCTCTGCACGCTGTTGCTTGCTGCTTGTGGGATCCTTGCCACAGCCACCATGTGAACAAGCCTGAACTAGCCTGCTGGAGAAGGAGACATTGCATGGAGCCATGAAGCCACGCCATTTTAGACTAGCCAATCCTCGGATGCCCAGTAGCTGCCCACAGATGTGTGAGTTAGCCCAGCTGAGATTGGTTAAGCCTGTTCCTGATTAGCAGAACCACCCAGGTAAGCCTGACTCAAATTCACAAACCACATTAGGATAAGCTAAGTAAATGGTTGCTGTGACACGTCACTAAGTTTCTGGGTGGTTCGTAACAGAGCAAACGCTAATTGATATCAATCCATTATAGTTTTTTACCCGAAAGAGTACATGTTTAGAATACTGCCATCTCTGTGCCAATATTAAACTTATAACTCCACAGTCTGTTTACTGAGAAATATGAGCATTTGTTAGATAAACACCCTTACCTTAATGGGATTCCTGTACAAAGACTCCTGTCCAGAGCTTGGGAAAGACATCGCAATAATACGCTCTGGAAGTCAAAATAGTCACTATTACAAATATCATTATAGATGTGAAACAATAAATGAGAACTTAATTGACATATAACCAGACTCTTTTTTCATAAAAAAGAACTTTCAGGATTGAGAATGACAGGGAAAAAGTTAACTAACCCTCGGGATACTCAACATAACTTATTAAAATATCCAACATAATGACCAGGAAACTCACATAGCGTTCCCAAGACTTGACTGGCTCCAGCCAAATGCAACAGATTTGTGCTGATCTCAGTCTGGAGCGCCCTCTGTGGTGAGAGTGTATTTCCCATTTAGACACTAAAGACAAAGATCTGGGCTCCAGCAGTTATGGGAACTCCCAGGGTGCTTTCCAGTGCTCCTGACTCAGAAACCTGAGACCTGCAGAACGACCTTATTCTCTGGGGTTCTAGGAAGACAGCAGGTCTCTCTGAGATCCTTGAGACCCAGGATAATGACTAGAACAAAATAAATTCTAAACCAAAGTAATGGAGTCAGCTGAAAATTCCCTCAGCTTTCTGTACCGGAACCAAGCAGCCCTGATTTGAGACGACAATGGAGATTTCCCCATCAGGGTTAAACTACAAATATATCCCACTACCATAGTGGTACATGTCTTCATGGGTAAAGAATGCTTTGAAAGAACATGGCTTAGACAAGGCAAGAACAAAAGAAACATATAATTACACACAAGGAAAATGTGAAGTTAATATAAGTAAATCAACAGTTAAACTTTACACACCAGTAATATAAGTGAGGTCCAGGTCAAACCCATCCTTCTTGTTTTGCTGTTCATTTCTTGACACCTGAGAGTTTAGAACAATCATTAATTCATAAAACATAAATCAACATAAAAATAAAGAACATTATATACATATCTACAACACTCGCCAGTATATCCTGAAACACATTTTTCTGAATCATAAACACATTTTATCCACTTACCATTTTTCTGGTGAGTGTTTCAAAACGTTTTTTCTGATAAGCCAGATGGAAAATTCTCATCACAATCATAAGTCGTACGGATCGAAGTACAATGGCCCATCTAACAATAAATTAAAAAGATCCATTTTTCCTTTAGAAACAGAGGATTTTGTCAATATGACTAAGTCTAGAGCAGTGGTTCTTACCAAGGGGCAGTTTTGCACACCGACTCCTCCCCAGCCCCAGCCTCCCACCCACTTCCCCAGGGGATATTTGGCAATGTCTGGAGACACTTTCGGTTATCACAACTGTGGGAGGGGGTGCTACTTGCATCTAGTGGGCAGAGGCCAGGAATGCTGCTAAACACCCATGAACAGGACAGCCACCTTAACAAAGAACTATCTGCTCCAAACTATCAACAGTGCTGTGGCTGAGACACTCTGGTCTCGAGAAATAGTTGTATGATGGATGCTTAGAATTTGTGGATTTAACTTTTGTGGCTTAAGATTAGCATCTTTCAATCCTGTTCCATCAAAACCAACTGAGGGTCTCGTTCACCTGTGTTCCTCCCACCAGTAACAGAGGAGCACCACACTGCTGACACACACCAGATTGAGATCCTTGCCAAGTGTGCTAGGCGCTCTCTCTCCTACCATCAGAAGAAAGCACAATGGCAGAGAACTGATGGTTTGGACTCGTGCTTCTCTAATGTGAGTGTGCACACTGCCGCAGTAGGTCACTGGGGCCTGAGGTGTTTTTCTTCTTGCATTTCTAGCCCTTAGATGATGCCGAGGTTGCAGGTCAGAGGACCATACTGGCTCCAGTTATTTTCAAACAACTCCAAAAGCCTATCGTATAACATCAAGTTTCACTAGGACCTGAACTGAAGTCCTGGGAACTGAAGTGCAGAAAGAAGCAAGCTACTTGAGTAACAAATAAGCCTAGCGAGCCACCCAACATCTACATCCCAGTACACAGTGCTCTTCTTTTCCTGATGGCCACAGTAGAGAGAAGAAAGAAAAGCCATCAGTCCCTCATACACATTTTAGTTTCCTGATCCCTAACAATTCTAACTTTGCCTCAGCTCCCTCCATTTCGATGATACTGCAAAATTCCACCTCTGTGTTGCTACCTGTGTCACCTGATTTTCTGTTCCATTTGCTCTTTTTTAGAGAATTATCATCAGAGTCAGTCACATTTTGCATATGCTCAAACAACACTCTCTTGGTTATAGGAAAAACCAAGGAATTTCATGCATAAGGAATTTGTGGATGGAGCTCAAATGGGAATTTAGTGGGAATTTCAAAATGTAAAGAAGTTAAAGTTAGTACAAGAGGCAAAGTCCCCAGTTTCTTCTTTGGGTGCTCCATCTTCCTCATTCAACTGAAGGTACTTAGTGTGTACACCCTTCACAGCTCCCTGAATACCACCATCCTTTAGTTTCTAAGTATGTGGAAATTTATCTAAGCATTTCATTTTCAAGCAGCTTATTTGACACAGAATGAGCACATCCAGAGTTAAAAAGATCATGCAAAATGAAAGCCACAGAAAATGCAAAAAAAAAAAAAAAATGAAGAAAAACTTTAAGAAAGGTGAATCATATATTTCTTACCTGGTCATAGTTTTAAAAGAATTAAGGCCATAAACAATATAAATCATGTCAACTAGTAGACTCAGTTCAATAAAGCTGACATCTAAGACATTAAGTACACTGGAGAAATACTTCTGTGCCCTATAATGTAAAACAAATATATAAGTTTATGCTCCCCCAAAGAAGAGATAGGGAAATTTTAAGAGCAAAAATTATTTGACTCATCCCCATTAACAATTCTACTTTAATGAATTATCTAAAATGCATTTACTAGACTAGACTAAGGGAAAATATTCATATTCATGATTTTATACAGACACATGAGAAAAGCATCAATACGGCAATTTCAGTTCAGTAAGAGATATAACCAAACTGTTGAGCAAGAGGCAAGCAATGTCTTCACATAGGTGGGAGAGAAGGTGGGATGTTGGGCAGTACTACTGGGCAACGGAGCTGAACATGTCACAGCCTTAGAGCAACTGGGGTTGTGAGGAGTGTAGAAGAGGAGCTTGTGAGAGGGAGGCAGGTCCTCTTTTTTGCCTGTGAACTCATCATCTGGCTTTGTACCCAGAGTGGAATCCCAATGGGCTGGTATGGCCTCCCCTGTGCAAAGCTGAACTTCCACCCACTGCACCTTCCTCCCCAACACTGGCTCCTTCAGCCAGGGGCACTGGTGCTCCAGGGGAAGCTCCTTCCAATTCTGGGGTAGCCCTTTCAGGCTCTGAGCAATCTGGGAGTGGGCAAATGTCCTTAGCTCAAAGGCATGAGGCGAGAAGTTCAGCAGGAGAGGAATCAAGCTGCCTTCTGAAATGCTCTGGATGAAGTGAGGCTGGGGAATTTAGTCTCTGACTCCCACAGCAGTCCAGCTCCAAGGCTTGGCTCACTCCATCCACCTTCTCAGAGAGCTGGTGGCAGAGAAAATCAGCTGCTGCCTCACTACCAACCTCGCTGATGGGATGAGCATCTCTCACATCTCCTCTGTAACTTGGTGAAAGTTTTCATTTTAACTGAGGTAGGGAGTTATTCATGATCTATTATCTAGTATTTAATATGCTGTCAGCTTTTATTTAGGTTCAACTCTTAAGGAAAGTATTAATATTTATACTTCATATACATGTTCCTCTTAATAATGTGCATGTAGACACATCAGCTGCCTGGCCCCATTTTGCAAACCCTTTAAGTCTTACCTGTTGAAGGAACCCTCTAGAACACATTACTGGAGACTAGAGTGCCAGTTACAACAATAACATTAAAGCCCGATCTAGGACAAAGTGGGATTTGGGTAGTTGTTTCTCTGGTGGACCATGTCTTTGAGGAGAATTATTTTGATAAAGAGGGACACATTTGGCTGTGTTGACCTGGTAATTACTTTGGGATGCTTCTCATAGCAGTCCAAAATAGCTTTATGAGATTTAAAAAAAATTAATCAAACTTACCCTTCTAGAAATCCTCGAAGAACAACATCCATCAAAAAAAAGAAAGCAAAAGCTAAAGAAATGGAATGACATTGCAGAGGAATCGAGACAAATTGGTCTGCAACAATGAGGGATAGATCCAGAAGGATGAGCAAAATAATGAATAGTCTAAAACAAACAAACAAATAAATAGAACAAAGATAAAGTGGTTTTCACCCCTATAGTTAGACTACATTTAGGCCAATAATCTGATACTAAAATCTCATCATTTAGGATGAAACTGTCAGTGGTAGGGAGAACTGTGTTGCCTTAGAATCTCAAAAAAATTACTCGGTTTTCACCCAATAGAAGCAGTCATTAGGAAAATAAAATTCCCACCAAACGTCTGCATGTTTTCATGCCCTTTTATACTAGACACATGAGACTAACAGTCCAAGAAAGAACTGGCAAACTGAATGAAAATTACATGTCTCTGCTTGTAAACTCTTCTTCAAATTTGAGAATTTAGAAGGGGCTTCTACCAATCTCTCATAATAAATAAAACCTCATTAATCTTGATAACTTTTAAGAATTTAGTAATAAAAACCAAGTGAAAGCTTGACTAATGTAAGCCCTTAAAAGACCACTTTGACCAGTAAGATCATTTTATCAGTGAGATTTTCAACAAGTATATGGTTACACATTAATGGATGTTTCTAGCACAGTGCTGTGCACATGAGAAGGAATCCAATTTCATAAATATATACTCTAAAGCTTTCTCTTAGCCTCACTCCCAAGCCTTTCTCTTATATATTCTAAACACATTCTCCATAAATTGATTCTACTATTTGTATAACCTGTGAAGATGAATTATTAGTCTTCAAAGTACTTTTTGCAGTTGCAATACAAATTAAAATATTATAGATTCAAAAGGAAGCAAGTGTATTGTGTGAATCTGTATGACAGTATGAAATCTTACCATCATGTAGAGAAGAAGCCTAAGTAGAATGCTTCCAGAATGAAGGAGTAATTCTAGACAAATAGGGTATTTTATAAAACACTTTACTTATAATTATAGAATTTTCAAGTGCATGCTTCATTATTTTTGGTTGTACAGGTAGAAAAAACATGTTAATGTTACTAGTGCACTTAGGTAAATGCCGTTTCTTTGCAATTTTTAATGTTCAGCTTAAAATAAAATTCCAAGATAAATTAGATTACATTAAAGCGGGCACAGGGGCTATTTAGCAACCTACTGACAGTGGAAATGCTTATTTCCATCCTAGATCCTGTCTCATTAAAAAATATGGATATTAAGTGGATACATATTTAATTTCCTCCTTTTCTCGGGTGTCACATACCTGAATATGAAGGATGTCACAGCTGTCTGAACAACTCTCTTAAAGTTTTGGCTGCAAAAAGAAGTAAAAATAAAGTTCCAGAGTTTTCAAGTTCGTCAAAGATTTCTTACAACATATAATATGGATTCAACCAATAAACTAAGGCCTCTATACATATAATTTTAAAAGAAAATTCTTCAGAAGTGGCCTAACAAAGTGCTTTTTACTAATAACTAAAATTTTCACCTTTCTGCTTCATGACTTTTTCACTTTCCTATGTGGAATATATGTGAATAAAACACTAAACTCTGGATGTTTAGTAACATTTCTCTTGCCTATAAAGCCCCAACCCCACCTTTATGGTAATGATAAACTTGGGGCCCTCAACTAAAGCAACATAGCGTGGAGACAGAAGGGAGTGGTAGAAGTGACCTGTGTTCCAGCCCTCCCATTAATGAGCTGTGGGATCCTGGGCAAGTCATCAAACCTTGGCCAGACCTGTTTCCACAGCAATAAAACAAGGGACTTCAGGGATGGGCAGGGAGCACCCATCTTGTCCTATAATATTCATCTCTTGAAACAAGACACCCCATTAATACCGCAGTTAGACATTAATGAGAGTCACATTTGGAGTTGCAAGTGCAATTTGGAGGTAAGGAATTTTTGGTAAGATACATTTAAAAGGAGAAACAACCTAAAGACTGGGCTCCTTCCGCTAACAGAAGAAGGAAGAGGAGCCTCTTTGATGAAGCCCGCAGTTATGCCTCACTTTACCTTATGGCTACAGACAAGGTAGCTGTTGGGGAGCAATTTTATGCCCTGCTGAAGCCTCCAACACGGGATGCAAATTCCTCCCCAAGTGGGATCAATCCCAAGACAGTGCTCATATCCTGCACCCAAGACTGAAGAGTGGAGATGACGGATGATGAACAGAACTAGGGCACTGCCAAAATTGGCCACAGATGAATACTGCTAGGCTAACCAGGGACATAAGAGCTCCCCACTCCCTCTAATCTCTCCCTCCTCCACCTGCACCCACCACCTCTGCCCAGGCATAGGGGGCTGAGGCCGATGTGGTTGAGGAAGTGATTGGACAGAAGAGGTGAATTCTCCCCTGAGGTTGCCATTCTCTTAATACAAGCCCCTTCTCATCCCACACAGACTACCGGATCTCAGGGTAGCAAGGAAATGTTATAATAAATCTGAACTTGCCTGACAAAGTAACATACAGAACCATGCCTGACAGAATCATGGGGGCACAAGGGTATGACGTGAGATGGCTTTAGCCCCTTCTATCTCTTTCACTTCCTCCCAAAACTACCCCAAGTAAATGTACAATTGAGAGATTTTGTTAAAAGAGTATGCCATGTAAATGGGACTTCAAACAATATGTGTTGAGTTTGCAGGGCAAGGACTGTGAGTCAATAATTCTATATCCAGGAAAAGTACTGTTCATTTTTGGGAGCAACAGACAGATACTCTCCAACATGCAGCAACTCAAAGCATAGCAGCCACGCACCTTTCTCCAAAACAATGACTCAAGTGCTCGAGCTGAATGAGCAATGAATCAAAATGAAGAATGCAGGAATAAGAAAGATACCTTACAGAGAAAAGATTAAGAAACAAAATCATAAAAACTCACAACTACGTCTAAATAATCATTGTTAATGTAGTACATGGAAATGTAAACAAATGATTCTAAAAGCAAAGATAAATCATCTAAAATGCTTGATAATAGTATGGATTCAAGTTTGCAAGTTTTCTCACACAATATAGGATTCAAGGTCTGTAAGAAGATAGAAGTAAAAGCATGTCTCATTTCTTCTGTTCCCAGGTACAAGTCCAGTTTTAATTTGGATATTGATGGAGAAACAAAGGTGCACTTATGTTCTCCAAAAGTAAGTTTATAACTTTCATATCATTAAAAATTGAAAGGAATAAAAACAAATTAATTACTAGCAAAATAGAGATAAATTTAAAGAGAAAATATCAGGAAAGTGTTTAATACAGAAAACAAAGGAAGATGATAGCAAATAAAATATACCAGAAATGATAACAAAGACAAATACATTACTCTCTCATTAAATATTGGCAAATACTCTCAGATAAGTTTAAAAACTAAATGCACTATATGCTGTATACAAGAGACAAAAACTAAATGAAAATGATAGCTTGAAAATAAAGAGACAGACAAAGATATGAGATGCAAATGTTAAATCTCAAAACATTAAAAGTTGTAATACTAATATCAAAGTGGAATTCAAAGCAAAAATATTAACTATGACCAACACATCTTATTTGATAGAAGAGATACTCTATAGGGCACTAACAAGACCATGTGAAAAGGGATGGGATCTGTATTGGGGTCAGGCCCTTCTTTTCCACTGGACACTTATTTTGCTGCACAGATGCTGGAGGAGGCATGTGGCCATACTCAAAGCACTACGGACACTGGGGTGATCCTTTGATCTTCTTGCTCTCACTCTAGGGCTCTGGATTCTTCCTCCAAGCTATCCACAACACACAAGGCTACATTCCTAGATTATAGTGTAAAGTCAGGTTGAAGAGAGCAGAGTCAGGATTTGGATCTGATTCTAACCTAAGTTAACTCATTAGATTCTCTACTGGGGTTTGGAGAGGAAGCTCCAAAGTACCTATGAGAGTCATTTGCTTGCCTTGGTCCTCAGGGATGTACTTCCTGAGGGAGTGTTAGTAGCAAGGATAGGATCTGAGGTCTCTGGCCAAACACTATCTACCCTTAAATATGTATATTGAAATAGTTTCCACTGTGCAGAGAACACATATTTAAAGAACCTCACACTGTAATAAGATACAAAAAACTTCGATGTACTCTAAACTATAAAAATTATGAAGGCTACATTTTCTGACCACAACGTAATAAAACCATTGCAATGGGAGAGTACTGACATGCAAAATATTTAATTGCATTTTATCACTACAGAAATTTAAAAGGTGTCATATATGACAACTTAGATTAAATGGAGATATTGGTTGAAAGACACAAACTACTAACATTTAATCAAGAGAAAATAGATAACCTGATTAGTTTCAAAGCTAACATACCTTTCAAAGAAATTGTTTTAAATTGTTAAAATTGTTTAAAACTTTCCAACAACAAAAAAAAAACCAAGCCCAGGTGATTTCACTCAAGAATTCTATTAATTTTTAAAGGAAGAAATAATACCAATTCTAAACAAACTCTTCCAGAAAAGAGAAGAGGACTATTTTCAAACTCATTTTAGGAGACCAGCACTACCCTGATTACCCTATCTTTCTTAGACCAGCAACGCCAGTAAATACATTCCGTGACAAGAAAATTACCAACCAATATCCCTTATGAGTAGAGATGCAAAAGTCCTTAACAAAACATTAGGAAATTGAATCCAGCAACATAAAAAAAAAAAATGTCATGACCAAGTGGGGTTTGTTCCATGAATTCAAGGAGGGTTCAACATTCTAAAATTAACATAATTCACTGTGTCAATAAACCAAGGAAAATAAAACATATGGTCATCTCAATAGATGTAATAAAATTCATAAGAAAAACTTTCGGTGAACTAGGATTAGAAGGGGACTTCCTTAAGCTGACAATGGGCATTTAAAAATTCCCATGGCTAATATCATTCTTAATGGTGAAAGACTGAATATTTTCTCCCAATGATTAGGAATTCAGGATGTCAGTTGACCCTTCTTCTATTCAGAATTGTATTGGAGGTTCTAGTCGATGCAGTAAGGCAAGAAAAGGAAATAAAAGGCATACAGATTGGAAAGGAAAAAATAAAAGTTTGCTTTGATATTTGTAGATGATATGCTTGTCTACCTCAAAAATCCCAAGGAATTTACAAAGAAGGTAATGGAACTAAGAAGTAAGCTTAATAAAGTTACCAGGTAAAACATCAATATACAAAATTCAGTTGTATTTCTATATACTAGCAATGAATAATTGAAAAATAGACATTTAAGCAATTGCACCACTTATAGTAGCACCAAAACCCATGAAATACTTTGGTGTAAATTAACAAAATATATGCAGGATCTGTACACTGAAAATTACAAAACATGATGAAAGCAAACAAAAATCTCAAGATAAAATGTACCATGTTCATAGATTAGAAGAGTCAATATTGTTAAGATGTCACTTTTCCTTAAAGCAACCTATAGATTCAACACAATTTCAATTTAAAAAATGACAGCACAATTTTTTGCAGATATTGACAACCTGATTCTAAAATTTGTATGGAAAGGCAAAGTCATACCACTACCTGATTTGACTTACTATAAAGCTAAATAATCAAGACAGTGTGGTATAGAAGAAAGAATAGACACCTAGAACAGTAGAACAGAATAGAGTCCAGAAATAGACTCTCATAACTGACCAACTGATTTTCCACAAAGATGCAAAGGCAATTCAATGAAGAAAAAATGGTCTTACAAGAAATTGTAGTGGAATTATTGGACATACAAATGCAAAAAGAATGCTCTTCAAACTGTATCACACAACCTACACAAAAATTAACTCAGAATGGATCCATGTACCTAGATGCAAACGTTAAAATTATGAAATTTCTAGGAGAAAATATTTGTGACTTTGGGTTAGAAAAACATTTCTTAGATAGGAGACCACAAAACACAATCATGAAAAAAAAAATTGAATTTGATAAAAATATAAATTTCTGCTGTGCAAAAAGAAGAAAAGACAAGCTATAGATTGGGAGAAAATATTTGCAAAACATTTATCTGATAAAGAACTTGCATCCAGAACATATAAAGAACACTCAAAACTCAACAATAAGGAAAAAACATTTAAAAACAGGCCAAAGATTTGGACAGACACTTCACCAAAGAAAACTGATAGATAACAAGCATAAGAAAAGATGCTCAGCATCATTGGTCATTATGAAAATACATTTTCAAGTCTCAGCGAGATACCTCCACTCACCTATTACAATATCATAAAAAAGAAAATGAAACAAAAGGGAAGGACAACACCAAGTACAAGAGAGGATGCAGAGCACCCAGAACCCTCATACATGTGAAAGAGTACAGCCATTTGGGGAACTATTTCTTATACAATTAAACACACACTTTACCATAAGACTCAGAAATCCTATTCCTCAGCATTAACCAAAGATAAATAAAACTTATGCCCACAAAACGACTTGTATGCAAATGTTCATAGTCACATTCTTCATAACGGGCCCAATTGGAAATAATCCACACATCCATCAATGGGTGAATGGATAAGAAAATATGGTATATTCATACAATGGAATACTACTCAGCAACAAAAGGAAACAGACTACCAATACACGTATTCATATGGATGAATCCCTAATGCACTATGCTATGTGAAAGAAGCCAACTTCAATTGGCCACATACTGTTCAATTCCATTAAATGACATTCTGGAAAAGGTAAAACTATAGGGACAGAAAATAGATCAGTGAGCACCAGGGGCTGGGGGTGCCAGGGGCACAGCATGCTGGCTCAAAGGAAAAAAAGAGGAAGATTGGCAACAGATGTTAGCTCAGGGCAAATCTTCCTCACCAAAGAAAAAAGATGATAAACTTTCATATAGTGAAAAGCTCGACAACCTGGGAAAAATTACTTGCCCCATATATGATATGAAAAGGATTGATATATTTAACTTTACAATCCAATGACAGAGATAAACATTCCAATTTTAAATGGGGAAAGGTGCCTTGAAAACAATGAAATACAAGTTCTATGAAACCTGTGGGAAGGGAGGAAATGTACACTTTTGTAGCTTGATGTGGGAGGGCATATCAATCTCAAGAGCCTCACAAGCATTCCTTTTGACACAGAATTTCCACTTCTGAGAACTTATCACAAGGAAATAATAATATACAGAGATTTGGTCTCAAAGATATTCATCATTTTTTGAAACAGTAAAAAGGTGTAAACAATTTAAATGCCCAGTGATATCTGACTATTTAAATAAATTATGGCACATCTACACCACAAAGTATTATACTGCTGTTAAAAATAATGTTGTAAATTTAAAAATAAATAAAGTCAGCTATTGGCAGGACTTCAGCAACAATAAAAATCCGAAATTAAAAAAAACATATTGTTGTAAGTGCATATGTATATTAGTTAACATGGAAATACGTGATATGTCATTAAGTAATAAGGTTATTTTACGAAAGAAGGTAAGTATGATACCATATGCATAAACAAAAAATGTGTATCCCTAAAGAACCTGGAAAGGCATATATCAAAAATTAAGAATGGCTATGTATGGGTGACTTTAGGCTTGTCTGTATTTTTTGATTTTCCTAATAATGAACTTTTGTTCTGTTATTTTTGGTTTTTAGCATAAAACTTATTTATGGTGCTTTAGAGCTTTAAAAGCATTTTCACACATACTAGTTTACCTTTATTATTCTCTTTATATTATACAACACCCAGTAGACAGATACTGTAGATAGCATTATTTTTATAGTTTACAGATAAATGATCTAAAGTTTAAAGAGGTATAGTGCTTGCTGAGTGTCCAGTGAATATCAGATGTCAAAGCCAAGCATTGTTTCCAGGTCAAACTCCAAATTGACAACCATCCCGCTAGTCGGAAACACCAGTGATTCTCACAGGGACTAATGCAAATGACACCTATATCTATCCATAAGCATTTGTAATTACAAAAACCCCACAACACCACTTTCTTTTGTTTGGAGGGGGTAAGAGGAAGGAAATGCTTGCCTTGCTGAATCTATTCAAATTTTGCACCAGCCCTGGGCAGCCTCATTGCAGAAAATGGATAGCTAATACGCAGACATAAAATGTAAGTGGCAGAATGAACACTTCATTGATGGCCCATGGTGAAAAAAGTCATAGAAAATGGAAATTCATGGGTAATTGGAAAAACTATTTGTGCTCATTGGTCACCTCTTTATTTTCCTTATTGTCTTTGTCTAGACAACAAAAAATTGTAGCAGTGACCAGTTAATGTCCTCTTCAGCACTCCTCACCCTCCAACGTTGGCACAAGCTGGTGAAGGGTGAAATAAACAGCCAAGAGACAAGCAGAAGAAAACCTCACGAACATCTCTGCAGTTCCGGCACAGGCCACTTCAAGAAGGGACTGTTTCCTTGCTGCGAGCACACGGTCAGAATGCCTTCAGGTCAGTGCAGCAGGAGGAACTCTCAGTGAGATTACTCAGAAACAAGTCAAACTTCACAAATTCCAATGAGCATGAAGAGGGCTTTAATCAGTAAAACATGTTCGCTTTTGCTATCAGTCCCGTTTGTTCACAGACAAAATCAACAAAACCAAGAATCAGAATATATCCAGGAAAAATGGGAAAAGAACACAATCGAAGAGTAAGTAGCACCCCGCAAGCCTCTGTTCAGAAAGAAACTTGGTAATAAAATTATTATCCACTAAGGATATTTTCACATTTTCAAACTGGAAGACCATTTATTTGTGAGAATGTGGAAATATTTTTTTTCACACATGCTACTTACCTGCAAATTCAGTGAGAGTCCCTACTGTGTACCTTCCCTCCCAAACAGTTTGATCCCTTTCCATAATTTTCCTTTTTCTTTCTTGCCTCACACAAGCCCTATGTTTGCAAAATAAGAGCCACCAATGGCTCCCTCCCTCCAAACTTCAACCTGACTTACCAACACAGATGGAAGTCAGTGTCCCCGCTACGATCATGGAGGCTGAAGTGCTGCTCTCTTGTACTTTAACCACAACAAATGCAATAATACGTCATTAGAGATATGGAACAGTGGTGTGAAAAATTTATTTCAACAAAAAATTTTTTGAATCTAGAGTAAACATGACTTGGCTCACTGGAAGACCTAATTTTTTAGAAAGAATTTTAGAATTATTGTCCAGAAAACTCTGTATTCCCATGCATACTTCTAAGAGTGAATTTTGCAAATCGCTCTTTCTCTTTCTCTCTCTCAATTGATATTTATAGCACTGACCCAAATAAAGGACATCAGTGTTCTTCGACAGCACCTTCATTGACAGGTAAGACAGCAGACACAGAACTCTGATATCAACTTATTCAGGCCAGTGTGAAGGATTGAAAATGTACATGGTCAAAACCGAGGGACTTTGTAGACTTACTGTTTGGATGAAAATAGGTACAATTGCTCTACAATTTATAAGCTGATTGAACTCTAAAAAATTATATGCCAGTTATTTGGAACCTGGGTCCCTCCACCACCTTCTACTTGTCACATATCATGGATATCTTTCCTCCTGCTTGGGTTGTATGCAGATAACTGCCTGAGACAAGGACTCCGTTCAATAACTGATTGGATTTCACGAATCTCAACACCCTCCTACTTTTCTCTACATGTATATTCATATCCCACCTTTCATCGCCGGCTCTAAAATCTTTTGTATTTTTCAAAGCAGTTGAGTTGTAGCTAAAGGATTAAAAATGCACATAGTAAGACTTTATATGTCTCTCTAGACTTATTTTTAAGCAGTAATTAGCTACAATTATTCTATACTTTGCAATCGAGTTGCCCTAAAAAGTATCATTTTAATCAGTTATTTGAAACTGATATTTAACTTTTCCCTAGAAATGAAAATCTTTGTAATGAAAATGTTAGTCCTAGGAAAAACAACTTAGTGAACCAAGTTCATGTACATTTCTTTACTCCTGAACCCCTTCAGAAGTACTTCTTGCTCAAATTGGTTCTCTCCTCTCTGGGCCACTTTAGGGAGTCTTAAAAAGGGGCAATCTGATAGTTTCCAAATGACTGCTACTAAGGTCGAAAAACAGATTAGGGGTAAGAAGGATCCCTCTCATGACCTGTTTCTCCTTTATCCAACTATGGTCAAAGAAACTCTGTAATGTCATGCATGCTCCTGAAAATGAACCTTTCAAATCTCAGTATCTCTCCCTCTCCATATTTAACTATATATTTCTGTGTATACCTATCTATCTTTATTTATATCTCACATTTCATTGGCAGTTTCATCAGAAGATGTCAATTCACTGAGGGCAATGCTAAAGGATTAAAAACACACATAATAAGACACCACATGACTTCTACACTGACCTTTTTTGGTTCAAATTAGCTACAATTACTCTTGAATTTATCAATCAGTTGTGTCTTAGAAAATTCACATATAAATTGGTTATTTGGAATCTGATATCTCCTTTTCCATGGAAATGATGCTATAAATGTTTGTAATAAGTATTATAGACCTAACAAAAAAGTTAATGACTCAAGATTGAAGTACAGTTCTTTCCTACTAAACCTGACTCAAGGTGTAACAGACTTTTGTGGTGGAATCTATTTCCAATTCAATCAATTTACAGGTATGCATCCCTCTTCTTCTACCTCATTTGCTGCCTCTAAAATCCCTCCCTCACCCACTTACTTTCACCTAACATGAGTGTTTTTCCTGAGCCTCAGATAGGGTCTAGTGACTGCAGGCCTGAGGCAGGGACTCTCTCTATAGGATGGTGAGTTAGGGTCTGGAGCACCAGCCTAACATGGCTGCAGAACTCTGGAGGGTGAGGGATGGATCCTAGTTCTATTAGCTCCTTTCTTCATTCTATTAGCTCCTCTCCACTGCTACCTCCTCCTTGGCTTAAATAGGATCCTGTCTTCCCTTCATCCAATCGAGTAGACTGTCATACATAAGCATTTGGGAAATTTCCTAAGAGTTTTGGGTGGTAGTTACTAAGGAGGACAAACATGGTCGCAGAAGGAAGCATTGCTCTTATGACCTGTTCCTCCCTCATCTAACCAGAACCAAAAAAGAGAAAGTTTCTACAGATGCTACAGTGAAATGACTTAGAAACAGATTCAAAGAAACTCTGTATTGCCATGAATGCTCCTGACAGTGAACTTTCCAAATCTCAATCTGTGTGTGTGTGTGTGTGTGTGTATGCATGTGAACATGTGTGTGTACACGTACATAGACACATATATATGCATTTATTCGTCATAGCTCACATGTCACTAGAGGGTCCTTCAGCAGACTCTGCTGTCCATGCAGTCCGGGCAGTGCTAAAGGATTAAAAACACATAGGGTAAGACATCACGTGACTTCCAGACTGACTTTTTAGTTCAAACTAGCCACAATTACTCTTAAACTAATAAACTGGTTGACTCTTAGAAAATTCACATGGAAATTGGTTATTTGGAATCTGATATCTCCTTTTCCCTGGAAATGACAATACATATGTGTGTAAGAAATAGTTTAGACCTATCAAAAAGTTAAGGACTCAAGATTGAAGTACAGTTCTTTCCTACTGAACCTACCCAAGGTGTAACAGCCTTTTGTGGTGGAATCTATTTCCAATCCAATCAATTTACAGGTATGCATCCCTCCTCTCCCACCTCATTTCCTGCCTGTCAAATCCCTCCCTCACCCACTTACTTTCACCTAACATGAGTGTTTTTCCTGAGCCTCAGATAGGGTCTAGTGACTGCAGGCCTGAGGCAGGGACTCTCTCTATAGGATGGTGGTTTTGGGTCTGGGGCACCAGCCACACATGGCAGCAGAACTCTGAGGGTGAGGGATAGATCCCAGTTCTATTAGCTCCTTTCTTCATTCTACTAGCTCTTGTCCACTGCAACCTCCTCCTTGCCTTAAATAGGATCCTGTCTTCCCTTCACCCAATCTAGTAGAGTCACATACATAAGCATTCAGGAAATTTCCTAAGAGTTTTGGGTGGTAAGTACTAAGGATGACAAACATGGTAGGAGGAGAAAGCATTCCTCTTATGACCTGTTCCTTCCTCATCTAACCAGAACAAAATAAGAGAAAGTTTCTACAGATGCAACAGTGAAATAACTTAGAAACAGATTCATAGAAACTCTATACTGCCATGAATGCTCCTGACAGTGAACTTTCCAAATCTCAATCTGTGTGTGTGTGTGTGTGTGTATGCATGTGAACGTGTGTGTGTATACGTACATAGACACATACATATGCATTTATTCATCATAGCTCACATGTGACTAGAGGGTCCTTCATCAGACTCTGCTGTCCACGCAGTCCGGGCAGTGCTAAAGGATTAAAAACACACAGGGTAAGACATCACGTGACTTCCAGACTGACATTTTAGTTCAAACTAGCTACAATTACTGTTAAACATAAACTGGTTGACTCTTAGAAAATTCACATGTAAATCGGTTCTTTGGAATCTGACATCTCTTTTTCCCTAGAAATGACACTATATATGTTTGTAATAAATAGTGTAGACCTATCAAAAAGCTAATAACTCAAGATTGAAGTACAGTTCTTTCTTACTGAACCTACCCAAGGTGTAACAGCCTTTTGTGGTGGAATCTATTTCCAATCCAATCAATTTACAGGTATGCATCCCTCCTCTCCCACCTCATTTCCTGCCTCTCAAATCCCTCCTTCACCCGCCTACTTTCACCTAACTTGAGTATTTTTCCTGACCCTCAGATAGGGTCTAGTGACTGCAGGCCTGAGGCAGGGACTCTCTCTATAGGATGTCGGGTTTGGGTCTGGGGCACCAGCCTAACATGCCTGCAGAACTCTGGAGAGTGAGGGATAGATCCTAGTTCTATTAGCTCCTTTCTTCTTTCTATTAGCTCTTGTCCACTGCTACCTCCTCCTTGGCTTAAATAGGATCCTGTCTTCCCTTCATCCAATTGAGTAGAGTCTCATACACAAACATATGGGAAATTTCCTAAGAGTTTTGGGTGGTAGTTACTAAGGATGGCAAACATCTTAGCAGAAGGAAGCATTCCTCTTATGACATGTTCCTCCCTCATCTAACCAGAATAAAAAAAGAGAAAGTTTCTACAGATGCTACAGTGAAATGACTTCGAAACAGATTCAAAGAAACTCTGTATTGCCATGAATGCTCCTGACAGTGAACTTTCCATATCTCAATCTGTGTGTGTGTGTGTATGCATGTGAACACGTGTGTGTACACATACACAGACACATATATATGCATTTATTCATCATAGCTCACATGTCACTAGATGGTCCTTCAGCAGACTCTGCTGTCCATGCAGTCCGGGCAGTGCTAAAGGATTAAAAACACATAGGGTAAGACATCATGTGACCTCCAGACAGACTTTTTATTTCAAACTAGCTACAGTTACTCTTAAACTAATAAACTGGTTGACTCTTAGAAAATTCACATGGAAATTGGTTATTTGGAATCTGATATCTCCTTTTCCCTGGAAATGACAATACATATGTGTGTAATAAATAGTTTAGACCTATCAAAAAGTTAAGGACTCAAGATTGAAGTACAGTTCTTTCTACTGAACCTGACTCAAGGTGTAACAGCCTTTTGTGGTGGAATCTATTTCCAATCCAATCAATTTACAGGTATGCATCCCTCCTTTCCCATCTCATTTCCTGCTTCTCAAATCCCTCCCTCATCTGCTTACTTTCACCTAACATGATAGTTTCTCCTCACCCTCAGATAGGGTCTAGTGACTGCAGGCCTGAGGCAGGGACTCTCTCTATAGGTTGGTGGTTTTGGGTCTGGGGCACCAGCCACACATGGCAGCAGAACTCTGGAGGGTGAGGGATAGATCCTAGTTCTATTAGCTCCTTTCTTCATTCTATTAGCTCTTGTCCACTGCTCCCTCCTCCTTGCCTTAAATAGGATCCTGTCTTCCCTTCACCCAATCTACAGAGTCTCAAACACAGAATGCTCCTTATTCCCACTAAATCAAAAGAGATTAAAAGTTACCCATGGGTGCTACAGTAAGATGATCTGGAAACAGTGTCAAAGACACTGTGCTGCCATGGAAACTCCTAAGAGTCAACGTGGAAATTTTCTCTCTCTTTCTTTCATTCTTTTCATGTTGGTGTATGTGTGTTTGTATGTCTGTGTTGATATAAGTATATAAATGCACGTGTAAATATAAAAAGATATATATTTATTTTTATTCATTCGTTTATATCTCACATTTTCTTGGTGTCTCCGGTAGAGGTTTCTGAAGTTAATTCCTTCAGAGCGGTGCTAAAGGATTAAAAAGGTACATATTCAGATACCACATTTTAATTTTAGACTTACTCATCTTAATGCAAATAGCTGTAATTACTCTACAACTTGTGAACTGGTTGATTTTTGCAAATTCACATACAGAGGAGACGGGGTTCAGCATCCCTATTTTCTCCTACTGCTGTTGCCTGGGACATGGGGACTCCCAGCCCTGTGACTTCAGAGGCCTCTTTAAAAATTCATCGCAGCCTCCAGTCACTGAGGGCTTTAGCCTCAGTGTCTACAGCGCTCCAGAAAGCTTCAAGGAATAGTTCCTTCACAAGACCTGCGAGAACCCAATGGTACCCAGAGGCTGCTGGGCACGGCGGCTGCCCTCACCCATGGCCTCTACTCTACTGCTTTCCCTGGGTCAGAGCCAGTGCTCACAGCTCATGCTCTGCACCCGGATCCCCACCTAGGGCTTCTCACTCGCAGCCACCTTGCTGGGTCCGCCTGCATCTGCCATGAAGGCTCGACCTGAGCCTGGCCTAGGCTTGAAAGCTCTGCGCAGATTATTCCCAGCCAGGGAGCAACCACCGGTCCCGCCACCTGATTTATTCCCTCATCTCCCATGACAAGCCTGTGTCAATGGGGGAGGAAGTGGCCAACTGTGTAGCTGACAGATTTTTTTCTGGAATCTCAGGTTCAGGTTGGGTGTTGCATACTTCTATTTGTGCTGCACCTTCTCCACTCCCTACTTAATAAATTATGATCCAGTTGTAAAAGAAAAAATCATGTATATATCACTAAATTGAACCTGATATGTCAGTTTTTATTAGAAATGCAGCTTCGTATAAGGTAGTAATGAAAATCTTAGGCCTGTAAATACTTCAGGCATCAAGATAAAAGTGAAGTTCTTTACAGTTACTCTAATCCTGGTGTGTAACAGCCTTTTGTGGTAGAATTTATTTCAAATTCCACTTCAGTTTCTAGGTACCCACCCATCTTCTCCTGTTTAATTCCTAGTTCTCAAGCCCCTCCATCACCTCCTCACCTTCACCATCATAGATGGCTTTTCTGACCCTCAGGGTCAAGTAACTGCAGGCTAAGGTAGGGGCTCCTTCGAATGTGATGGTGAGCATGGGCCTCACATGGTGGCGGAACTCTGGAGGGTCATGGACACAGCCGGGTCTATTAGCTGCATTCTTTTCTGCTGAGAGCTCCACTGCTCTCTGTCCACTGCCACCTTCTCCTTGCTCCTGTCCTGTCTTGGCCCACTCTAGTAGAGACTCATATGCAGCCAACCTGACATTTTAAGGGTTTTGGCTGCTACCAATTAAGGGTGACAAACACACTTAAGGGAAGAAGCATCCCTTTTATGACTTGTTCCTTTTTTATCCAAATGGATCCAAAAAGGATAAAGAGTTACATACAGATGCTACTGTGAGATGACTCAGAAAGAGTGTCAAAGATAGTCTGTATTGCTGTCCACTGACACACTGCTATCATTCTCCTTGCCGCCAAATAGAAATCTCACTTCACTTGCCACTATTATAGGTGGGATAGTGCCCCATCAAAACTCATGTGTTGAAGTCCCATCCCCTGTAACTCAGAATGTGACCTTCTTTGGAAATAGGGTTGCTGCAGATGTAATTAGTTAAGATATGGTCATACTGGTTTAGGGTGGTTTAGTCATCCTAATCCAGTATGACTAGTGTCCCTTAGACAAAGGGAAAATCTGGACACACACACACACAGAAAGAATGCCATGTGAAGATTAAGGCAGAGATTGGGGTGATGAGACTACACACCAAGGAATGACAAAGATTGACAGCAACCACCAGAAGCTAGGAGAGAGGCATGGAATAGACGAATCCTAAAGCCCTCAGAAGAAACCCACCCTGCCAACACCCTGACATCAACTTCTAGCCTCTAGGCTCGAGACAATCAATTTCTGTTGTTTAAACCACTCAGTTTGTGATTTTTTGTTATGGCAGCCCTAGCAAATTAACACAGCCCATTCTAGTAGAGTCTCACACACAGGCAATCTGATAGAGTTTTCTAAGAGTTTTGGCTGCTAGTCACTCAGGAGGAAGAAGTCTCCCTCTTCTGACTTGCTCCTCTTTTGTCCAACTAGATCCACAAAAGAAAGAATGTTACATACAGAAGCTGACACTGCCAACACTTTAGCGTCCCAGAAACTCTGTATTGAACCTGCGTGCGGGTATCTTTACCTATATACATAATCTCACCTTTCGTCGTCGAGCTCCTCAGTGGTTACTGACGTCACATCGTCCCAGTCAGAGCTAAAGGATTAAAATGTACATGATCAAAGTACCATGTGACTTCAGAGGCTTACTTTTCTGATTCAAGTTAGCTACAATTTCTCTGTAACTTATAAAATGGTTGAACCCTATAAATTGACATGTAATTTGGTTATTTGGAAAATATTTCATTTTTCCCTAGAATTGAGGCTTTATATGATGGTAATAAAATGCTCAGGCCTGTAAAAGAATCCTCCATGGATCAAGATTTAAAACCATTTCTCTTCTACTGACCTTCTGTGTAATTGAACTTATGTCCACTGAACAATGTGTAATTATCAACTTCAAATTCAACTGAATCTGTAGGTACCCATCCCTCTTATCCCATCTAATTTTCTGGTTCAAGCCCCTCCACCACCTCCTTACTCTTCATGCTTCATGGATGTCTTTCCTTCTCCTCAGATAGGGTCAAGTAACTGCAGGCTAAGGTAGGGGCTCCTTCGAATATGATGGTGAGCATGGGCACCAGCTTCCTGGTGGAACTCTGGAGGCTCATGGACACACCCAGGGTCTATTACCTCCTTTATTTTCTGCTGAGGGCTCCTCTGCTCCCTGTCCACTGCTACTACCTTTGTGCTTTCAAATAATGTTCTCTTCTCCCTTGATTCACTCTAGTAGAATGTTATACACAGATATTCTAATAGTTTCCTAAGGACTTTGACTAATAATTCTTAGAGTTCACGAACAGACAAGTAATAAGTGTTCTATCTCTTTTGACCCATTCCTTCTTGATCCAAACCAGAAAAAAGTTACATGCAGAAGCTGACAGGCTATCATGGACACTCTGTATTGTCACCAATGCTCCCAAGTGGTTTTCCCACTCAGATGACAGAAAATCAACTCACCTATCATTGATATGCTCGCTACCGGGCACTGAGAAGCCCTTTAAAGCATTCTTATCTCTGCCAAAGAACAAAAATTAAAGTCAGACAATGAGGAAGGAAATCATTCCTCTTTCCTAACAGGAATTTCAGGCACAAAAAGTCACACATGACAAATCCTGAAGAGATGTGACAGGAACTGAAGCCACAGCTTTGGGTTACTACAGTGGGACCTGTAAGCCAGCCTCTGGGGGTGTGTGTGTGTGTCCACATGTGTGTGTGTGTATTTATTGGAAATAGAAGGAAGCAAGCAAGAGAGAAGCAGCAATGATGACTAAATGTCCTTCCTTTCCCATTCTCTCTACCATTCTGGTTATCATTGAATAAATTTGGGAAGAGAGAGACAGAGAGAGTCACAAGAGTGTAGGGATGGGGAGGTGATCCAGGTAAGTTGATGAAAGGATACAGAGACAATGGAAAGAAAATGCCAGAACAATGAGAATTTCAATGGCAAGGACTAGTCCCTGGTTGCCACTTGGTAGGGCAGAAACAAGTAGCTAGATTAGGATTTGCCTAAATTATGTTGGCAAGATTTTCTTAATTGAAAGCAGAGCACATGATTTGAATGATTTTTCTTCTTGTACATTTTTTAAAAATACACTTTATTTTTTAGACCGAGTTTAGGTTTATAAGAAAATTAAGCAGAAAGTACAGAGATTTTCCATATATCCTCCTTCTCCCTCACAGTTTCTCCTATTATTAATATGTTGCATTCATCTGGTCTATTTGTTATAACTGATGAACCAATATTTATACATTGTTGTTAGCTAATGTCTACAGTTGACATTGGTGTCCACTCTTTGTGTTGAACAAGTCTATTGGTTTTGCCAAATACATAATGTCATGTATGCACCATAACAGCATCATACTGAATAGCTGTACTGCCCTAAACATCCCCTGTGCTCTACCTATTCATCCCTCTGCCCCCTACTCCAATTCCTGGCAACCACTGATCTTTTCACTGTCTCTATAGTTTTGCCTTTCCCACAGTGTCATATAGTTGGAATCATATAGTACGTAGCCTTTGCAGACTGCCTCCTTTCGCTTAGTACTTATGCATTTAAGATTCCTCCATTTCTTTACATGGCTTGATACCTTCTTTCTTTTACTTTTTATAATTGCAGAATAATTTCCCACTGTATACAGGTATCACAGTTTATCTATTCTTCTAGGATGTCTTGGTTTCTTCCAATTTTTGGCAATTATGAATATAGCAGCAATCAAATTTGTGGGCAGGTTTTTGTGTAGGTAAAAGTTTTCAACTGATTTGGGAGTTGAAACTCATTAGGAGCACAACTGCTGAATCATATGATAAGACTATGTTTCGCTTTGTAAGAAATTGCCAAAATGTCTTCCGAAGTGGCTGTACCATTTTGCACTGTCACCAGCAGTGAACGAGAGTTCCTGTTGCTCCACATGCTTGCCAGCATTTGGTGGTGTCAGTGTTCAGATTTTGACCATTCTAATAGGTATGTAGTGGTATCTTCTTCTTGTTTAATTTGCAATTCCTGAGTGACATATGATGTGGAGCATCTTCTCATATGCTTATTTGGCATTTGATATCTTCGTGGGTGAGGTGTCTGTTCAGATCTTTTGTCCATGTTTTAATTGGGTAATTTGTTTTCTGATTGTTGAGTTTGAAGTGCTCTTTGTGTATTTTGGATAAAAGTCCTTTATCAGATGTGTCTTTTGCAAATAATTTCTTCTAGTCTGTGGCTGACTTGTCTTCTCATTCTCTTGACAGTGTCTTTCACAGAGCAGAAGTTTTCAATTTTAATGAAATCCAAGTTATCAGTATTTTCTTTAATGATTTTGATTTGGGTGTTGTATACAAAGTCATTGCTATATGAAAGGCCATCTACTTTTCCTCCTGTGTTATCTTCCAGGAGTTTTATGGCTTTGCATTTTATATTTGGGTCTGTGATCCATTTTGAGTTAATGTTTGTGAAGTGTGTAAGGTCTGTGTCTAGATTCTTCCCTTTTATTTTTCTGCATGTGGATGTCCACTTCTTCCAGCACCATTTGTTGAAAAGACTTATCCTTTCTCCATTGGATTGCCTTTTCTCCTTTATCAAAGACTAGTTGTCTATATTTCTGTGGGACTATTTCTGGGCTCTCTATTCTGTTCCTTTGATGTACTTGCATATTCTCTCACCCATACCATGCCACCTTGATCAGTGTAACTTTATCGAAAGAGTAAAGTCAGGTGTTGTACGTCCTCTGACTTTGCTCTTCTTCAAAATTGTGTTGGCTATCCTGGGTCTTTTGCCTTCCCATATAAACTTTAGAATTACTTTTTTTTTTTATGTAGATAATTTTTTTTTTTTTTGTGGGGAAGACCAGCCCTGAGCTAACATCCATCGCCAATCCTCCCCTTTTTGCTGAGGTAGACTGGCCCTGGGCTAACATCGGTGCCCATCTTCCTCTACTTTATATGGGACGCCGCCACAGCGTGGCTGACAGGCAGTGCGTCGGCAGGCGCCCGGGATCCGAACTCGTGAACGCCGGGCTGCCCAGCGTGAACTAAACCACTGCGCCACTGGGCAGCCCCCTAGAATTACTTTTTCAACATCAAAAGAAACAAAAACGACTTTGTGGAATTTTGATTCTGATTGCATTGAACTACAAGTTGAAAGAACTGATATCTTAATAATATTGAGTTGGGAGTTTTTGATTATTGTTTCAATCTCTTTACCTATGATTGGTCTATTCAGATTCTCTATTTCTTCTTGGTTCTGTTTGGGAGCTTTTGTGAGTTTAAGAATTTATCCATTTCTTCTAGATTGTCCAATTTGTTGGTATAGAGTATTCTTTTATATTTCTGTTGTATCCATTGTAATCTTTCCTCTTTCCTTTCTCATTTTATTTGCACCTTCTCTCTCTTTTGCTTAGCAAGTCTGCCTGAGGGTCTGTCAATTTTATCTTCTCACAGAACCACCTCTTAGTTTTACTGATCTTTTCTATTGTTTTGGGGGTTTCAATTTCTTTTATTGCTGCTCTAATTTTTATTGTTTCCCTCCTTCTGACTTTGGGCTTTGTGCTTTATCTAGTTCTGTTAGTAGTAGTATAAGACTGCTTACTTGAGATTTTTCTGTTTGTTCAGGTGGGTCTGTATTGCTATGAATTTCCCTCTTAGGACTGCTTTTCCTGCACCCCATGTGAATTGGTATGGTATATTTTCATGTTCATTTGTTGCCAGATATTTTTTGATTTCTCCTTTAATCTCTTCAAAGATCCATTGGCTGTTCAGTAGTATGTTATTTAGTCTCCACATATTTGTAACTTATCCAGCTTTTTTCTTGTAGCTGAGTTCTAGTTTCACAGCATTATGATTGGAAAAGATGCTTGCTATGATTTCAATCTTCTTAAATTTATAGAGGTTTGCCTTGTTTCCCAACATATGGGCTATTCTTGAGAGTGTTCCATGTGCACTTGAGAAGAATATGTATTCTGCTGTTTTTGCCTGGAGTGTTCTATATATATCTGTTAAGTCCATCTGGTCTAGTTTTTTGTTTGATTCCACTATTTCCTTGTTGACTTTCTGTCTGGATGATCTATCCATTGATGTAAGTGGGGTGTTAAGGTCCCCTACTATTCTTATGCTGCTGTTAATATCTCCTTTTAGATCTGTTAATAGTTGTTTTATGTACTTTGGTGCTCCTGTTTTAGGTGCATATATACTTATAAGTGTTATGTCCTCTTGGTGGAGTGTCCCTTTTATCATTATATACTGCCTCTTTGTCTCTCATTGTCTTTTTTAACTTGAAGTCTTCTTTGTCTGGTATAAGTATGGCAGCGCCTGCTTTCTTTTGTTTGCCATTTGCTTGGAGTACCATCTTCCATCTTTTCACCCTGATCCTACGTTTGTCTTTAGAGGTGAGATGTGTTTCCTGGAGGCAGCAATTCTTGGGTCTTGTTTTTCAATCCATCCAGCCACTAGTGTCTTTTGATTGGAGAATTCAATCCATTTACATATAGAATGATTATTGATCTATGAGGGCTTAATGGCTGCCATTTTATCACTTCTTTTCTGGTTGTTCTGTCCTTGTTTCTTGTCTCATGTATTTCAGGCTGCCAACTCAGCTTGGTGGTTCTCTATGATGATTTTCTCAGTTTTCTCTTTAGTTATCATTCGTGTCTCTGTTCTGATTTTTTGTTTAGTGGTTACTGTTAAGTTTGTATAAAAGATCTCATAGATGAGACAGTCCATTTTCTGACAGCCTCTTATTTCCTAAGTCTAAGCAGGTTCCATCCCTTTCCTCTTCCCCATCTAAGTGATTGTTGTCACACCTTATTCCATTTTGTGTTGTGCGTTTGTGGTTAAAATGAAGTGGTTATAGTTATTTTTTATGTTTTCCTTCCCTTTATCTTTAAGGTTATAAGTAAGTGTTTGCTAACCTGTTCTGGTAGAAAGCTGCAATTTTCTGATTTTTGTCTGCCTAGTTATCTTCTTGCTCAAGGCTTTGTAAACCTTTCCATTTTTTTTCAGGTATGAGGGCCTTCTTGGTAATTTCTTGTAGGAGGGCATCTTGTGGCAATGAACTCCCTCAACTTTTGTTTATTTGGGAAAGTTTTGATTTCTCCATCATATCTGGAGGATATTTTAGCTGGATAGAGTATTCTTGGCTGAAAGTTTTTGTCTTTCAGAATTTTGAATATATCATTCCACTCTCTCCTAGTCTGTAAGGTTTCTGCTGAGAAATCTGAAAGCCTGATAGGGGTTCATTTGTAAGATATTTTCTTCTGCCTTGCTGCCCTTAATATTTTTTCTTTGTCATTGACTTTTGCCAGTTTTACTAATATGTGGCTTGGAGAAGGTCTTTTCACACTGATGTAGTTAGGAGTTCTATCAGCTTCATTTACTTATAATTCCAGCTCGTCCCCCATGTTTGGGAAGTTAGCCACAATTTCTTTGAACAAGCTCTCTGCTCCTTTCTCCCTCACTTCTCCCTCTGGAATACCTGGCATCCTTATCTTCCATTTCTTAATTGAATTGGATATTTTTTGGAGAATTTCTCTTTTCTTTTTAGTCTTAGTTCTCTCCCCCCCCATCTGAAGCATTGCTACATTTCTGTCCTCTGAATTGCGATTTCTGTCCTCCATACTATCAGCTCTGTTATTTAAGGATTTCAGATTTTTCTTTATCTTGTTCATTGTTTTTATCTCCAACATTTCTGATGAGGTTTGTTTTTTTGTTGTTTTTAGTGAGGAAGATTGACCCTGAGCTAACATCTATTGCCGATCTTCCTCTGTTGCTTGAGGAAGATTCTCCCTGAGCTAACATCTGTGCCAATCTTCCTCTATTTTATATGTGGGATGCTGCCACAGCATGGCTTGATGAGCAGCATGTAGGTCTGTGCCTGCGATCCAAACCTGTGAACCCCAGGCTGCCAAAGTGAAGCATGTGAACCTCACCACTATGCCACTGGGACAGCATCCTGATTTTTTTAAAATAGTTTCAAACTCTTCTATGATTACCCCTCTGCTCATTAATACTACTCCTGATTTCATTGAACCATCTTTCTGAGTTTTCTTTTAACTTGGTCGGTTTTTTTTTTTTTTACCAATTTTTTTATTGATGTCTTAATAGTTTATAACACTGTGGGGTTTTAGTTGTACATTTTTGTTTATGTATCACCTTGTGGATGTAACCCTTCACCCCTTGTGCCCACCCCCTACCCCCTTCCCCTTGGTAACCACCAATCAGTTCTCTCTGTCTGTGTGTTCACTTATATTCCATATATGAGTGAGTTCATGCAGTGTCCTTCTCTCTCTGGCTTATTTCACTTAACATAATACCCTTTAGGTCCATCCATGTTGTTGCAAATGAGACAATTGTGTCTTTTCTTATGGCTGAGTAGTATTCCATTGTATGTATATACCACATCTTCTTTAACCAATCATCAGTCAAGGGACATTTGAGTTGCTTCCACTTCTTGGCTATAGTGAATAATGCTGCAATGAACACAGGGGTGCATATGCCTCTTGTGATGGTTGATGTCATGTCCATTGGGTAGATGGCCAAGAGTGGGATTGCTGGATCATACGGTATTTCTATTTTTAAGTTTTTTTTTTTTTTTTTTTTTTTGTGGGGAAGACCAGCCCTGAGCTAACATCCGTCGCCAATCCTCCCCTTTTTGCTGAGGAAGACTGGCCCTGGGCTAACATCGTGCCCATCTTCCTCCACTTTATATGGGATGCCGCCACAGCATGGCTGCCAGGCAGTGCGTTGGCGGGCGCCCGGGATCCGAACTCGCGAACCCCGGGCTGCCAAGCGCGGACTAAACCGCTGCGCCACCGGGCGGGCCCCTCTATTTTTAATTTTTTGAGGACTCTCCATACTGTTTTCCATAGAGGCTGCACCAGTTTGCATTCCCACCAGCAGTGAATGAGTGTCCCCATTTCTCCACAACCTCTCCAGCATTTGTTGTTATTTGTCTTTGTGATTATACCCATTCTAACCGGTGTAAGGTGATATCTTAGTGTAGTTTTGATTTGCATTTCCCTGATGATTAGTGATGTTGATTGAGTTTTTTTAATGATAGCTATTTTGAACTCTCCATCATTTCGATTGTAAATTTCTGTGCCTTCAGGATTAATTTCTGGGTTCTTATCATTTTCCTTCTGGTTTGGAATGTTCAGATACCTCTTCATGCTATTTGATGGGGTGGATTTGTGCCTTTGTATAGTGATAGTATCTGGTCACAGCTTCTACCTGCTACCACTGGAGGGTGGGCAAGAGCTGTGTATTCTGAGCCCACTGCAATCCCTGGCAGCTGGGCCTGTCCTTAGGCTGCTATGCTAACAGGGCCATCTGCATTTGGCCACTGGCCACCTCTGCTTTACACATGTATACACAGGTGCTCTGGCAGGGATCCCTGGCTCTGGCCCACTGGCCAAACTGGTGTGCCAGGTGGGGGTAGGTGCTCTTTCTTTCATATGCATGATCCTGGGGCACTCCCACTTTGCACTGTCTGCCCTCCTGGCCTGCTTAGCTTGGTAAAGACATCCCTGTGATAGCTTAGGCTGCTTGGTGTGGAGTTTTCCCATGGGCTGGGTGGCAACTCCGAGAGTGAAGGCATTCCTGCAGAGAGCTGCCCCTTCCCCCCGTCTCCTCTCAGAGCCATGCATGGTTCCACAACCTAGACCACTCCAGGGAGGGAGAGGCAATCCCCTTGTCTGCATGCATCTCTCAGACATGTCTTGTGTTGCATGAATGTCCTCTGTTGGTTTATGAGTGTGCTTTTCATTGTATCTTAGCAGGGAGAGTCTAAGGGGAGAGCTCACTCTGCCATGATGCTGATGTCACTCCTCCTGGCTGTAAGTTTTTGGAAGACGTTCTTTATCAAATTAAAGAAGTTCCTCTCTATTCCTAGTTTGCTGAGAGTTTTTAATCATGAATGAGTGTTGGATTGTGTCACATGCTTTTTCTGCATCTATTGATATGATATGATTTTTCTTCTTTAGCCTACTGATATGGATTACATTCATTTTGAAATGTTGAGCCAGCCTTGCCTACTTGGGATAAATCTCAGTTGATCTCAGTGTATAATTTTTATATACATTGTAGGACTCAATTTTCTAATATTTTGTGGAGAGCTTTTACATATATTTTCATGAGAGATACTGGTCTGTAGTTTTCTTTTCTTTTACTATCTTTGTCTGGTTTTAGTATTAGGGTAATGCTGGCCTCATAGAATGAATAAGGAAGTGGTCCCCATTGTTTTATTTTCTGGAACAGATGTCAGAGAATTGATATTATTCCTTCCTTAAATGTTTGGTGGAACTGACCAGTGAACACATCTAGGCCTACCATCTGTTTTGGAAGGCTATTAATTATTGATTCAATTTCTTCAACAATTATAAGTCTATTCGGATGATCTATTCCTCCTTGTGAGTTGTGGTAGTGGCTTTTAAAGAATTAGTCCATTTCATATAAGCTATCAAATTTGTGGGCTTAAAGTTGTTCATAATATTCCTTTATTATCCATTTAATGTCCATATGATCAATCAGGATAACCCCTCTTTCATTTCTGATATGAGTAATTTGTGACCTCTCTCTTTTGTTCCTGGTTAGTGTGGCTAGAGAGAGATCAGTTCTACCGATATTTTCAAAGAAATGGCTTTTGGTTTTGTGGATTTCTCTATTGTTTTCTTGCTTTCCATTTCATGGATTTCTGCTCTCATTTTTATTTCTTTTCTTCTGCTTTGTTAAAGTTTATATTGCTCTTCTTTTTATAGCTTCCTAAGATGGAAGCCTAGATTATGGATTTCAGATCTTTCTTCTTTTCTAATGTATGCATTCAATGCTATAAATTTCCCTCTAAGCACTGGTTTTGCTGCATCCCCCAAATTTTGACAGGTTGTATTTTCATTTTCATTTAGGTCATATTTTACAATTTCTCTTGAGACTTCTACTTTGACTAATGTGTTATTGAGAAGTGTGCTGTTTAATCTCCAAGTATTTTGGGATTTTAAGCTATCTTTCTCATATTGACTTCTACTGTAATTTGACTGTGATCTGACAGCATACTTTGAATGATTCCTATACTTTTAAATTTGTTAAGATGTGTTTTATGGCCCAGAATGTAATCTATCTTGGTGAATGTTCCATGTGAGCTTGAGAAAAATGTGTATTCTGCTCTTGTTAAATGAAGTACTCAATAAATGTCCATTAGATCCACTTGATTGAAGGTGCTGCTCAGTGCCACTCTATCCTTACTGACTTTGTGCCTGATGGATCTATTGACTATTGATAGAGGGGTGTTAAAGACTCCAGCTATAATAGTGGATTTGTCTATTTCTCCTTGCAATCCTATCAGTTTTTGCCTCACATATTTTGATGTTCTATTGTCAGGTGCATACACATCAGAATTGTTGTGACTTCTCAGAAAATTAACTCCTTTATCATTATTTAATGTCCCTCTTAATCTCTAATAATTTAGTTTGCTCTGAAGTCTGTAGTGTCTGAATTAATATAGCTACTCCCACCTTCTTTAATTATGTTAGCAGGGTATATTTTTCTCCATTCTTCTACTTTTAATCTACCTGTGTCTTTATAGTCAAAGTGGAATTCTTATAATCACCATAGAGTTGGGTCTTGTTTTGTTGTCAAAGCAAGTTGGTCTCTGTCTTTTAATTGGTCTGTTTAGACCATTTACATGTCAAGTGCCTATTGATATTGTTGCATTAATAGAATTTCTTTTTTCCTTTTCTCAAGTTCACTTTTTAAAAGATATTTGACTATCTCACTGGAAATCAAGACTCCCCTTCACCCAAACCACTGGATTAGGTAATCTCTTTACAATTTAATTTCCTCATCTATCAAAGTAAAACACATGCAAAATGCACTTTCCATCTGTCAACCTCATAAAATCATGCTGAATATTCACCATTTCACAAATATTATTTGCTTTTAGACAACCTGCCCCCTTCACCATTTTTATACAGAAAAATCAGAATGTGACAACAATATAACCTGATCCATATTTTTTTCCTGAGGAAGATTCTCCCTAAGCTAACATCCATTGCCAATCTTCCTCTTTTTTTCCTGTTTTTATGTGGGCTGCCACCACAGCATGGCTGCCATGTACATCCATGCCTGGGATCTGAACCCCGGCTGCCAAAGTGGAGTGTGCTGAACTTAACCACTAGGCCACTAGGGCTGGACCTACCTGATCCATATTTTTAATTTCAAATACATCACCTCCCCTCATGTTAAAGTTACTGAGAAAAACACACCTTAGGTCCCAGCCTTCAATGAAGGTGACTATATAATACCTCACACAAGCCAGGACACTTGAGAGTGAAAAGGACACACTATTAATAATTATGCTGAGATAACAGCCAAGTCTGAGATTGTCCTGAACAAAGCTTTAGCTCTTCCCTAATACAAGATGCCAGAGACAGTAGCCAATAGCCACAAGGAATGAAAGCTCACAAGTCAAAACAATTAGATACCTGAGGAGTACAACTACTGAAAAATAAATACAACAAACTCAACAACACATGCCATCTGAAGCAGAACTACTGGAACATGCTGACCAAAGTTCTAAAATAACCATGAGAAATACACCTAAAGATACAAGGGAAGATGTTAGTAACATGATTGAGAATGAGAAATCCAAAAGAAAAAAACTCAAGAGGAAATCTTAGGTGCAAAAGTATAATTGCTAAAGAATTAATTCAGGGATAAATAGTAGTGTGGATACATGTGAAAAGTAAATTAGTTTAAAGTTGGAAGATGAGATTGAGAAACTCTACCAAAAAGTAGTAGAAAAGAATAAAGTGAGAGAACACACGAAAGAAAAGCCAAATGATATTGAGGGTAAAAAACAATATCTAATGTCTGGATTAAATGAAATGCAAGACATGCAAGATAAATGAGAAAAGAAAATGGAGAAGAGAAATGTTAAAAAAATAATAAATATAAATTTCCTAAAGTTAAAGAAGTAAGAAATTAGCTTTAAAGGATTCATCGATATGAAGAGAAAATTCTAAAAGCTTCCAGAAAGAGCAAAGAGAACAAGAACAGACTGACATCACATTTCTCTACACCAAACAGAACACATCTGGTTTGGGGACACACAGGTGACATTTATGAAAATAGGCCACATATTTGGACACAGAGAAAGCTTTCATAACACCCACAGGATCAATATCATATGGATTTTTCTTGGACCATATTAAAAATATGGATAGCTTTTTAAAATCCCATGTTTTAAACTAAATAACACATTATTAAATAACTCAAGTTAAAAATTAAATCATGAGGAGAATTCAAAAGTGCTCAGAACTGATTGATAATAAGATGACAACATTTGTGGAACACAATGAAGCAGTCCTTAGAGGAAAATTTATAGATTTAGAAATATTGGGGTCACAAAGGTCAAAAACAAAGTACACATTTAACTAAAGAGATTGCAAAAAGAGCAATGGAGAAAACTCAATGAAATAATGAGGAAGCAAAACATACAGCAGAGGAGTTCAGAAATCAATGACCTAGACGACAACAACAACAACACATGGAGAAGATTGTCACAAAACAAAAATATGGCTCTTTGAAAAGTTTAGTAAGATAGACCTGTGGCAATACTGATCAATAAAAGAAATAAAGTGAAGAATCAAATCAAGATACTGTAGAAGATGGTATAGCTACAACACAACTGAATTTTTAAAAATAGATTATTATATTCAATTATATGCTAATAAATTTGGAAACTTAGATGAAATGGAAAAATTCCTAGACAGATACAAAACACCAACATTGGTGCAAGAAGAAACAGAGAAACAGAATGCCAAATTAGGTAATAAATTGACATGGTATTTAAAATTCTCTCCTACCCTAAAAGACACAGGTCTACATGGTTTTTGCTTTTCAAATTGTTTTAGAATCTCGGTAAACTTACTCCAAAATATATGTCAAGGTATAAAAGCTCAATGAATAACTTACTCATTCTTGCTCTACCAGAGTAATAAAAACAGTGTGATGATGGCACAAGAACCAATGGAAAAATATATTGAGTTCAGACAGACCATTACAGAAACAAAAAGGGAAATGATGAATTGTTTGATAGATGATATCAGGAAAATCAGCCTACTGTTCGAAGAAAAGTGAAGTCAGATTCCTAGCTGACACCATATTTAAGGGTAGACACTAAGTAAATTAAAGAGCTAAATGTGTAAGTTAAAATGATAAAGTTAGAAATTACCTTTGTGAGCTGGAAGTGGGGAAATTTCAAACTTCAAAATTAAAATGATAAGGCAAAAGTTCTGTCATGGACAGAATGAAGAACAACGCTGACAACACTAACAGGCAGATGACAGAATGGAGAACATAACTGCAAGGTCTAAAACTCACATGGAGGATGCATTGACTATCTGGAGAGACAGGCCATGCTTTCGAATGGGATTCTAAGCATTTAATTTATAAAAAAAGGTTTAATTCTTGCCAAATTGATTACAAATGTAATATAATCACAATAAAAATTATACATTTTTTGAGGAATTTCATAAACATTTCAAAATAAAGAAAATTCAGAAAACACACATGCAAATTAATAAGACAAGGACACAAACACTAATGGCAAAATGGGCAAAGTTCATGAACAGGCAACTACAGAAGAGGAAATCCCACTGCTACCAGCATGTGAAAAGATGCTCAAACACATAAGTTATAAGATAAATGCAAGATAAAACACAACATAAGATAGCTTCCCAACTATTACCCTGGTAAAATATTGGAAAGTTGCTCACGCCAAGTGTTGATGTGGATGTGTACATATAGGAACCATCATGCGTTGCTGATGGGATTCCAATGAGGGCAGCCACAGTAGAGAGCAACAGGCAGTACATTAGTCAAACTGAGAATATGCAACCCTATGGCCCACCAAGTTCTCCTTTTCAAATATTCCCGTAGATATAAGCTAACAGGCTTGGAGGGAGGTGAGTAGGAGGGTAATCATTATGCAGCACTCTGTGTGAGGGCAGGGGGTTGAAACAATATAGGCGTTCCTCAGAAGGGTAATGGCTAGGTGGATGCACACCATGGAATGAATACTGTGTACCGGAGTTACACTTTTATTTGGAACAAGTTACAAGCGGTCTTCAATTGGTAAACTGGTTGAACTCTAAAAAGTATTTGGATATTAGTCATTTGGAAACTAACATTTCAATCTTGCCGAGAAAGAGGGCTTTATGCAGGTGTAATGAAGATCTTTGGCCTGTCACAAAGCCTAAAGAATAAAGACTGAAATACAATTCTTTCAACTGAACCTAACTCTCACGTGTAATTGCACTGAGGTTGAATTTAGTTCAAAATTCAGCTTCAGTTTGCAGGACACGTTTCTCCAGCCCCTCCTAATGCCCTGATTCCCAAGACCCTCTGCCACATCCTTACTCCTCAAGGAACACGTATGTCTTTTCTGTTCCTCAGATAGGGTTCCAATAACTGTGGGTTAGAGGCAGGGGCTCCCTCCAACATGATGGTGGCTTGGCATTTGGGATACCAGCCTTAGATGGTGGCAGAGCTCTGGAGGGTGAGGGCCAGAGCCGAGGTCTGTTAGTGCCATTCGTTCCTGCCAAGAGCTTCACCACTCCCTGTCCACTACTACCTCCTCCTCACTCCAGACGGGATTCTCTCCTCTCCTGGCCCACAGTGGCAGAGTCTCACACACAGGTATTCTGAGAGTTTCCTACAAGTTTTGGCTGCTAGTCTCTAAGGGCCACAAACAGACTATGAGTAGGAAGTGTCCCTCTTAGGACTCCTCATTCTTTGTGCCACCTAGACAAAGAAGGAGAAGTTACCTATAGACGCTCATAGTCTCTTATGGAAACCTGCTATAGCTGTCGATGCTCCCAACACATTTCACCTCTCAGATCAGTCAATGAACTCACCCCATGTCTTCGTTGTTGCTGGAGAACATCACAGAGGAATCCTCAACTCTGTCAAAGAGTAAAAATCATATACAAAAAGTAAATTCAGAGACTTGGGAAGATAAATAGCTTCTTTTTCCTGACAGGATTTCGGGACACAATAAGTAAAATCACGAGGAATCACAACAGGAACAAAAGAATCAGATTCACTGTACAGCAATGAGACCTCTGAAACAGCTTCTGGGCTCTGTGTGTGTGTGCGTGTGTGTGTGTGTGTATCCACTGGAAAGGGAAAGAAGGAAGCAAGGAGGCATAGCGTTCATGATTAAACCTCCTTTCTTCTTCCCCTTTTTGTCTACCACTCATGCACTCTGCAATGAATTTGGGAAACGCGAGAGAGACCTGAGAGTGTAGGGATGGGGAGGTGGATCCAAGTCATAGCCCATAAAGCGATACAGAAAAAAAGAGGGAGGACACAAATGACTAATATCAGAATTATAAAAGGGAAGATCATGATAGATCCCACTGACATTACAAGGATGACAAAGGAACACTAGGAACAATGCGATGTCCACAAATTCGATAACCTAGAGGAAACAGACCAAGGCCTTGAAAGACACAAACCGCCAAAACTCACCAAGAAAAAAATGTGTGCTCTGAATAGGCCCATGTCTATCAGAGAAGTTGAATCAATGATTAATAACCTCCCCAAGCAGAAAACACCAGGCCAGATGGGTTCCCTAGTGAATGCTACCAAGCATTGAAAGAAGAAATTATAACTGATTCTCTACCATCTCTTTCAGAGGAGAGAAGCAGATGGAATACTTCCTAACTCATTCTATGAGGCCAGTATTATGATGATACTAAAACTAGACGCAAACATCACGAGAAAAGAAAACTACAGACCAGTCTCTCTCATGAACATAGATGCAAAGACCCTCAACAAAACATTAGCAAGTCGAATCCAACAACGTACAAAAAGAATGATAGAGCACGACCCAGTTGATTTATGCCAGGTGTGCAAGGCTGGTTCAACATCTGAAAATCAATTAATGTAACCTAACACATCAACAGGCTAATGAAGAAAAGTCACATGATCATATCAATAGATGCAGAAAAAGCATCCAACAAAATCCAACACCCATTCATGAGGAAAACCTCTCAGTAAACTAGGAATAGAGGGGAACATTCTCAACTTGATAAAGAATAGCTACCAAAAGCTACAGCTACCGTCAACTTAATGGTGAGAAACTTGAAGTTTCCCACTAAGATCGGGTACAAAGCAAGGATGTCTCCTCTCACCACTCCATTTCAACATTGTACTAGAAGTTCTGGCTAGTGCAGTAAGACAACACAAGGAAATAAAAGGTATACGTATTGAGAGGAAAAAATAAAACTGTCTTGGTCACAGATGACAAGATTGTCTACATAGAAAGTCCAAAAGAACTGGCAAAAAACAAAACAACCCACCCCCGGGACTAATAAGCCACTATAGCAAGGTTGCAGGACACAAGGTTAATATACAAAAGCCCATCACTTTCTTATACACCAGCAATGAGCAAGTGGAACTTCAAGGTAAAACCACACCGCTGTTTGCTTTAGCACACATGCACACAAAGATACACTTAGGTATAAATCTAACAAAATATCTACCAGATGTATATGAGGAAAACTACAAAATTCTCAGGAATGAAATCAAAGATCTAAATAGGTGGAGACACAGTCTACATTCAAGGGTAGGAAGACTCAATATTGTCAAGATGTCAGTGCTTCCCAACTTGATTGACAGTTTCAGTGCAATCCCAATCAAGATCCCAGCAACTTATTTGCTGATATCAGCAAACCGATTCTGAAGTGTACATGGAGACGCAAGGGACACAGCATAGCCAAACTAATATTGAAGAAGAAGAAAGTGGGAGCACTGACACCACCCAACTTCAAGACTTACTATAAAGCTGCCGTAATCAACACAGTGTGGTCTTGGTGAACGAATAGGCAAGTGGATCAAAGGAACAGAATAGAGAGCCCAGAAATAGACCCCCATTGATATAGTCAACTGATCTTTGACAAAGGAGCACAGGAAATACAATGGAGCAAAGACGGTCTTTTCAACAAACGGTGCTGGAAGAACGGGACATCCATGTGCCAAGAAATGAACCGACACATGGACCTTACACGCCCTTACAGAAAGGAACTCAAAATGCACTGTGGATTGAAATGTAATGTGCAAAACTATACAACTCCTAGAGGGTAATAACACAGGAGGAAAGCTAGATGACCTTTTTATAAAAGACTTTTTAGACACAACACCAAAATCAAGACAGTGAAGGAAATAATCACTCAGCTGGACTGCATGAAAACTAAAAACCGCTCCTCTGCAAAGGACAATGTCAAGAGAATGAGAAGGCAAGCCATAGACGGGGAGAAAATATTTGCCCAAGGCACATCTGATAAGGGACTGTTATCCCAAATATATGAAGAACTCTTAAAACTCAACAATAAGCAAACAAACAACCCGATGAGAAAACGGGCCAAACACCTTAACAGACACCTCGCCAAAGAAGATACACGGATGGCAAATAAGCACACGAGAAGATGCCCCACAACATACGTCATCAGGGAAATGCAAACCGAAAGAACAATGACATACCACTGCACACCTATCACAATAGTCAAAATTTGGAACAGTGACAACAGCAAATGCTGACAACGACGTGGAGCAACAGAAACACTCATTCCTTACTGCTGGCAATGCAAAAATACAGCCACTCTGGAAGACAGTCTAGCGGTTTCTTACAAAACTAAACACACGCTTAACACATGCTCCAGCAATCACGCTCCTTGATATCTACCCAAAGGAGTTGAAAACTTATATCCACCTAAAATCCTGCACACAAGTGTTGATGGCAGCTTTATTCATCATTGGCAGAAGGTGGAAGCAACCAACATGTCCTTCGCGGATGAACGGGTAAAGAAACTGTGGTACATCCAGTCAATGGGTTATTACTCAGCACTAAAATGAAATGAGCTATCAAGCCGTGAAAAGAAACCAGAGAACCTGAAACGCAGGTTCCTGAGTGAAAGAAGCCAATCTGAAAAGGCTGCGTAACTGTATGACTCCAACTATATGACATTCTGGAAAAGGCCAAATTGGGAAGACTGTGAAAGATCGGTGGTTGCCAGGAGCTGGCAGGCAGAGGGATGAATAGGCAGAGCACAAAGGGTTTCACAAACAACAGTGAAAACACTCCATCGTCATGATACTACAATGATGGATCCATGTCATTATACATTTATCCAAACCCGGAGAATGTATTACACCAAGAGTGAATCGTAATGTAAACTGTGGACTTGGAGTGCTCATGATGTGTTGATGTAGGTTCACCAATTGTGACAAAATGTTCCACTCTGGTGGGGGAATGTTGATAATAGGGGAGGCGATGCATGTGGAGGGGCAGGGGGCATATGGGGTATGTCTGCATCTTTCCCTCAACTTTGCTGTGAACCTACATCTGCTCTTAAAAAAAAAAGAAAGTCTTCACAAATAAAGAAGGACACAGGAGCCAGTTATAAGGAACACGCTCTGACCAAATCTGGGACCACCTGAGCATCATTATAAATAATGGTAGAAAGGGATTGTAATGCACTGAAGAAAATAAGAGTTTATAAGTTCATGGTAATAATAAATAAATAGGGGAGTAGGAATAGTTCTTCCGTATAACAGAATGATAGCTATTAAGTGGAGAAAGAACAATTTCATTTGAAAAACAATCACTATTTTGCAACCATCACAGCTATAACTTATTCACACAGGAACCATCAAGGGGTGCTAAAACTAGTGAACAAAAGTTTTATAGGGAAAAGGATCTTGAACATTGAGATACTCTGAACACAGACTCAAAGTATCTTCCCCCAAAGTAGTTATTCCTTATAAATGGAACCATGGTAACCCATCAGTGAATAAATCTGGCTACTCAACCACGTGGCTACTCAACAAAGTGATCAGAGCCAACATCAACCAATAGTGGGACACCTGACAGACTGCACTGAAAATGACACAGCGTCACTTCTGCGATATTCCTGCCAAAATGCATACCATGATCTAATCACAGGGAAACATCACACAGACCTCAGCTGAGGGACACACCACAAAACAAATGCCCTGTCCTCTTTAAAAATGTCAATGTCATGAAAGACAAAAAGGCTGAAGAACCATTCCAAATGAAAGGAGGCTAAAGAGACATGAAGATTAGATGCAATGCATGATCCTGGCATGGATCTGACAGCAGATAAAATGTCCAAAAGTGACAAGTTAGGGGCCCATGGCAAAATCGGAACAAGGCCTTTAAATTAGGTAGTAATATTCTACTAATGCTTTCATTTTCCAGTTTTGGTAATTGTACTATAGTTATGGAAGTGAAAAGTTTGATTTTGATCCCTGTATTGTAGCTATGTGTCCTTGAGGGTAGAAAAATAAACTTGATATGTTCAGGAGTAAAGGCTTTGTGGTCTGCATGGTCTCTCAAGTGATTCGGGGAAAGAGTGTAAGAGTACAGGAGGGCGTGCGTAACGTGTGTGCCTATCAGATGTCGCCTGCCTCAACTGATAGAAAAGTCAGATATGGACATAGAGAGAGAGAGCTCTCTATCTATATCTATTTGCTCATTCTATCTCTCTCTCTGTCTGTCTATACATATATTTGCTTTGTCAATCTTCCATCATATATATATACATAGATGGGAGAATAACACAGCAAACGTGGCAAAATGTTTAACAATTGGAAATGTAAGTAAAGGGTATACTGGAGGTTTTTGAACCATTTTTGAGAAATTTGTCTATGTTCTGGAATGTCGTTCAGTCTTAAAAAGGAAGGAAATTCGGACACATGCTACAATGCGGATTAACTTTCAGGGCATTATGCTAAATGACATAACCAGTCACAAATTTTGTATGATTCCACTTATGTGACATACCCAGACTAGTCAAATTCAGAGAGACAGAAGGGAGTGTGGTGGTTGCCAGGAGCCAGGTGCAGGGGGATGGGGAGTTGTAGTTGAACGTGTAGAGTGTCAGTTTTGCAAGATGAAAAGAGTTCTGCAGATAGGTTGCACAACAACATGAATGTACTTCACACTACCGAGCTCTACACTTAAAAACGGTGAAGATGATAAACTTAATGTCACACGTATTTACCACAATTAAAACCTTTAAAAGTCTGTGTAAGTTTCAAATTCTTTCAAAATTAAAAGTGTTTTAAAAATATTTTATGGTGCTCGTTCGGGTGAAAACGAGATCGGGGGAAACATGGAACGGTATAAAAAAGCTTACACTGAAAACCCCCAAATTTTCTGTCTCACCTGATCCTACACCCAACCTCTTCTGCTAAGGAAACTTGAAAGTGCATTTATAACAATGCCCCTTACTGAGTCTGTTTCTTGATTTGCTCTGTCACACCTCCTGACTAAAGACTTCAAGAGCTGTCTTCACTGTGTCCCTCCACGGTCAGTCTGGAGTCGGCTCCCTGTACTGTGGTCAGCTCTGCCTCTTCTCAGCATTCATGTAGGAGAGGGACTATCAAGCTGCACAGACTCTCTCATACTTTAAAGCCCAGAGAGCGGCAGGGACAACATACCCTCTCCACATCCCAGACATCATCCCAAAAGATGTCCACATACCTGGGAATGTGCAGCCTAGGAGCACATCTCTAGACAAGTGTACCTCTCTAGAAGGGTCAAGTTGGTGTGTCTAAGGTTCACTATGGGAGGTTATATCATAAGTAGAGCCCCAAGGATTACCCCTCATTGCCTTTCCAGTGCCATTAGGATCAAGCCAAAACCATGCAGCACAGCCTAAAATGCCCTTCAAAATCTGGCCCCACCAGCTCTCATCCTCGTGGCACACCTCTCTCTCCCTCAATCCTGCCCTCCAGTCCTGACCTCCTTTCATTTCCTCCCAAGAGCCATATGCCTGCTGACACTGTTCAATCACGTAAGAAGAAGTGAAAGGTGTAAAGACTGGAAAGGAAAAGTGAAAATCACCATTGTTTTCAGATAATACAATTACATACACAGAAAATATTTGTTTCATCTAATAAGCATTTAAATAGTATTTATTACATGCCAGACATTGTCCTAAGTGTTTAACACTTATTGGTCCTCATAACAAACCATCGTGGAGCCTGGAGTGCTGTTCTATTTTAATTTAAACACCAACAAATGCAATAACCTATCACTTGAGATTTCCTACATGGGACAGTGACATGATCAATTTCTTTGAACAACAAGAATTCTATGAATCTAAAAGATGTAGTAAACATGACTTAGATCACTGGATCCTAAATTTTAGAAAAAATTTTAGAATCATTGTCCAGAACATTCTGAACTGCCATGCATAGTCCTGAGACTAAATTCCACCCCTACCCCCCAATATATACATCACCTTTGAGTGTCTCCTTCATGGATGACTTCTGTCAATTCATTGGGGTCATTCCTAAAGAATGAAAAACATAGATGATCAGACTCCCAGTGACTTCAGAGAGGTACACTTTTGTTTGGAATTACTTACAAGTAGTCTTCAATTGGTAAACTGGTTGAACTCTAAAAAGTATTTGGATATTAGTCATTTGGAAACTAACATTTCAATCTTGCCGAGAAACAGGGCTTTATACAGGTGTAATGAAGATCTTTGGCCTGTCACAAAGCCTAAAGAATAAAGACTCAAATACAATTCTTTCAACTGAACCTAACTCTCACGTGTAATTGCACTGAGGTTGAATTTAGTTCAAAATTCAGCTTCAGTTTGCAGGACACGTTTCTCCAGCCCCTCCTAATGCCCTGATTCCCAAGACCCTCCACCACATCCTTACTCCTCAAGGAACACGTATGCCTTTTCTGTTCCTCAGATAGTGTTCCAATAACTGTGGGTTAGAGGCAGGGGCTCCCTCCAACATGATGGTGGCTTGGCATTTGGGATACCAGCCTTAGATGGTGGCAGAGCTCTGGAGGGTGAGGGCCAGAGCCAAGGTCTGTTAGTGCCATTCTTTCCTGCCAAGAGCTTCACCGCTCCCTGTCCACTGCTACCTCCTCCTCGCTCCAGACGGGATTCTCTCCTCTCCTGGCCCACAGTGGCAGAGTCTCACACACAGGCATTCTGAGAGTTTCCTACAAGTTTTGGCTGCTAGTCTCTAAGGGCCACAAACAGACTATGAGTAGGAAGTGTCCCTCTTAGGACTCCTCCTTCTTTGTGCCACCTAGACAAAGAAGGAGAAGTTACCTATAGACGCTCATAGTCTCCTATGGAAACCTGCTATCGCTGTCGATGCTCCCAACACCTTTCACCTCTCAGATCAGTCAAGCCAACTCACCCCATGTCCTTGTTGTTGCCGGAGGACATCACAGAGGAATCCTCAACTCTGCCAAAGAGTAAAAATCATATACAAAAAGTAAATTCAGAGATTTGGGAAGATAAATAGCTTCTTTTTCCTGACAGGATTTCAGGACACAATTAAAATCATGAGGAATCACAACAGGAACCGAAGAATCAGTTTCAGTGTATAGCATTGGGACCTCTGAAACAGCTTCTGGGCTCTGTGTGTGTGTATGTGTGTGTGTGTTTGCATGTGTGGGTATCCACTGGAAAGAGAAAGAAGGAAGCAGGGAGGCATAGCATTCATGATTAAACCTCCTTTCTTCATCCCCTTTTTGTCTACCACTCATGCACTCTGGAATTTATTTGGGAAACATGAGAGAGATCTGAGAGTGTAGGGATGGGGAGGTGGATCCAAGTCATAGCCTATAAAGCGATACAGAAAAAAAGAGGGAGGACACAAATGACTAATATCAGAACTAAAAAAGGGAACATCATGATAGATCCCACTGACATTACAAGGATGACAAAGGAACACTAGGAACAATGCGATGTCCACAAATTCGATAACCTAGAGGAAACAGACCAAGGCCTTGAAAGACACAAACTGCCAAAACTCACCAAGAAGAAATGTGTGCTCTGAATAGGCCCATGTCTATCAGAGAAGTTGAATCAATGATTAATAACCTCCCCAAGCAGAAAACACCAGGCCAGATGGGTTCCCTAGTGAATGCTACCAAGCATTGAAAGAAGAAATTATACTGATTCTCTACCATCTCTTTCAGAGGAGAGAAGCAGATGGAATACTTCCTAACTCATTCTATGAGGCCAGTATTATGATGATACTAAAACAAGACGCAAACATCAAAGAAAAGAAAACTACAGACCAATCTCTCTCATGAACATAGATGCAAAGACCCTCAACAAAACATTAGCAAGTCGAATCCAACAACATACAAAAAGAACAATAAAGCATGACCCAGTTGATTTATGCCAGGTGTGCAAGGCTGGTTCAACAACTGAAAATCAATTAATGTAACCTAACACATCAACAGGTTAATGAAGAAAAGTCACATGATCATATCAATAGATGCAGAAAAAGCATCCGACAAAATCCAACACCCATTCATGAGGAAAACCTCTCGGTAAACTAGGAATAGAGGGGAACTTTCTCAACTTGATAAAGAATACCTACAAAAAGCTACAGCTACCGTCAAATTATTGGTGAGAAACTTGAAGTTTCCCACTAAGATCGGGTACAAAGCAAGGATGTCTCCCCTCACCACTCCTTTTCAACATTGTACTAGAAGTTCTGGCTAGTGCAGTAAGACAACACAAGGAAATAAAAGGTATACACATTGAGAGGAAAAAATAAAACTGTCTTGGTCACAGATGACAAGATTGTCTACATAGAAAGTCCAAAAGAACTGGCAAAAAACAAAACAACCCACCCCCGGGACTAATAAGCCACTATAGCAAGGTTGCAGGACACAAGGTTAATATACAAAAGCCCATCCCTTTCTTATACACCAGCAACAAACAAGTGGAACTTCAAGGTACAATCACACCGCTGTTTGCTTTAGCACACACACACAAAAAGATACACTTAGGTATAAATCTAACAAAATATCTACCAGATGTATATGAGGAAAACTACAAAATTCTCAGGAATGAAATCAAAGATCTAAATAGGTGGAGACATAGTCTACATTCAAGGGTACGAAGACTCAATATTGTCAAGATGTCAGTGCTTCCCAACTTGATTGACAGTTTCAGTGCAATCCCAATCAAGATCCCAGCAACTTATTTGCTGATATCAGCAAACCGATTCTGAAGTGTACATGGAGAGGCAAGGGACACAGCATGGCCAAACTAATATTGAAGAAGAAGAAAGTGGGAGCACTGACACCACCCAACTTCAAGACTTACTATAAAGCTGCAGTAATCAACACAGTGTGGTCTTGGTGAACGAATAGGCAAGTGGATCAAAGGAACAGAATAGAGAGCCCAGAAATAGACCCCCATTGATATAGTCAACTGATCTTTGACAAAGGAGCACAGGAAATACAATGGAGCAAAGACGGTCTTTTCAACAAACGGTGCTGGAAGAACGGGACATCCATGTGACAAGAAATGAACCGACACATGGACCTTACACACACTTACAGAAAGGAACTCAAAATGCACTGTGGACTGAAATGTAATGTGCAAAACTATACAACTCCTAGAGGGTAAGAACACAGGAGGAAACCTAGATGACCTTTTTATAAAAAAGACTTTTTAAACACAGCACCAAAATCAAGACGGTGAAGGAAATAATCCTTCAGTTGGACTGCATGAAACCTAATAACTGTTGCTCTGCAAAGCACAATGTCAAGAGAATGAGAAGGCAAGCCATAGACGGGGAGAAAATATTTGCCCAAGGCACATCTGATAAGGGACTGTTATCCCAAATATATGAAGAACTCTTAAAACTCAACAATAAGCAAACAAACAACCCCATGAAAAAATGGGCCAAACACCTTAACAGACACCTCGCCAAAGAAGATACACGGATGGTAAATAAGCACACGAGAAGATGCCCCACGACATACGTCATCAGGGAAATGCAAACCGAAACAACAATGACATACCACTACACACCTGTCACAATAGTCAAAATTTGGAACAGTGACAACAGGAAATGCTGACAACGACGTGGAGCAACAGAAACACTCATTCCTTACTGCTGGCAATGCAAAAATACAGCCACTCTGGAAGACAGTCTAGCGGTTTCTTACAAAACTAAACACACGCTTAACATACGCTCCAGCAATCATGTTCCTTGGTATCTACCCAAAGGAGTTGAAAACTTATACCCACATAAAAACCTGCACACAAATGTTGATGGCAGCTTTATTCATCATTGGCAGAAGGTGGAAGCAACATGTCCTTCACGGATGAACGGGTAAAGAAACTGTGGTACGTCCAGTCAATGGTTTATTACTCAGTGCTAAAATGAAATGAGCTATCAAGCCATGAAAAGAAACCGGAGAACCTGAAACACAGGTTCCTGAGTAAAAGAAGCCAATCTGAAAAGGCTGCGTAACTGTATGACTCCAACTATATGACATTCTGGAAAAGGCCAAATTGGGGAGACTGTGGAAGATCGGTGGTTGCCAGGAGCTGGCAGGCAGAGGGATGAATAGGCAGAGCACAAAGGGTTTCACAAATGACAGTGAAAACACTCCATCGTCATGATACTACAATGATGGATCCACGTCATTATACATTTATCCAAACCCGGAGAATGTATAACACCAAGAGTGAATCGTAACGCAAACTGTGGACTTTGAGTGCTCATGATGTGTCGATGTAGGTTCACCAATTGTGACAAATGTTCCACTCTGGTGGGGGAATGTTGATAATAGGGGAGGCGATGCATGTGGAGGGGCAGGGGGCATATGGGGTATGTCTACATCTTCCCCTCAACCTACATCTGCTCTTAAAAAAAAAGTGTTCACAAATAAAGAAGGACACAGGAGCCAGATTTAAAGAACACCCTCTGACCAAATCTGGGACCACCTGATCATCATTATAAATAATGGTAGAAAGGGATTGTAATGCACTGAAGAAAATAAGAGTTTATAAGTTCATGGTAATGATAAATAAACAGGGGAGTAGGAATAGTTATTCCGTATAACAGAATGATAGCTATTAAGTGGAGAAAGAACAATTTCATTTGAAAAAAAATCACTATTTTGCAACCACCACAGCTATAACTTATTCACACAGGAATCAGCAAGGGGTGCTAAAACTAGTGAATGAAAGTTTTATGGGGAACAGGATCCTGAACATTGAGATACTCTGAACACAGACTCAAAGTATCTTCCCCCAAAGTAGTTATTCCTTATAAATGGAACCATGGTAACCCATCAGTGAATAAATCTGGCTACTCAACCACGTGGCTACTCAACAAAGTGATCAGATCAAACATCAACCAATAGTGGGACACCTGACAGATTGCACTGAAAATGACACAGCGTCACTTCTGCGATATTCCTGCCAAAATGCATACCATGATCTAATCACAGGGAAACATCACACAGACCTCAGCTGAGGGACACACCACAAAACAAATGCCCTGTCCTCTTTAAAAATGTCAATGTCATGAAAGACAAAAAGGCTGAAGAACCATTCCAAATGAAAGGAGGCTAAAGAGACATGAAGATTAGATGCAATGCATGATCCTGGCATGGATCTGACAGCAGATAAAATGTCCAAAAGTGACATTTTAGGGGCCCATGGCAAAATCGGAACAAGGCCTTTAAATTAGATAGTAATATTCTACTAATGCTTTCATTTTCCAGTTTTGGTAATTGTACTATAGTTATGGAAGTGAAAAGTTTGATTTTGATCCCTGTACTGTGGCTATGTGTCCTTGAGGGTAGAAAAATAAACTTGGTATGATCAGGAGTAAAGTCTTTGTGGTCTGCATGGTCTTTCAAGTGATTCGGGGAAAGAGTGAAAGCGTACAGGAGGGCGTGCGTAACGTGTGTGCCTATCAGACGTCGCCTGCCTCAACTGATAGAAAAGTCAGATATGGACATAGAAAGAGAGAGAGCTCTCTATCTATATCTATTTGCTCATTCTCTCTCTCTCTCTGTCTGTCTATATATATACTTGCTTTGTCAATCTCCCATCATATATATACATAGATGGGAGAATAACACAGCAAACGTGGCAAAATGTTAACAATTGGAAATGTAAGTAAAGGGTATACTGGAGGTTTTTGAACCATTTTTGAGAAATTTGTCTATGTTCTGGAATGTCATTCAGTCTTAAAAAGGAATGAAATTCGGACACATGCTACAATGCGGATTAACTTTCAGGGCATTATGCTAAATGACATAACCAGTCACAAATTTTGTATGATTCCACTTATGTGACATACCCAGACTAGTCAAATTCAGAGAGACAGAAGGGAGTGTGGTGGTTGCCAGGAGCCAGGTGCAGGGGGATGGGGAGTTGTAGTTGAACGTGTAGAGTGTCAGTTTTGCAAGATGAAAAGAGTTCTGCAGATGGGTTGCACAACAACATGAATGTACTTCACACTACCGAGCTCTACACTTAAAAACGGTGAAGATGATAAACTTAATGTCACACGTATTTACCACATTTAAAACCTTTAAAAGTCTGTGTAAGTTTCAAATTCTTTCAAAATTAAAAGTGTTTTAAAAATATTGCCTATGGTGCTCGTTCGGGTGAAAACGAGATCAGGGGAAACATGGAACGGTATAAAAAAGCTTACACTGAAAACCCCCAAATTTTCTGTCTCACCTGATCCTACACCCAACCTCTTCTGCTAAGGAAACTTGAAAGAGCATTTCTAACAATGCTCCTTACTGAGTCTGTTTCTTGATTTGCTCTGTCACACCTCCTGACTAAAGACTTCAAGAGCTGTCTTCACTGTGTCCCTCCACGGTCAGTCTGGAGTCGGCTCCCTGTACTGTGGTCAGCTCTGCCTCTTCTCAGCATTCATGTAGGAGAGGGACTATCAAGCTGCACAGACTCTCTCATACTTTAAAGCCCAGAGAGCGGCAGGGACAACATACCCTCTCCACATCCCAGACATCATCCCAAAAGATGTCCACATACCTGGGAATGTGCAGCCTAGGAGCACATCTCTAGACAAGTGTACCTCTCTAGAAGGGTCAAGTTGGTGTGTCTAAGGTTCACTATGGGAGGTTATATCATAAGTAGAGCCCCAAGGATTACCCCTCATTGCCTTTCCAGTGCCATTAGGATCAAGCCAAAACCATGCAACGCAGCCTAAAACGCCCTTCAAAATCTGGCCCCACCAGCTCTCATCCTCGTGGCACACCTCTCTCTCCCTCAATCCTGCCCTCCAGTCCTGACCTCCTTTCATTTCCTCCCAAGAGCCATATGCCTGCTGACACTGTTCAATCACGTAAGAAGAAGTGAAAGGTGTAAAGACTGGAAAGGAAAAGTGAAAATCACCATTGTTTTCAGATAATACAATTACATACACAGAAAATATTTGTTTCATCTAATAAGCATTTAAATAGTATTTACTACATGCCAGACATTGTCCTAAGTGTTTAACACTTATTGGTCCTCATAACAAACCATCGTGGAGCCTGGAGTGCTGTTCTATTTTAATTTAAACACCAACAAATGCAATAACCTATCACTTGAGATTTCCTACATGGGACAGTGACATGATCAATTTCTTTGAACAACAAGAATTCTATGAATCTAAAAGATGTAGTAAACATGACTTAGATCACTGGATCCTAAATTTTAGAAAAAATTTTAGAATAATTGCCCAGAATATTCTGAACTGCCATGCATAGTCCTGAGACTAAATTCCACCCCTATCCTCCAATATATACGTCACCTTTGAGCATCTCCTTCATGGATGACTTCTGTCAATTCATTGGGGTCATTCCTAAAGAATGAAAAACATAGATGATCAGACTCCCAGTGACTTCAGAGAGGTACACTTTTGTTTGGAATTACTTACAAGTAGTCTTCAATTGGTAAACTGGTTGAACTCTAAAAAGTATTTGGATATTAGTCATTTGGAAACAGGAATGTCAATCTTGCCAAGAAAGAGGGCTTTATACAGGTGTAATGAAGATCTTTGGCCTGTCACAAAGCCTAAAGAATAAAGACTCAAATACAATTCTTTCAACTGAACCTAACTCTCACGTGTAATTGCACTGAGGTTGAATTTAGTTCAAAATTCAGCTTCAGTTTGCAGGACACGTTTCTCCAGCCCCTCCTAATGCCCTGATTCCCAAGACCCTCTGCCACATCCTTACTCCTCAAGGAACACGTATGCCTTTTCTGTTCCTCAGATAGTGTTCCAATAACTGTGGGTCAGAGGCAGGGGCTCCCTCCAACATGATGGTGGCTTGGCATTTGGGATACCAGCCTTATATGGTGGCAGAGCTCTGGAGGGTGAGGGCCAGAGCCAAGGTCTGTTAGTGCCATTCTTTCCTGCCAAGAGCTTAACCGCTCCCTGTCCACTGCTACCTCCTCCTTGCTCCAGACGGGATTCTCTCCTCTCCTGGCCCACAGTGGCAGAGTCTCACACACAGGCATTCTGAGAGTTTCCTACAAGTTTTGGCTGCTAGTCTCTAAGGGCCACAAACAGACTATGAGTAGGAAGTGTCCCTCTTAGGACTCCTCCTTCTTTGTGCCACCTAGACAAAGAAGGAGAAGTTACCTATAGACGCTCATAGTCTCCTATGGAAACCTGCTATCGCTGTCGATGCTCCCAACACCTTTCACCTCTCAGATCAGTCAATGAACTCACCCCGTGTCTTCGTTGTTGCCGGAGGACATCACAGAGGAATCCTCAACTCTGCCAAAGAGTAAAAATCATATACAAAAAGTAAATTCTGAGATTTGGGAAGATAATCAGGTTCTTTTTCCTGACAGGATTTCAGGACACAACAAGTAAAATCACGAGGAATCATGACAGGAACCAAAGAATCAGTTTCAGCGTATAGCATTGGGACCTCTGAAACAGCTTCTGGGGTGTGTGTCTGTGTGTGTGTGTGTATCTACTGGAAAGAGAAAGGAGGAAGCAGGGAGGCATAGCATTCATGATTAAACCTCCTTTCTTCTTCCCCCTTTTGTCTACCACTCATGCACTCTGGTTCAATTTGGGAAATGTGAGAGAGATCTGAGAGTGTAGGGATGGGGCGGTGGATCCAAGTCATAGGCAATAAGAGGATACATGGAAAAAGAGAACATCCGAACAATGAACATTCCAATACCAAGCGCTACTTCTTGGTTGCCATTGGTATGAAATCAACAAGTAGGAAGGTCTAGGCTGGCCAAAGGATGTTTAGAAGAAATTCTGTCCTGTGTAGAGCATAAGAATGTTTTTTCTTTCCTTTTTCTCTAAAGTCTTTTTAAAAGGTATAACTTGTCATATTATCCAAAAATCAAGACTTCTCACCCGCAAACCACTAGCTTGGGTAATTTTTTCTCTGTATAACTTTTTCCTCATCTATAAAATGAAACCCATGTAAAATGCACTTTGCATATGTCAACTTCATAAACTCATGCTAGTATTCAGCATTTCACAAACAGTATTGGTTTTTAGACATCCTGCACTCTTCATGAAATGTCATGCCATACCATTCTGTATGTGACAACATGATAAACTAAGATATATTTTAAATTTCAAATACAGTTAAAGGTTCTCATCAAAGTAATACACCTCAATAATTTTTGGAGAAATCATGTGTTCCTATCAAGATGACAAGTAGTACAGCCTGCTGCATCCTCCTTCCAAAACACAGAATTTGAATGGAAGCATAGATTCCAAGGAATAACAATAGGAACAAGCTCTGGGAAGTGACAGAGGCTGAAGGCTGTCTCTTAATTGTTGGATAGCCTGGGATGAGGGGCAGTGGGTGGCATCCTTGTGGGGCTCAGTCGGAGGGAAAGTTTTAAGTTGTGTTCTTGTGTCTCCCCTGAGTTGCTTGGAGATAATCACTGCCTTTCTCAGAAGAAACAAGTAGCAACTACCCAGGTGTGGTTAGGATAAAATTGGGGTGGCACTAGGCTGGTTGACGAAAACAGGGAAGGGCTGAAGAGCACTCCTTGGTCTTTCAGTCCTCCACCTCCTCCATCTCAAAAGCCCCAGGTGACAACCTAGGCACACTGCCTCCTCAAATGCTGCTTTGCCCAGGAGCTTAAAGGTGACATACACTGAGCAGAAGAGTTGACTGGTCACAGTGTTTCATGGGTCCTGAGACTCTCTGCCCCCAGGCTCATCACCTCCCTTCATGTTAATCTTACTGAGAAAAACACACCTTAGAGCCAGCCCCGATGGCCCAGTGGTTAAAGTTCAGTGCTCACTGCTTCGGTGGCCCGGGTTTGTTTCCCAGTTGCGGAACCACACCACCCATCTGTCAGTTGCCATGCTGTGGCAGTGGCTCACATAGAAAAACTAGAACAACTTACAACTAGGATATAGAACCATGTACTGGGGCTTTGGGAAGGAAGCAAAAAAGAGGAAGATTGGCAACAGACATTAGGTCAGAGTAAATCTTTCCCTGCAAAAAAAGAAAAAGAAAGAAAAACACACCTTAGGCCCTAGCATTCAATGAAGGTGACTGTATAATACCTCACCCAAGCCAGGACACTTTCAAAAGTGAAAAGAACATGCTATTAATAATTATGTTGAGATACCAGCCACAGACTGAGTTGTCTCAAGCAAACCTTCAGCCCTTCCCTAACAGAAGATGCCAGACAGAGTAGCAAATAGCCACAGTGAATGTAAACTTACAAGGCAAAATAAGTAGATATCTAAGGAGTATGACTACTGAAAAAGCAATACAGTCATGCGTCGTCTAACGACTGAGACATGTTCTGAGAAAAATGTGTCATTAAGCAATTTTGTCATTGTGCGACCATGATAGAGTGTCCTTACACAAGCCTAGATGGCATGGCCTACTACACGCCTAGGCCATATGGTACTAATCTCATGGGACTACCACCATATGTGTGGTCCATCATTGATTGAAACATCGTTATGCAGCGCATGATTGCACAACAAACTTAACAACACACACCATCTGGAGTAGAACTATTGGAAAATACTGACCGGGATTTTAAAACAACCATGAAGTACACTTAAAGATACAGGGAAGAAGTTAGAAACATGACATGAGAATGATAAATAAGGAAAAAAACCCTGGTGGAAAGCTTAAGTGTAAAAGTATAATTACTGAAATATAGAATTAATTCATGGGATAAGTAGTAGTGTGGATACATATGAAAAGCAAATTAGTGAGGGTTGAACAATCACATTGAGAACTCTCCCAGAAAATGGTAGAAAAGAATAAACTGAGAGAACATACAAAAGAAAAGCCAAGTGATGTGGAGGATAAAAACAGACATCTAACATGGATTATAGACATCTAAAAATAAATGAAAAAGAAAATGTGTCCATGATAAGGATAAACTTACCAGAATTAAAGAAAGACACTCACAGAAGTAGCATTTCATTTAATAAACATTTAAGTGGCATTTACTAAGTGCCCAGCATTGTCCTGATGCCTCACACATATTACTTTAATTGGTCCTCATTACAACCCTTGAGGTAGGCAGTATTATTATCCCCACTTTAAGAAAGAGGACATCGAAGCATAGGGAGGTTAAGTACCTTGCCTAAAGTCAGTGTTTAAGTTCCTGAACTGGAATTTGAACAAGCGTGCACTCTTCACCACTGTGCTTGTCTTTGATTTCAGAGGAATGCCTTCATGTCACCTTAAGTCAAATTTTTAGGTACTGTTCCAAAATGCTAATGAAGCAAAAAAAAACTTGCAGTCTAAATCTAAGATCAGCCATTTTCTTGGATCAAAGTACAAGCAATCATTAGGCAGGTATAAATTGAAGATTTAAAGTCCAGTCTTTAGGTTAGCCATAGCTAAATATAAAACTGCTCCTCAGCTGTCTGTCCACCTAAAATAACAAAATATCACATACTCTAATGAACTGTCTCACAATCCCTAGAACTTTTAGCAGTTATAAATGCACACATGGCACATGGGAAAGTAAGAGAAACCCAAGGCTGCTGACCCCTTAGAAGAGGCTGATTTCCTATTGATATAGGAAAAGAGGCATTTCCCTACCTCTCCACAGTGAAAGATGGAAGTAGCTACAGTATAAATATGCCTTACTCCTAACAAATGATAAAGCTCCCAATATATAAGACTGAAAGTTAACAGTGCTTTGCCTTTTGTCAATCAGGCATCATTTAAAGTGTCCTCATCTCAAAGAGATCTCTCCTGACCCTCCACCAGCAGGAGGTCCCCACTCACTCCCTGGCAGAGATGTAATTTTCATCACGACTTCTCACTGCTGCTTTATTTTCATTGGCTCATTTGTGTTCAGTCTTCACACCTCTTCTGCCCCAGTGTAGACTTGAACAGAACAAAGACCTTGCCTCTGCTTTTTAATCTATATCATTAGCACCCATATTAATGCCAGGTGCACAGTAGGTGCTCAATATATTCTTGTTAAATGAATTAATAATTCATTTTCTGATAGATTCACTACAGATTTCCCTTAAAATATGTGTTGCCCAAGTTATACTTAACATATTAACTTATTTAAAACTTAGATTACTGACATTTTAGAAATACTTAAACAGAGGAAACTCTTCTGGATTCTTAGATTGGAAATAAGGCTAAAAAATGACCCAGAAATGAGTTCAATTAAGTAAAACTTGTTATTCTACAGAAAATCCTAAGTCAGAAAACCATCTGGCGCTGCACACTTTTGTCCTCAGATTTATTTCAATTTCTTCTGTCGACACTGTAGGAGTCAAAGGCTCCAGTGAAGTGTATTGAAACCTAGCAGAAGTATAGAACTTTGTCTTCTTGCTGTAACATATGACTTCTAAATAGTTACCTGGGAATCATCTAGTCATAAAAGATTGACTAACACTCTACTTGAAAGCCTCTTGCTTGGTAAGCAATATAAAAATGTGCTAATCCTTCACAAAAAAGCATGATCACCATCAATAGAAAAGAAAACTGCATGCCGTGCTGTCACCCTCAGTCTGCATGTCAGGAGATGTCACACCCTGAACCGAGATTCCACAAAAGGTGAATGGGAATAGTCAGCTGCATGAATAACTGACTGCAGATGATCTGTAAATGCATGATGGATGGAACCAAAGTACCATTCAAATCTTCCCAAGGGGCCAGGGGGTCTTCTGGTCTCAGTAGGGAGACAAAAAATAATGCTAAATCACCTGTGATCTAACTAATGGTAACATGCAGGTTGTAATGTCATGAAAGGGAGCAGAGCCTGTACAGAGAACTCCCAAAGATTTCACGTTGGCCAGTATACCATGAGCTCCAACCAGGCTGACAGAGGTTTCCTGGGCCACTTGTGAGATGAACCCCAACAGGAAGGAAGGGCTCAGAATGTCCTTGAGATCACTCAGCTGTCTTTGTCCTGACTATCCTCATCAACAAACCTTGATTGTCTTTTCTAAGAAGATATTTATTCTGGGAAGAGAATGTGCCAACCGACTATCATGAGCATTCTGTCCCCTTCCAACTACCCATCAGATTAAAATTAATAAACTGGGATTCGAACATGTCGATTAATATGGGTTAGTGCGCCTGGAAGACATGAACACGTGAAGCCAAGTAGCAGCTGCCCAATATGTAGTGTCGATCAAATACACCTGGCAAGCCAATCTGTTTTGTCAGCCAACCGGCATCTAACCCTCTCTACTGTTACTCAACCACAGTAGAGAAATGAATCATGGGACAGCCATGTTCAGTCATGTTCCATTGAATAGAGGAGGCACTTGATCTGAAAGTGGTATTCAAATCTCTCATCTTTCCTTTAAGAAAGCATGAAATTATTTGCTACCATCTCATATGAAAGATTTTACTATATATATAAATTATTTGCTATGTATATAGTAATATATACAGTAAATGAAATTTACTATATATAGTATAGTAATTTACTAAATTTACTATAGCATATAGTAAATGAAATAATATATAGTAAGTGAAATTATTTGCTATCATCTCATATGAAAGATTTTACTATATATATATATATATATATATATATATATGTGGAAGACTAGACTTGAGCTAACATATGTTGCCAATCCTCCTCTTTTTTTGTCCTGAGGAAGACTGACCCTGGGCTAACATCCTTGCTGATCCCCCTCTACTTTATATGGGACACCACCACAGCATGGCTTGACAAGCAGTGTGTCTGTCAGCGCCCAGGATCTGAACCTGCAAAACCCCGGGACACCAAAGCAGAGCACATGAACTTAAGCGCTATGCCACAGGGCCAGCCCCACAATATTTTAAGGGTTTCCATTTAAATGTCTTTAGAAAGAGTCATAAGAAGAGTCATACACTAGGTAAGAAAATGAATGCTGAAGTTTTAGAACAAGTAGATATTTTAACCTCATAACTTACTTTTTATTGACTGAATCATCCCTCTCCCATTTCAAAAGCATCTAAAAATAGGTTTTAGATATTGTATTAGGTCTTGCTGATGACAACTGAAATGTTGGGAGATTCCATTTTTCCCTTACTTCAATATGTCTGGCTTTTAAACACTTTTTTGCACTGAAAAGTTTTTTCAATGGACTTTTGGACATCACATATGCTTAATAAGCATCAAATCTGCAAATGATCTACAGATAAATGTCACAGGAACTGCTTTCTACAAGACATGTCTCAATGAACACACCAGCACTTGCTCTTGTGACATCCTTGGGTCATACAAAAGATATTCATAAGCCAGCATTTCCCAAAGTGTATGTAATGGAACACTAGCTTGAGGAGATATTAACAAGATTTCACAATAATAATAGTACTTATGTGCTAGGTACTATTCTAAATCCTTTACATATAATAATTCATTTAATTTTCACAAGAATCCCATGGGGTATATAGTATCATTATCCCCATGTTATAGATGAGAGAAATGGACTACAGAGAGGGTGAGCAACTTGCCCATTGTCACCAGCCTGAAATGGGAGGACTAGTACGCTAATAAGCATAGTGATTATCTGAGAGAGACCAGAGTATGCAGAGATTCCTGAACTGATTTGACCACAGAAGCCTCTTTCTCACAGTGGAAATGTGTGAGGAGCACCTTTTAGAAACACTGTATGAAATGTTTTTGATTTGTTCTACCCTACAAACCAATTCTGGACTCTGACCAGTAGCTTAGAACTCTAAGCACAGATAGATACTATGTCATCCTTGCAGCCTGTTTGGAAAGAAGAGCTAGAATTTGGATCATCAAACCCCTTGGCCTGGGCTGAAGGTCCATGAAAGGAGCATTCCCAGTTCTCCATGGGTGTCCTGGTGCCCATGAAGCATGGCTCCCAGAAGTCCCTTCAGGCCTTAAGAGAAAAGATCACCTCAGAAAGAAAGACCTCTATACATACCAGCTGCTTTTCAACAGGAAGACTACCAGGATTGACCGTGCAGAGTACACTAATAAATCACATCAGGGGAAAATATTTGGATGACCAAAAAGGTAAGAATTTGAGTTTCTGACATAAGTAGCCTATTGAATGATTACTGGATTTTCCAGATGGCTTCTGAGAAAGAGAACTGGCAGATACACAAATTACCCCTGAGACTCAGATGACAGGCCAGGACTGCTAAGAATGTTACTTAGGACACCAATCTCTAAATGGGGTATGAGACATCCCTAGATGTTACCTGAACTCCTTTCAAGGGAGAGTAGTAGATGAAGCCTGAAAGAATACCTTGACAAACTGTTTGGGGACACAGATGTGACTCCTCCAGGGGATATGAATAAGCAGGTAGCTAAACTGCCTTCTAAGGACAGTGGGTTTTGCAAACTGACCTAAACTAACTTGCTCATGCACAATTCTTAGATGCTTTCTGGTAGGAGGAGCCACAGGAGAAATTTGAGGCAGTTGAAGAGTAGCTACAGCTTTAAATCGTGCTACCAGGTTATAACAAAAGCAGGTCTCAGACCAAATCTGCCACACATACAGGCATTCATTTAACAAAACATTCTGTAGTAAGCAGGCACAACCGTTTGTAAGCTCCTGTAAACTCTCTGTCCTTTTAGGTGCTCCAAACATCACCTTACATGAAAGGCTCATTCCCAATAGATTCCCCATATTCCAGAGACTGAAATATCTTCCTAAACCAATGGCTGGAGACAGAATAAGGATAAAGCCTCTGGTGTCCTCCCTGAGGGGATATACACTACAAGCCTCACTCATTAGATTCCTATAGCCTCTTGATGCAAGAGTGGGCTGTCCCTAAAATATTTTAGCCAATTCCACAGATCTTGAATATTCCTACAATTCCAATCTCCATCATGCTGATTTGTAAGCCAGTACTCTCACTAATAAAAATGCATTTGTGACCTTCACTGTGGGAATGAACAATGTTTCAAGTGTTGATCAAGATGGGACAACAGAAGCCCTTGTAGTGGCCTTCTCTGGAAAATGGCTTCCTGTGTCGAACACCAGCTCACCACCCCTGGGCGGAGCAACCAGCCAACGCTTAGAGGAGAAGCTTAAGGTGACTATGACCGGCACATGCATATTATTACTGGCACACTGCCTAAGCTCTGGTATTTTTAAGGAAATTACAGGCTTAAAACAAAGTCTTTAAAGTGTGAGTTTGACAAATTTCATTTGCATAGTTGACACTTATTGGGAGAAAATGTACACATGTATTCCCTATTCCATTAGCCAACGCTAAGAATTATGTTTAAAATTCAGTAAATTTGAGTCTTATCACTTACCTGTTACTGCGGCAACATATGAACAAGAGATCGAAAGCATTCATGTTTAATGTCTGCAGGGTATTGCTGTTGAATTTAATCTACAATCAAAGAAAAGGAAAAGCACATATGAATGTTGTATTCAATGTGTTTAAAACACGTATGATATCCCCAGCTTAGAAAGAAAAACACACATAGAACTTACTGGTATGGATCAGCATTTCTAAAATCTTGAATCCAAAAACTTATGAAATCTACAATACTGTGCAATTTTACCAATCCTGTGAAATATGCATTCTGTACTTACCCTCAGCATTTTATTTTAGTTCAAGAAATGGAGGAAAATATTTTTGAGTGTTCAATAAAATTCAAGTTTAGCTCAAGTATAGGACACTTGAAAGATTGTCCACTTGCTACACAGGACCCAGAAAGTGAAACAAAACCGGTTTCAAACCAATTTTACATCATCATAGTGATTCATGGTATTTCCACCCTGAAATATTCTGTAGCATACATCAAAGGAATAGGAAATCAAAGAGATGTGCCTCTCAACATTTCACGAAGCAGATTTATGTCATGGAAGAAAACTGGAAGTCACTGGAGACTGAAAAGACATTACCAAGTACATTGTCAAGTTAATCAGTAGTAAACTTATGTCTACACTGAGCCAGCCAGATAATGTGCCACAAGCACGTAAACTCTGGGCAAGGAGAGAAAAGTGAAAACAAATAGAAAAATACTTTTAAAGAACAGATCAATTTGGGCATAAATGTTGATCTTGAGTTTTGGGCTTGGGGCCCAAAAACCACCTGTAAATTCCCTGCTTTCAAGGGATACCAGCTCATGCGCAGTGGAACAGGAATCCCAAAGCTCGGAGATCACTGTCTTCTGTTCCAGAGAAGTGGCCCCAAGACCCAGGGCTGGCCAAGGTAGAGCCAAATTTCTTGGGGATCCCTCCTCCCTGCAAGCCCCAGATCCACTTACCTGCAGACAAGTCTGTTTTCAATGAGGTGCTGCAACTCAGAAGGGGCTGGGGCAGAGGGGCGGAGGGGGCTGTGGGGTGGGGCTGGGGGCACGGAGGGGAGGGGGAAGAGGGGCTGGGGGAAGGGGGAGGGGGCAGAGAGGAGGGGAGGAGGGGTGGATGAGTGGGTGGAGGGGGCGGAGAGACAGAGTGGTGGAGGCGGAGCGGTGGGCAGGGGAGCGCTGGGCGGCAGAACGGTGGAGCTGGAGCGGTGGGGTGCGGGACTCAGATAGCAGATATTTGACTCGGGTACAAGTTTTCCTAAGTGGGAGAGAACTTAACTTGAGCGCCTGGTAGTAGTTTTGCCTCCTGCTGCCTTTAGGATAATGACGCCTTTTCCTTTTTTCATTTACTTATTTGTTTAGTTTTACTTTTTGCTGAGGAAGATTGGCCCTGAGCTGACATCCGTGCCAATCTTCCTCTAGTTTGCATGGCTGATGAGCGGTGTGTAGCTCAGCACCTTGGATCCAAACCCACGAACCTGGGCCAGGGAAGCGGAGCAGGCGACCCCAACCACTAAGCCACCAGGCTGGCCCCATATTCTTTTCTTTTTAATTTCCCCAAACTGAGACCAAGTCAAATCTTGGCCCAATTCCCCACCTGCAGCAAGGTTACTGCTATTTGGCCCTACATCCACCTAGTTGTTCCCGGTTCTCTGAGGGTGAGAGGCCTCTGGGAGGTCCCTGGGAGGGGAGAGGAACGTTAATGAACACTCGCCATAGCCGAGCACGAGGCAAACTTTCCTGTCTATGGGCCTCAAAGGCCCCAATCCTGCCCCTTCTCTCCACCCTTCCTCCTCCTCTCAGAACCCCAGCCATCCCTCTAAGATGTTACATTCTAGCTCTCTGAGGATGAGAGGGCAACATAGAGGGCAGAGGATGGGATGGGATGAACTTTTCCAGAGAGCCCCCCATCCTTAGGTCCTTACCTGTACTCGGACAAGCCGGTACTGAAATGATGCCGTTGCCCTGGCAACTCCAAGCGGTAGATTTCAAACGGTTTCTGATGAGGTCATAGTAGGGGGAGGGGCAGAGTGAACTTGGCTCCAGACTGCAGGGACTTATAAACAGATACACACAGCATATAATTTCACTCATAGGTGGAAGATAAACACGTGGATAAGGAGAACAGATTAGTGATTAGCGGGCGGGGGGGGGGCGAGGGGTGGTGAGAGGGTGAAAGGGGTAAAGGGGAACATACATATGGTATTGGATAAAAACTAGACTATTGGTGGTGAACACCATGAAGTCTATACAGAAACTGACAAATAATAATGTGCAACTGAAACTTACCAAATGTTATAGGCCAATATGACCTGAATAAAATAATTTAAAAAAACAAAAAACAGACACACAGATGCTCTTCTCCTTAAAGAAGTGGTGGGAGGGAGGGGTACCAAAATCAAAGATCCCAGGATAATAATCTCAGAGTAGACTCTCTTGCCTGTTGCTTTTTTTTATTTGAAAACTGTTTTACTTTGTTTCATAGATGGCATTTAAATTGCAGTCAGCAATTAGATTTATTAATATATAAACATATTGTGTGCTAATCAATTGGAAGTATAAAAAAGATTCATTGTGAGCGAATTCAAAAAGTATGGAGAAAACATCCCTGTATGATTTTCTTCATTTTTAATTTATTTCAGCATTATTTCTTATAAGAGGAAATATACATATTTTCACACTTTCCTTTTGTCAAAAGGATATTCTCTCCAGTTCTGAAGAATGGCAATTCAGCATTAGTTTATAGAGGTTTTTCTTTGCTTTTAAGTTCTCGAGGTAATAATTTGTCTATTTTCTCCTCATAGAGGAGATCTGTGAGCTTATTAATTGGAGATCTTCAAACTGTTTCAAAATTACAGCTGAACAGATTTTGTGGTTCATAAATAAACTTTTGCCGGTTACTTTTTTTGCATCTGATGGAGGGGATGCACCTTACATATTCTGATTCTGAAGAAGGTTACATTAAGCTTTTGGCTTTCCCTGTGGATTGAAGAGAATCCCAGAGGGCTGAATGTTTTGTAGCTAATGTTAAATTTGACTAAAAGAGGCAAGGTTAACACAAGACTCAGGAAAAAAGCATTTCATTTACTCAAGCTATAATTTCACAGGATTGAGAGGAAGCTATCAAATAGTAGTTGTAAATCAAAAATACACCCATATTCCTGGTACAGTAAATCTGAAAGGTGGAAACAAATACTAAACAAATGAAAACAAATATGGAAAGAAAAATTTAAAAACGTAGATGAAGCATTAGAAATTTCTGTTTGGAAATGACAACATAAAAATTACCACAAAAAGAGAAATAAATAAAGACAGATCAGTTTGACAGTCTGTGTTGGTACTAGTTCTGATGTTGAGTAAATGGTCACAATTGAAGACATGGAAAGAAAAGATTAAAGTCATATTGATTTAGTATTTCTCTAAAGCATTTTGCAGAATACAAAAATGAATAAAACATGGTCACTGATGACTTAAAGGCCCAATCAGTTTGAAATATAGCCAGAGCATTCTATTCTCTGGGAGAAAGACCTGCCCTAAAGAGAAACTACCATACCTGGGCCTTATGTGACCCAGGGGAAGGGCAAGAAGACAACCCAAGCCCTCTCTAGCTTTCTGTCTCATATAAGATGTTGAAAAAAGGCCAAGAAACTCTTCTGAAGGTCACATCTCATTTCTCTTCAGGACTCAACTTTTTCTTGAAAACTGGACTTTTTAAAGAATATAACAACTGGAAATGAGATTTTTCCCATTCCCCAGGGTTGATTGATGCTGTTTTTTGTTTGTTTAGTGACTTTTCTGAACTATTTGTGTAAACTCTGTATTCTTTGTGCAATGTGGCCACTAAAGCCAGCTTGGTTCACATAATGGTCAGCTCATAGTTGGAAGGAGATTCCCTCAGATGCCTGGGGCCAGTAAGTTTCTCAGTTAAGAAGGGGCTTTGTGTGCATGTTAGGGCATGGCTTCAACATTTATCCAAAAGTTTACAAGTCCACCATCACCTTCATTTTCTCCTTGATCATAGTCTCAGGGTTAGCCAGAGGTGAGAGCTTGGGGCCTGTTCAAGTCTTTCCCACGTGTGCAAAGTCCTGGACATGTGCACATTCCAAGATGCGCAGGTGTCCTTCTAGACTCCCAGAAATATGTTGCAGCCTTTCAAAGCTCTCTGTGGACATCTCATTCCACAGCTTTTTCTTTTAAGCATTTTGGTGAGCCTATTGCTTGCCCCAACTGCTATCTACACCTCAAGCAGCCATGGCATTTGACAACTGCCTCTGATTGATTGTTTTCAACAGATGTCCTCAGGGACAAGGCTGGAGGAGCTACAAGTCAGGTATAATAAAGAGTCTTTGGAATGGGGTTTTCTGGGGGCCCACTAGATAGGTCAAATAATGACAGTTCTCTGGGAATGGGGCTTTGGATGAGTCCAATCCCCTTTTGTCCCCTCCAATGGCATCCAGGAGGCTGGTTTTCACCATGAATGCAGGATGTTGGTTTTCAAGGCCACTATGGAGCTGGGGAGGGTGACAGGAATAAGGCATGTTAGAACACCACAGGGCTCACTGTTCTCACCAACATTCAGCCTATGTTCTTAAGTAAATGCTCCCCAAATTGCTGCAAGCCTTTTGTGAATTTCCAGAGGTTTGAAAAAGTTGATTCTCACCATTTTTGCCAGTGTTATTTGTGCTTTCATAAAGGGAAGAATTTTTATAAAGTAGGTACAGGTCCCTACTTTGCCATTCTCACTGACATTACTTTCAAACATACTTTTAAACACATTGCTAAACTCACAAGAAAGTAAGAGTACACATGTTCACATATGCATGTGTGCACACACACACACACATACACTCTCACACTGTAGAGCTGAAACTCTAAACTATAAAAATTATGAAGGATACATTTTCTGACCACAATGTAATAAAACCATTGTAATGGGAGAGTACTGACATGCAAAATATTAAATTGCATTTTATCACTACAGAAATTTAAAAAGGTGCCATATATGACAACTTAGATTAAATGGAGATATTGCTTGAAAGACACAAACTACTAACATTTGCTCAAGAGAAAATAGATAACCTGAATATTTTAAAAGCTAACATACCTTTCAAAGAAATTGTTTTAAATTGTTAAAATTCTTTAAAAGTTTCCAAGAACAAAAAAACCAAGCCCAGGTGATTTCACTCAAGAATTCTATTAATTTTTAAAGGAAGAAATAATACCAATTCTAAACAAACTCTTCCAGAAAAGAGAAGAGGACTATTTTCCAACTCATTTTAGGAGACCAGCACTACCCTGATTACCCTATCTTTGTTAGACCAGCAAAGCCAGTAAATACATTACATGACAAGAAAATTACCAAACAATATCCCTTATGAGTAGAGATGCAAAAGTCCCTAACAAAACATTTGATAATCAATCAATGTAATCAACCAGATTAAAAGAATAAAGGTGAAAAATCATATTATCATCTTCAAGACTCAGCAAAAGCTTCCAATAAAATTCAACATCCACTCATGTTAAAAACTCTTAGCAAATTAAAGGAATTTCTTAATCTGATAAAGAATATCTAGAACACACACACACACACACACACACACACACACACACACACACACCCCTAAAGTAATTGATGAGATGTTGAAAACTTTTCCTTTGAGAGCAGGAACAGAAAAAGGATGACTGCTATCACCACTTCTAATTCAACACCGTACCCAAGGTTCTAGCAAGGGCTAGGGGAAAAAAAGAAGAATTGAAAAGAAAAATACAGTTCTTTATTTGCACATGATATAAACATGTGCCATAAAATCCAAAAGAATTTTCAGATAAATTAGTAGTATTAATAAGAGAGTTTAGCAAAGCTGCTAATTGCAAAGTTAATAAAATCAACTGCATTTAAAGCAACAATAAAAAACATTTAGAAAATAAAATGTTTAAAGGGATATCATTTATAGTAGTATCAAAAATAACAAATATCTAGGAATAAATCTAACCAAAAATATCCAAGGTTTCTACACAGAAAATGAAAAAACATTATAAAGAGAGATTAAAGAAGACCTAACTAAATGAGGGGATATCTCCATTTATGGATTGGAAGACATAGTATTGTGAAGGTTTCAATTCTCCTCAATGTACAGATTCAGTATAATTCCAAAGAAAATTCCATCACATGTGTGTGTGGATGTGTGTGTGTGTGTGTGTATAATTTGACTAGCTGATTCCATATTTATGTGGAAATGTGGATGGCCTAAAAAACCCAAAGAATTGTGAAGAAGAACAAGATGGATGGATTTCCTTGACTGGAAATTAAGACTTATTGGAAAGCTATGGAAAGTAAGATAGTTGCGCTACTGGCACACAGAGAGACGGAAGAGCAATGAACAGAATAGGAAGTTCAGAAACAGACCCAGGGCCCACAGAACAGTAAAGAAATGAAAGTCTTTCCAGTCAGTGTGCTGGGTCAACTGGAGAGCTGAATGGAGAAAGGTGAAACTTGACCCCTTCCTCACACCTCACACACAAATCAAATCCAGATGGAATGGACCTTCCATAAGATAATATGAGAACATCTTTTTAAACTCAGGGAAAGATTTCTTCATTTGGACACAATAACGCTATCTTTATAAAGAGAAAGAACCATATACAATGACTATGTTAGAACGAAGAACTTCTGTTAACCAAAAAATACTCATAAGAAAGAGAAAAGGTAAATTACAAAACAGAAAAGGTTTCTTGCAATACATATAACCTACAACAGAACTGAAATCCAGAATACACAAAACACTGCTACAAGTCAATTGGAAGAAAAAGAACCATCCAGGAGAAAAATGGGCCAGGAAATTAAACAGATACTTCACAAAAAAGGATATCCAAGTGGCTAATAAACCTATGAAAAAACATTCTCAGTTTTACCAGTAATCATAGAAACGCAAATGAAAGCCATAATGAGATACAACTACACACTCACCCAAGGGCTAAAAATAAAAAGACTGAGAATTCCAAGTATTGGTGAAGGTGTGGAACACTTGGAACTTTTATAAATGTCAGTTGAGTGTCAGTTGGTACAACTCTTTTGGAAAACAGATGACATCTATTAAAGTTTGAGCTTTGTTACCATAAGACACAACAATTTTAGTTCACATACTCAACAGAAATGTGGGCACATGTGCAACGAGAAGCAAGTATTTTATAGCAGCATTATTTATAATAGTAGAAACTGGAAACAATCCAAATGTAGTAGGAAAAACCCACCCTTCAGTTTGCGGTATTTCACAAAAGATAAGCAAGTCCATTATGAAGAAAAGTATAAAATATTACTGAAAGACAGACAAGATGATTCAAATAAACAGGAAAAATTCCCTGTAAAACTCAATATTGCAAAGTTGTCAGTTCTTTCCAATTAATCTATAAATTCAAGCAGTTCCAATAAATACCCTAAACCTATTTTATTGTAGAATTGTATAAATGATTCTAAAATTAAAGGTAAGAAAAGCCAAGACAATTCTGTCTTTATCGAGATCTATTACAAAGCTATAAAACTTACAATAGCATGGCATACAGAACTCAGAAACAGTCCCAAACATTTATGAAAAGTTGATAAATGACTGAGAAGAATTACAAATCAATGGAGAATAAACGAGCACTGGACAACTGTCCAATCATATGAAAAAAACACCTCCCTCACCAAATTCTAATTAAAGACCTAAATGTAAAAAATTAAACTTTAATATTTTATATTAGAATATCTTCACTATCTCAGTGTATGGGTTGATTATTATTTTTTTTCTGCTGGGAAAGATTCACCCTGAGCTACCATCTGTTGCCAATCTTTCTCTTTTTGTTTTTGTTTTCCCCAAAGCCCCAGTACAGAGTTGGATAACCTAGTTGTGAAGTCCTTCTAGTTCTTCTATGTGAGCACCACCACAGCACGGCACTGACAGGTGGGTGGTGTGGTTCCGAGACTGGGAAGTGAACCCGGGCTGCTGAAGCAGAGCGTGCTGAACTTGAACCACTAGGCCATGAGGGGTGGCTCTGGATTTCTTCAACATGACAAAAAAAGCATGAACCACACACACACACACACACACACACACACACAGATTGATAAATTTCACTACATTCAAAATTACAAACTTCAATATGAAAAAATAAATTGTAATAAATTTAAAAGACAACACAATGGCTGGAGATATTTGTAGTATAAACTACTAACAAAAAGTTAGCATCCAGATTGTTTAAAGTCCTATAAATCAATAATAAATATTCTAACTACCATGATACTACTGGTAACATGGAGGCACCAACCAACAAGAGAGGAAAACCAATAGGAATGAAAACTTGAAAAAAGAGGCTGCTCTGGTGCACACCAGCTGAGTACCAGCCGTCCAAACAGTCCTAAGGGAAAATCGATGCAAGACGTGAACACAGAATAACATAAGTCCTCTCTCAGAAAAAAGAAAAAAATTGAATTTGAAATGAATGTTTTTCTTCAAGCAGGGAATTAGATTTAATTAAAAGAAAACTGAAGCCAACTGCTTGAATTATACTACTTTAGGTTGAGCCATGTGAAATGGCCATTTTTATATGTAAAAGATGGTCAAAACCCGGCAATTCCATATGGTTCAACCTCTAAATTCTTCTTTAACCATGGTATTGTAAATTGCCAATATACACAGAATATTTCAACCTGTGGAGCTGAAGACAGAACTTGCTGACTCACTAATGGGCTTGAAACTAGTTTTCAAGTAAGACTAAAACTTGATTCTACTCAATTATATAAGGCAGTTTTAAAGAGTCATGTTTTCCTGGAATTCAACGTAAAACAGTGTTTTATAGCTCACCAAAAACATAATTCTTTGTCAAAAACTGTGAAATATGCTTAGATGATTATTAAAAGTCTAAAGCTAAATCAGAGAAAATCTAACTCAACATAAATTGGCTGGATTTACAAATGGCTTGTTTTTTTCATCCCCTGCCCCAGCCTGAATCAACTTCTTTGTGTCATTACATTATAAAAATTCCAGTCTAAATTTTGGCTTTTGAAATAGCATCACTGTGGCTCCCTTAACCTTAAAAGGCTCTCACAAAGTTTAACAATCTCAAATAGAATAAAAGTGCTCAGACAGTTTCTAAACACTGTTTGTATTTTGACAGATGATTTTAGCAAATCAAAAATGAAGAAACCCAAATAGTCAATAAACAAGGGAAATATGCTCAACGTTTCTTAGTTCTTTTATTCCTATTTTCTTCACTTCCTTACTCTCTCTCTTCCTCTCCCTCTCCTCCCTCTTTCCTTCCCTTCCTTAGGTCTTGAAGCTAACATTAAAAAAGATTAACAACTCTTAATACTGATTAATAGCAGTATGAATCTTGGCTGTGTACTTTAATATATTTTTCAAATTTCTTTAGAAAAAGAGAAATAAAAAGAAAAAGGTTTTACCTTTTCCACCTTTGCAGTGAATGACTACGACATTCTCTTTATCCTGAGCCAGCCACTCAATTACTTCCTTCGATAGTTTCAGCATCTGACTGATTTCAAAGGTAAGATTTTTAGTTGAATTAAAATACTTCAAAAAAAAATCAAGCTCAATTTATTTAGCCCTCTTGTGACAGCCAACATGGCATGAAACTTACTTCAGAGTGGGGTCACTGTGATCATCAATCATGACTCGGTGGACCCTATTGTGGAAGTGCTTAGCATTATAAGCTTTTTCACCTACAAGAAATGACACATAGGTCATATTTCTATACTTAATAAATATAGTAAATGATCAAGTTATCAATAAGTTATACTTTTCTATTAGAAATTCCTTATCCACCCTTAAAAGGAGCTTTCCAACACAAAAAGAGACCCTGATAAAACACACAGGTAGGAGTATAGTTTGCTGCCTTGTCACACAAACAGTAAAAGTAAAAGGGGTCTGGAACTTCAGTGATCATATTTTCACAACACTGAGTGGTGATTATCTTCCTAATAAGTTTAAAAAGGATTATAAGTTTTATTGCTTGGTCATTAGCCCCAGGAAAGAACTGGTCTCAGTTATTTGAAAAAGGAGAAAAAAAATTTCATTCTGCATTTTCAGGCTAATTTGCTTTTAACATTTAGGGTAAAAAAAATGTCATGACAATTTTAAACACTGAACAGACAATCACTGCATTTCATGGTATTTTTCTGGGCAGAACAGGCAAAAGCTTTTCAAAGTGCCTAATTGATTACTTGTTAGATAAACCAAGTTTTGCCATGCCAGGGTGGTAATCCAGTGGTAAGCAGTAATATGTGGTAAATTTGGGTAAATTTTTATGACTAAATAGTAACTATGAAACTATGTTATATGCTCTGATAGTGGAAGGTCAACATGGTCTAGGAATACACAGGACCTAACATAGACCAGCTGTTATGGACTGAATCATGTCCCCCAGAATTCCTATGTTGAAGCCCTAACCTATAGTACCTCAGAATGGGATGGAGTTGGAGATGGGGCCTCTAAAGAGGTAATTAAGTTAAAATGAGGCCCTTAGGGTGGGTCTTAATCCAACCTGACTGGTGACCTTATAAAAAGAGAAGATTAAGACACAGAGAGAGACACCAGGGATGCTTGCACAGACAGATCATCATGTGAAGAGGCAGCAAGAGAGCAGCCATCTGCAAGCTCAGGAGAGAGGCCTCAGAGGAAACCAAACCTGCTGACACCTTGATCTGGGACTTCTAGCTTCCAGAACTGTGAGAAAATTAATTTCTGTGGTTTAAGCCACCCAGTCTCTGGTATTTTGTTATGGCAGCCCTAGCAGACTAATACACCGGAATTAGGGAAGGCCTCCTCAAGAAGGGGGTGGCTAGGCGAAGCGGACTGTAGGAACCATCATTTCAGGAAAAGAGAATAGCATGTGTGAAGGCCTAGAGGTGAGGGAGATCATGATACCTTCCAGTGACTTGAAAGAAGTTAAGTGTGGCTGGGGCATAATGTGCAAGAGGAGGGCAAGGGGAGGGGAGATGTCATGGACATTTGTCATTTTTGGCTGCCCAACATCTGAACACCCTTTGTGTTTTAGGAGAATCCCAAAGTAGGTGTGAGGAAGCTTAAGGGGAGCAGATACCCTTTCTTTGAGCTCCCTGGAAGCCAGGACATGGCATTTGACCTAAACAGCCAACTCACATTCCTCTCTGGGGCTTTGACTCAGGAGGGGGGAGGGAGGTGAAGGACAAGATGGTTAGAAATGGTTCACAGTGCCCTTGGTGGAACCCAGAGTCTAGTGGTAAGGCAGAAAGTGCCAGAAGCAACAGAATACAGTTGTGTGACAACATGTCCAATGGCAGGCATCAAGGTATCAAGATGGCAGGTACCTACAGCAGTAGACTAAGTAGAGTGACCAATTTGTCCTGGTTTACCAGGGATTTTCCTGGTTTTACAACAGACAATCTCACATCCTGGGAAATCCCTCAGTCCTGACCAAACTGGGAGGGTTGGTCTCCATATCTTAGGCAGGTTATTCCCATGGTACAGATTTGACTGTGCCTCACCTCCCTGAGCTTCTGTTGTTTTTCCAAGCCTTGTGCTTTAGCTTCTCTAATAATTCTATGAGTTACTTGCTATCTTCCAAAAAATTCCTTTTCTGCTTAAGTTAGCAAGAATTGGTTTTTCTTGGCTGCAACAAAGAATCCTGAGTACTGAGACTGTGACGGGCCTTAAAAGCCACATTATGGAGTTTAGACTTTGTTCAGAGGTCGAGGCAGCATAGGGAGAGAGGGCACCAAAAGGTTTTGAGCAGAGAAAAATGTGATCAGATTTTCACTTAAGGATGATCACTTTGGCTACAGTGTGGAGAATAGATTGAAGGAGAGCAAGATGGAAGAGTAAAAAGGAAGCAGTGAGAAAAGTTAGGAAGTTACGGTAACCAGACAGACAAGAGAAGATAGTTGCCTAGACCCTCCAGGTGGTAGGGGGCTGGAGAGAGGTGCGATGATTGGGGAGAAATGTAGCAGGCTAGATAGATTTACTGATGAACAACAGACAACCAAGACCTTTAAGAACACTGACCCTGAGACCATGAGAGCATGAACCCAACATAGAAAACCAGACTGAATATGCCCATCCACCCCCACCTCCACTGAATAAATGTCCACGAGGCTGCTGCTTACTTGTTCCTGGCTGCTGGCCACTGCAGATGATCTGAGCTGCCATGAACAGCTGACCGTGCATAAAGGGATTATTGCACCTCTAACCAGAGCCACTGAGACTTTCTTTCAGGCTATAGCAGAATTCTCTTAGAACTATGTGCCCAGACCCTCTCAGTGACAGTCAGGTATAAATCCACCTCCTCTCACATCCCTGTTTTCCTTGGACAACACCCAGAGCACAAGTCATTCTGGTCAGCAGCCACACCCTGGTCCAACCCTTCCCAAAGCCCACTGGCTTTCTCTCTCTTTTTTCTTTTTGAGGAAGATTGGCCCTGTGCTAACATCTGTCGCCAATACTCCTCTCTTTTCTTTTTTCTCCCCAAAGCCCCAGTGTAGTTGTAGAGTTGTAGGTCTTCTATATGAGACGCCACCTCAGCATGGTTTGATGAGCGGTGAGTAGGTCTGCACCCAGGATCCAAACCGGCGAACCCCAGGCCGCTGAAGCGGAATGTGTGAACTTAACTGCTATGGCACAGGGCCAGCCAATTTTTTTCGTGTGGAAGATTGGCCCTGAGCTAACTTCTGTTGCCAACCTTCCTCTTTTTCTTTGAGGAAGAATGTCCCTGAGCTAACATCTGTGCCAGTCCTCCTCTACTTTGTACATGGGATGCCACCACAGCATGGCTTGATGAGCAGTGCATAGGTCCACACCCAGGGTCCGAGCCCTTGAACCCTGGGCCACTGAAGTGGAGCATGTGAACTTAACCATGACACCACCAGGCTGACCCCAAAGCTCACTGGCTTTCTAAGGCTCAGTTCTAGGCTCTCTTTTCCTGTCCCTCTACATCCTCCTCCCCTATAGCAGTCTCATTCATTCCCCAGCTTCAAGTGCATCGATTTTAGGAGCCAGTGAATCCCAAATGTATACCTCCAGACGGAATCTCTTCTCTGAGATTTATGTCTTTATATACAGTTTCCGACCGAACATCTCTATTTGCACATTCCCCAGGCATCTGAAGCTCAACGTGTTCAAAACGAAATTTATTCTCTCTCAAGCCTGCGTCTCCTCTAGTATCCTTCATCCTAATAAATGGCACTAGCTTTTACTCCACTGCTCATGCCAAACTTGGGATTCCTACTTGTTGCTTCCTTCTCATTCACCCCCACCTCTGTATGTGATTCATTACAAGCCCTGACAATTTATTCAATAAATATTATTGAGAGCCAACTGTTTTCAGGCACTTTTCTAGGCACTGGAGATATAGTCTAGAACAAAAAAGACAAAAATCTCTGTTCCATGTGGAGCTTGTGTTCTAGTAGTACAAACTGTGTGGCCCTAACACTTTGTCTGGCAATATAGGTGTGTGCTCAATAAGTAGTAGCCAAATGACAATATTTAAAATGAACGAGATGATGGACCACTCTCCAGGCAAGTAACTGTCTCATGCTTAAAGAGCAACCAAGTTTGAAAGAACCTGAATTTGTTTCCAATTTTCCCTCAAAAAAAAAAAATTGAGGGAACTGGAAATTTATAGCCTGGGGACCTAAAGGAAAAATGAAAATTGTCTTATATATTGAAGTGTAGTGACTTGAAAGAAGCACTCTGCAGTGTTCACTGATTAACTCAAGAAATATGTAGTGAACATCCGCTTTGAGCTAGGCACTGAAGCTAGACACGATCAAGAATTGTGTCCGCTCTTACCCCATTTCCAAGCTAATAAGCTGACGGTTTCATGAATGCTGCTAGAAAGTATCAGGGTCAGAGACAGAGGACTTTATTTCAGTCATACACCGCTAACAATGGGGATACATTCAGAGAAATGCATCATTAGGTGATTTCCTTGTTGCGGGAACATCATAGGGTGTACTTACACACACCTAGGTGGTATAGCCTACTACACACCTAGGCTGTATGGTACTAACCTACGGGACCACTGTCACATACGCAGTCCGTCATTGACAAAACGTCGTGATGTGACACATGACTGTATTCACAGCCCAGCGAGCAGAGTGAGCTTCACATTCCCTTCAATGCACCTTGCCTCCCAAGTCCCATGGGTGTAGCCCAGGTGGATGCTGCACACACAACAAGTTTGTGTCACAGCTGGGAAACCCTAAACTTAGGGAAACTCAATCTTTTATAATAGACTTCAAGCTGAAGTGCCCAGCATTTGCCCCAGAGGGAGACATTATCATTAACATACCGGCCAGCAGCAGACCTGCCTTTTGCACTGTTAAGTGGAAGATGATCTCAATCTTCCAAAGCTGTTCCCTACACAAACATCTTCAAAAAAATTGTACTAGTCAGGGTTCTCCATAGAGACAGAATCAGAAGGATTCATATATATATATATATATATATGTATATATATACACACACACAGAGATTTATTGTAAGGAATTGGCTCATGCAATTGATGGGGGCTGGCAAACCCTAAATCTGCAGGGCAGGCCAGCTAACTGGAGACCCAGGGAAGAGCTGATGTGGCAACTCAGTCTGGAGTGAGAATTCCCTCCGCCTCAGGGGACATCAGTCTTTTAAGTCCTTCACCTGATTGGATGAGAAACACCATGTTATGGAGGGTAAACTGCTTTACCCAAAGTCTACTGTTTTAACTGTTAATCATATCCAAAAAAAAAAAATCTTCACAGCAACATCTAGACTGGTGTTTGACAAAAACCCTGGTACCATGGACTAGTCCAGTTGACACATGAAATTAACCATCACAGTAGTCTAGAACAAAAGCAAGCAACTCCTAGAGAACTGTCTCCCAACGTGTACTTAACATTTAAAACTCATTAAATAGTGGTGTCTTCAGACTTCCCGGTTCCCCTCCCGCTCCCCATTTATCCTTAAAATTTTAAACAGACTTTAATAATGTTAAACAAGTATGACTTTAATTCCTCATTCATATTGCATTTATTAAGCTTTCCTGTGAAGCTGGTTCTAGGCGTTTGGGACACAGCTTAGGTCCCTTCCCTTCAAGGCACTCACCAGACACTTTAGGAGCTGTGATACAGGGGTGCACAGAGTGCGGGGGGACCACGAATGCAGACCAGAGGGAGGGAAGAGGAGCTGAGGCTTCCCAGACAGGCATCTCCTCTGCGAGAAACTGAATCGGGTGACTAAACGGAGTCAGCGACCACACAGAAAACGGGATTCAAAGGCTCACAACTGCGTGCAGTGGAGAGCTACAGGAGAACCGTGTGGTGACTTGGTGTCCTCTTTGGTACCCTGCTTTCCGGCTGATGTCCTCAGGTTGTAAAAGATCTTGGTTCCTGTCCTTCCTACCCCACCCAGAGGCCGCGCCAGGACCCCTCCCCGCCACCCTCCACACACAGGCCGCCGCCCCCTCCCTCCGCGGACCCCTCCGGCCCCGCCCCCCTCCGGCCACGCCCCTCGCTGCTCCGCGCCCCGCCCCGCCCCTGGCGCAGAGGCCTGTGGGAACGGCTTCCTCGGATTCCGCGCGGGGCAACGACTCCGGCGCCCGCCCTGCCCTGTGGCCGGTCTGAGGAGACTCGCGGAGAAGCCGCGCCGTCCCGGCGCTCGGCCGCACTCGCCTCGTTCCCCTCGCCGAGAGGTAGGAGGAGGCCGCAGGGCCCGAGGCTTGTGGCTGGCCCGACGGGCGGCCCTCCCTCCCCGCGCCGGTCCTCCCGGCCGTGGGCCGCCCCCCGCCCGGCCTTTCCCCAGACCCCCCCACCGCGGTCCTCCCTGCCGCCCGGTGGTCCTCCCCCTGCCCCGGTCCTCCCTGCCCTGGGCCGCCCCCACCCCGGCCTTTCCCCAGTCTCCACCTCCCCAGTCTCCCTCCGCGCCCCCCAGCCCTGGTTCTCTCCACCCTGGGCCGCCCCCACCCCGGCCTTTCCCCAGTTCCCCCTCTGCCCCAGTCCTCCCCGCCGTGGGCCCCCCCCGCCCCTCCCCAGTCCCCCCAGTCCCCACCCCGCCGCCCGGGTCCTCCCGGCCATGGGCCGCCCGCACTCCCTGCGGCACGCTGGTCATCCCCCTGCCCAGGTCCTCCCCACAGTCGGCCGGGGTGGGGAGTGGGTTTGTGGGGCACAGCGAACGGACCCTGCCTGCCTGGCCCTTCCTTCCTTCCCCCTCCGGGGGAGTGTCCTTCAAGGTGTCAAGCCCGCCTGCTGTGCAACTAAGCACTGATTTTCAGACTCGGATTTCTCTGGCTTGTGTCGGCCTCCTGCACAGGGCTAGGCAGTGTTGCCCCGCCTGGGACCCTGTTCCAGATCGTAGTCACACCTTACCCGGGAAATTCAAAACCCACTTAGACCTTTTCACCAGCTCTGGAATTTCACAGCAGACACGTTGACCATTATGTAAAGCTTTTGAGATTGTCTAATAAAAGGTGTAATGAATGACGTGTAAGAGTGCACAACAGAATGCATAAAGGACGTACTTACCCTCGCAGAGATGAAAAGAATCCAAAGATTTGAAGTACTGTGTTTTTCCACAATTCTTCTAGGCCTAGAATTCCACTTTTTCTTTTACCACGTGGATTTTCTGGTTGTGAGCTTTTGAGGAACTACAATAGGCATCTTGGATGGGGACTGTCCAGCATAGTCAGTAGGGAAGTACCATAATAATAACTTGCACATTTCAAAAGAGGTTTTACTGGCATTTAATTTATATATTTTTTTAACTTAATTGAGGTCATAATGGTTTATAACATTTTGTAATTTCAGGTGTACATTATTATATATCAGTTTCTGTGTAGACTGCCTCGTGCTCACCACCGATAGTTGGCATTTAATTTATACTGAGGTGGCATTATATTTCAACGCGAGAGGCTTGTTATGTGTGTCAACTGCTTTTGAAATAGCTTGGCGACTCCAGAAGACCTGAGTTGTTCTGCCACCCATAGCTGTTAGCCATGGAATGTCACATGACCTTTCCTGGCCTTGCTCTCCACATCTTTCAAGTTAGCATGTTCACTAGGTGTCTGTTCAGCTAAAGTCTCTTCCAGGTGTAAACTATTTTCAATCTGGTTGCAACCAGCAGAAAGGATCTCTAATTCTAAAAGTTGCTTGTTTTTATGGCATAAGTGTAAGCCAAACTGACTGAAATAGGGCTCATAATCAGGAAGTTCTTATTTAGCACAGTAATCTTCAAAGTGTGGTCCTCAGACCAGCAGCATCAACAATACTTAGGAACTTGTTAGAAATGTACATTCTAAAGGATGGAGGGGGTGGTGATGACTCCCACCCAAGACTTAGTGAATCAGAAACTCTGGTGGGGCAGAGTAGGAATCTTTTAACAAGCCCTTAGGTTTCGGAGGCGTGCTGAAGTTTGAGAACTGCAGGTTTGGCATTATCTGAGCTAAAGCTTTTAAGGTAAACTATTTTGTATATTTTCTTCCAGTGACTTTTAATACCTTTTGGAGGTATTTTGGAATGAATGTTTCTATCTGATTGACACTTGCTGTCATAGTAGTGAATTTTCATCTCTAAAAAGTAATGAGAAATTAACTCAAAAGACCTAAATGTAAGCACTAAAACCATAAACTCTTAAGGGAAAACATAGGTGTAAATCTTCTTGACCTTGGTTAGGCAGTGATTTCTTACATGTGACACCAAAATCACAAGCAATCAAAGGAAAAAAATGGATAAATTGTACATCATCAAAATTAAAAACTTCTGTGCTTCAAAAGACACTATCAAGAAAATGAACGGATAGTACACAGAATGGGAGAAAATACTTACAAATCAGATATCTGATAAGGTTTAGTTTCCAGAATATAGAAAGGATTCTTATAATTCAGATAAGACAACCCAGTTGTTTTTAATGGGCAAAGCATCTGAATAGACATTTCTCCAAAAAGATATACAGTGGTCAATAAGCATATGAAAAGATGCTCAACATCATAAGTTATCAGGGAAATGCAAATCAAAACCACATGGGATACCATTTTGCACCCACTAGAATGACTGTCATCAAAAAGAGGGACAATAAGAAGTGTTGGCTAGGACAGGGAGAAATTGGAACCCTTGTACATTACTGGTGGGATGTAGTATGGTGCAGCCACTTTGGAAAGCAGTCTTAGCAGCTCCTCCAAAAGTTAAACATAAAGTTGCCTTATGACACATCAGTTCCATTCCTAGGTGTGTACTCAATAGAATTGGAAAACTATGTCCATGCTAAAATGTGCATAGCAGCATTATTTGTAATATCTGTAAAGTGGAAACAATCCAAATGTCCATTGATTAATGAATAGATAAAATGTTGTATATCCATACCATGGAATATTAGCCATAAAAAGGAATGAAGTATTGATGCATGCTGCAACATGGATAAACCTTGAAAACATTATGCTAAGTGAAAGAAGTCAGACACAAAAAGGTCATATATTGGATGATTCCTTTTATATGAAATGTCCAGAATTGGCAGAGACAGAAAGTAGATTAGTGCCATGGCCTGGCAGGAGGGTGGAATGGAGAGTGACTGCTAAGAGGCCCCAGGTTTCTTTATGGGGTTATGAAAATGTTCTGGAATTAGATAGTGGTGATGGCTACACAACCTTGTAAATATACTAAAAACCAATGAATTGTATGTCTTAAAAGGGTAAATTTTATGGTATGTGAATTATATCTTAAAAATTATTTTATATGAAAATAAGTTTTAAAAGAATATGAGTAGCCATGAAACTGAGGGTGAAGGAGTTAAAATTTCCCTGGATTAGGATGAAACTGTGCCTGAACCCACAAGGTTGATGTGGAAAATAAAGTAACCAAAGTTAAGAGAGTATCTCGCTGACAGCCCCCCTCCTGCCTGACTAAGCATTGCACAGAGCATTGAGAAGCTACACTCACTGACTGTAAACTTAAGATGTCAGACTAAAAATCCACCACGTGCAACACACAGAACCCTCCAAATTTGCACATGTGACGTATAAAGAAATAGGAAAGACAGTGGTGCCCCTGAAGAGGACTCTTAAAACTTCAGCCCCTAAGGGCACATGCTCCCCCTCCCTGTCTTATTCTCACAGTGTGCTTTGGAAAAATGCTTAGAACTGCACACAGGCAAACTAATCAGTTGCCAGTAGGAAGAATAACTTGTTAGCAGAAAACTTATGTCTTCGGCCCCAAACTGTTCTTTCTGTCCCGAATAAGGAAGTACCTGATGTTTTCTTAGATTCCTCAGGAATGTCACATTCAGCAGATTGGAAACTTTTTGTCTATGGAAAGGGCCCCAGCGGTCTCCGGTCATCTATCACCTGGCATTCCTGAGCCCCTTCCCCAACCCTGTTTGCCTTATATAAGTAGTTTCCAAATCAGTTCCCCTTTAAGATGTTTTCTTTAGAAGGATAGTCTGCCATCTTCCAGTCAGCTAGCTCATCACTTAATCAAGTTCTTTCTTTCCACGGCCTTGCCTGTTGACTGACTGGCTTTTGTCTTGCAGGGAGCAGATACCTTGCTCGGTATCAACCTCATCTATTTGGCAATATACTGAGCAATAAGATTAAGCTGAAATTTTTGTAGGAATTTACTGGCATGCTTAAAATTGTACAAGCTTTAAAGAAAATACATATTTTAAGATGGACAAGGTAGTTCAAGACTACATTTCTTGGTTAACTAGCCTCCCCATTGCCTAAAATATTGACTGAATTTGGTTGATTCTTCTGGGAATTCTTCTCAGATTCTCTGGTAATACAGTTACAGTGTATGAATACAATAATTACCTTTCTCCCATGCTTCTGTTTTACTTTGCTTTGACATCTGTTTTATTCTGTCTTGTATTGTTTCTCAACACTTTATTATGAAAACTTTCAAATGTACAGCAAAGTTGAAAGAATTTTATGGTGAACATCATGCCTGCTACATAGATTCTACCATTAACATTTTTCTGTGCTTTATCGCATATCTGTCCATTTATCCATGTTATTTTTATGCGTTTTAAACTAAATTACAGATACTCAGCTTTCCCTTAAATACGTAAGTATACATATTAACTATCGTTCATTTTTGCTTACAGTTTTTTCTTTCAAGAAGAAATTAACAAATAATGAAAAGCAGATATCTCAAATATGCATTTGCTGAGTTTTCACACATGCATACACCTGTGTAACCCAAACCCCTGTCAAGATACAGAACATTTATCACCCCAGAAAATCCCATCATGCCCTTCTCCATTCAGTCCCTACCCCCAGCTACTAAGAAGCAACTACTGTTCTGTTTTCTACCATAGTTTTGCCTGTTCTAGAGCTTCAGATCAGTGAAACATAATGTTTTGTGTGAGGCTTCTTTCACTCAGCATGATTCGGATTCTTCCATATTGTTATATATGTCATCAATGCATTATTTTTTATTGCTGAATAGTACTTTGTTGCATAAATATGCCACATTTTGCTTATCCATACTGTTGATGGACACCTGGTCTGTTTCTAAGTTTTGGCTATTATGAATAAAGCTCCAAGATCATTCTTACAGAAATCTTTTTGTAGACATGTTTTCATTTCTCTTGGGTAAGTACTTTGGAGTGGAATTGCTGGATCATAAGAGATACATGTCAGTTTTATGAATCTGCCTGACTTTTGTCCAAAATTGTACCATTTTCCACTACTATGAACAATATATGCATATTCTAGTTTCTCCATGTCCTTGCTGACATTTTGTATTGTTTGTGTATTTAGCCATTCTGGTAGGTGTGTAGTGGTTTCTGCCTTGCATTGTGATTGACTATTACATACCGTTTTTCTGCACTTGATGCTGAGTTCCTTGAAAATCAGTACAATCAACTCTACCCCTCTCTAGTGCCTGTCACTGTCCCTTAATGTAGTAGGTGTGGAATAAATATGAAATGAGGGCAATGAATGAATGTTTTGACACCTAGTTTTGAGAATTTGACATGAAAAAAATTTTAAGCCATAAAAATAAGTAGAGGTAAATTTGACCGGAAAGTTTGTTAGTTATATTTTGTTTCAATTAAGAATTATTTCTTATACCAAGAACATATTTACACTGCCAATTTTCCATAGGTACAAATGATGCAAAATGTACACCTGGCCCCAGAGACAGATGAAGATGATCTTTATTCTGGTTATAATGACACAATCCAACTTATGATACTGAGGTAAAAAAAAAACCTGGTTGTTTTTTACGTTCGTCTTTGTTAACCAGCTGGTTCATGAAAACTTTGGATTTGAGGGTTCTGCTTTATTATGCTTTAAATTAAATAAGCTGTTTAAAAGCCTAGAAAAGTGCTACTACTGAAGACTCTAGTAATTTCTACCAATAATGGTAATAGCAGCAGAAGGGAAAATCATGAGAAAAGTTATGGAAATGAGTAAGTATCAATTATGGAATTGTGTTTTTCAGCACTAGTTACCTGAATGTGTAAGTAAAAGATTTAGATCACTTGAAGTACCTAAAATCATGTTTTTTTAGTGCTCTAAATTGTGAATGCCATGTAGAGTTATTTTTCTTCTTTAAATTATATGTGTTTTATAGAAAAATTAGGAAATAGAAATAAGTGAAAGAAAATTAAAATCATAGAAACTGTCAGCACCCAGATATAACCATTAACGAACTTATAGTGCTTATCTTGCCAAACATTTACCTGTGTAGATACATGTATATCTCTATATGTTTTTGGATAAAATGGTATCATGCTGTGTGTACTGTTTTGTAATCTGCCTTTTTTCTTTTATGAATATCCATTTATGTCCACAAATTTATATCAGTGTAATATTTAGTGGTACAGTAATTTAAAAGATGAAATTGTTACCAAATTGAATATTTTAACCTTTTTACATCATTGTAAGAGTGATAGTTTCTGAATTATATAAAAAGCAACTCTTTATAAGCTCATCTTGAATAAGTGTGTGAAAACAAGTAAGAATGAAGGTTAGGGGTATTAATTTACTTGCTAGTATATAAGAATCTAATATTAGCTTTTGTAGGATTTTAATTTAGGAAATCTCATTCTATTCTACAGTTTTTCATATAGCTTTAGTCATTTTTGAATTGTTTTTTTCCTCCGGAGAAAAATGGTGGTCTGTGAATTTGAGACCTAGAAAGAAAATAGAGACCATTCACTTACTATATATGAAATAAAAATCTAGGAGATACTGATCATTGTAGAAACAAAATGACATAAATCCTATCACCTGATAGGATTTATTTTTATTAGATATAGCACCTGATGTTTTGTTGTATTCCCTTGTCTTTAATATATGCAGGTGTTTCCCTCCCTGTGTACACACACACACACACACACACACACACACACACACACACACACGTATTATATAGACTCCTTTTTAAAAATTTCTATTAAAACATAGGCATTTTCCTAAGTTAGTATAAATTATGAAAACCATTGAAAATCTCCCCCTCTCTCAGTTATAAAAGTTATGTGTATAAAAAATATACATGCTCATTGTTGAAAAACAAAATTATCCATAATCCCATCTCTCAGAAATAACAGCTGTTAACATTTTGTTGCTTTGTCTTTCCTTCATTCATACATACAGTTTTCTTTTAGCAGGTTTGGAATTGAACTAGGATATACTTTTCTATTTGCTTTTTTACATTCAGCTACATCATAAGCAAAGTTTTGTGATACTAAAAATTGAAATAAATATAATTTTAATGGCTGCATAATACTGAATGTATACAGTTGGTTATAACTACTTCCTGAATATAGGATATCTATTTCCAGCTTTCTGCTGTTGTAAGAGACAACAATGTAGTGAACAATTTAATGCATAAATAACTTTATGTATTTTGTTCAAACATTTCCTTGGATAGACTCTTAGAAGTGAAATTAATAGAACATGAATATGATCATTTTTAAAGCACCAGAGAAACTTCCTAACTCCTCAGGTCATCACAGTGTGGCTTCATTATTTAATTTGAAGCAAATATTCAGAATAGCAGACACAAAAATAAATTATACAGTAAAATGAAAATGATATTTGGTTTGCCCATGGTTTCTTTTATCATAATTAATTGGAATAACAAGTTTAATATATAACTGTATTACTTGAAAAGCTGTTAAGATGTTCCATAGATTATGCAAATTGTTAATCAAATCATGAACAGAAAAATTACAAAAAATGTGCTAGTTTGGTATTTGTATTTGGAGAATTTGTTGACAATTTTTAGTTTGTTAGTCAGAATTCATTGAACTGCTTAACCAAATTTTGCTAATAGTTTAGGAATATTGGAAGACTTGTTTTTCCAAAAAACATCTGCCAAAGTAGTATAATTAATTATGCTGAAGGTTGCCCTTGGCTTTATAGTTCATATGAAAGTTGCCTAGTTTCTGTGGCTGAGAATTGTGTACTTATTCAATTTTATTTAGTTGATATGGAAGGTTATAAAGATTAAAGTAAAAATTAAAGAAGAATGCTTGTACATAATAACATGATTAAAGTGTACTGTATTAATATCCTGGTTATATAAACATTTTACTTTAATTGTCTGCAGTTTTAAAAAGTTAATTGATATTGACCCTTCTATGTATTGTTTGTACTTATTTTTTAGTAGTCAGCAAGTATTTTTTTGTGGGAGGTAGACTGAAATAAATCAGAGGCGAGTATGAGAATTGCACATAAAACGTGTATAAAGGGTTAGAGCCAGAGTTTGTGTTGGTGAAGGAGTAGGAAACAAAGGCTGGTTAGACTGGTGGTTGGTAAGACTGAGTGCTTTTGAGAGAGTCTTTTTAAAAATGACATTGGTCCAGGAAACCCAGGAACACTTGTATCTTGCCCTTAACTAATGTCCCTTTCCTCAAGTTTCCTGAGGGAGAATATGAGTACAGGTCAGGAAACAGCAAAGCATAAGACCATTTTATTTCAACTGAGGCTTTGGTTCCAAATGACATTGTAGGTTGGGCTCTGTGGAGCCCTCAGTTTGCCTAGGTTAGCTCTAGTCTGAATCTCAGACTTTACCTCTCCAGTGAGATGAAAAGACATGTTCACTTGGGCAAATGGAAATAGAACAAGAGAAATTGTTTGCCCATTGCTTGTAGAGAATATGGCCTTTTTTGTCCTAAGGCTTTCTCAGGTAGGGCTAATAGTCGTGGTGCCAGCATATGGAAGAAGAGAGGGGAGGGAGAGAGGAAAGACAGAGGGAAAGAGGGAGAAAGAGGTTTGCCTCTCTCTTCTTACTGCTCTAGCTACTTGGAAGAAAGAAACAGAAGAAAGGCCATATCCTTGTGTACTGGATCTTTTAACCAGGCATAATTGATCACCCATCTAAACAGTGGCTAATGTCCTTCAAATTGACTAACATTATCGGTACTGCTCTTTCTAGGGGAGGAAGGAGCCTTGATATTTTGGGTAGTGTGAAGGGGTAGATTTGAGAACAGGATTGCTTGAGCCCCCGAGCTGGATATCAACAGATGGGGTAAGATGAATCATAGAGGATCATGAATACCAAACAGAAGAGGTTAAACATTTTCTTTAAAAAATTCGCACTTCATGTTGAATGTTAAATTTGCCTTTTTCTTTTAGGAATTGGAGAATGACACAGCTTTTCAGCAAGCTGTGAGAACTAGTCATGGCAGAAGACCTCCCGTAAGTGAATTTCTTTTTTATTATGGCAAAAAACACATAACATAAAATGAACCACCTTAACAATTTTTTAAAAAATTTTATTGATGTCTTAATAGTTTATAATATTGTGGAGTTTTAGTTGTACATTATTATTTGTCCGTCACCATATGAATGCATCCCTTCACCCCTTGTGCCCACCCCACACCCCCCTTCCCCCTGGTAACTACCAACCAGTTCTCTCTGTCCGTGTGTTCGTTTCTATTCCACATACGAGTGAAATCGTGTGGTGTTTGTCCATCTCTCTCTGGCTTATTTCACTTAACATAGTACCCTGTGGGTCATCCATGTTGTTGCAAATGGGACATTTCTGTCTTTTTATGGCTGAGTAGTATTCCATTGTATATATATACCACGTCTTCTTTATCCAGTCATCAGTCGAGGGGCACTTGGGTTGCTTCCACTTCTTGGCTGTAGTGAATAATGCTGCAATAAACATAGGGGTGCATAAGCCTCTTGGGATGGTTGATTTCGTGTCTGTTGGGTAGATGCCCAGGAGTGGGATTGCTGGATCATAAGGTATTTCTATTTTTAATTTTTTGGAGGAATCTCCATAGTGTTTTCCATAGAGGCTGCACCAGTTTGCATTCCCACCAGCAGTGAATTTGGGGTTCCCGTTTCTCCACAACCTCTCCACCATTTGTTGTTTTTTGTCTTGGTGATTGATTATAGCCATTCTAAAGGGGGTAAGGTGGTATCAGCATAGTTTTGACTTGCATTTCCCTGATGATTAGTGATGTTGAACATGTTTTCATGTGTCTGTTGGCCATCTGTATATCTTCCTTGGAAAAATATCTGTTCATATCTTTTGCCCATTTTTTTGATCAGGTTGTTTTTTGTTGTTCAGTTGTGAGTTATTTATATATTATGGAGATTAATCCCTTGTCGGATATACGATTTGCGAATATTTTCTCCCAGCTGGTGGCTTGTCTATTCATTTTTTGTGTGTGTGTGTGTGTGTGAGGAAGACCAGCCCTGAGCTAACATCTGTTGCTAATCCTCCCCCTTTTGCTGAGGAAGACTGGCCCTGGGCTAACATCCGTGCCCATCTTCCTCTACTTTATATGGGATGCCGCCACAGCTTGGCTGGAAAGCAGTGCGTCGGCTGGCACCTGGGATCCGAACCTGTGAACCCTGGGCTACCAAAGCATGAACTAAACTGCTGTGCCACAGGGCCAACCCCCCATCTTAACAATTTTTAAATATATAATCCAGTTAGTGTTAAATATATTCTCATTGTTTTGAAACAGATCTTCAGAACTTTTCATCTTCCCAAACTAAAAGCCTTACCCATTAAACAACTGCCCATTCCCCTTCCCTCTAGCTCCTGGCAACCACCCTTCTACTTTCTGTCTCTATGAATTTGACTAATTTAGTTACCTCATGTAAGTGGAATCATACAGTATTTGGTATTTTTTGTGACTGGCTTATTTCACTTGGCATAAAGTCCTTAAGGTTCATTCACATGGTAGCATGTGACAGGATTTCCTTCCTTTTTAAGGCTGAATAATATTCCATAGTATGTGTATATCACATTTTGTTCCATGACACTTGGGTTGCTTCTATCTCTTGGGTGTTGTGAATAGTCCTCCTATGACCATGGGTGTGCAAATATCTCTTTGAGACCATTTTCAGTTCTTTGGACTCAGAAAGCAGAGTGCTGCATCCTGGGGTAATTCTATTTTTAATTCTTTGTGGAACCTCCATACTGTTTTCCGTAGCGGTTACACCATTTTACAATCTCCCTAAGGGTGCACAAGAGTTCCAGGTTCTCCACATCCTTACTAACACTTGTTATTTTCTATTTTTTTGATAGTAGCAGTTTTAATGGGTATGAGGTGATTCTCTTTGTGGTCTTGATTTGCATTTTTCTGATGATTAGTGACACTGAGTATCTTTTCATATTGTCTTTGAAGAAATGTCTGTTAAATTTCTTTGCCCATTTTTCAACTGGATTATTTGATTTTTTTTGTTGAGTTATAGGTGTTGTTTATACATTCTGGATTTTAACCCATTATCAGATATACGACTTGCAAATATTTTCTCCCATTCTGTAGGTTGCCTTTTCACTCTGTTGATTGTGCCCTTTGATGCAAAAAAGGTTTTACGTTTGATGTAGCCCCATTTGTCAGTTTTTGCTTTTGTTACCTGGGCTTTTTTGTGTCACATCCAAGGATCACTGCTAAGTCCAATGTCATGAAACTTTTCCCCTATGTTATTTTCTAAGAGTTTTATAGTTTCAGGTTTTATGTTTGGGCCTTTAATTCATTTTGAGTTAACTTCTATATATGTTGTAAGATAAGGGTCTAGCTTCATTTTTTGCATGTGACTATCTAGTTTTCCCAGCACCATTTGTTGGAGAGACTGACCTTTCCCCATTGTGTGGTCTGGGCACCCTTGTTGAAGATCATGTGACCAGATTCATGAAGGATTTTTCTAGGCTCCTTATTCTATTCCATTAGTCTATTTATCAATCTTTATGCTGGTCCCACACTGTTTAGATTACTGTAGCTTTGTAATAAGTTTTGCAGTCAAGAAATTTGAATCCCCCAACTTTGTTCTTCATTTTCAAAATTGTTTTAGCTATTCAGGGTCCCTTGAGGTTCCAAATAAATTTTAGGATTAATTTTTCTATTTCTTCAAAATATGCCATTGGGATTTTGTTAAGGATTGCATTGAATCCGTAGATTGCTTTGGTTAGTATGGACGTCTTTACAATATTATGTTTTCCAATCCATGAACATGGATGTCTTTCCATTTATTTGTCTTGTCTTTAATTTCTTTCAGCAATGTTTTCTAGTTTTCAGTGTATCTGGTAGTGAATTTCAAAGTATTTTATAGCAAAGGATTTTTTTTATGCTTTTGAGAATATAAATATTATTATTTATGTAAAGCATTGGAATGTATTTACCTAAAGTACTAACTGTTTACAAATATTTCTAATTTTAAAGTTACTTAAATATTGATACTTCAAAACATGGGTGCTTAATTTATAAATTACTCTTACTTGGATTAATGACCCTCCATTTTTAATCTTCCATCAGCACATAAATTGATAGAGTGATTGTCTCAATATTGTTCAGATTTTTGTATATGTCATATATGGGAAAACAGTATGGAAATTCCTCAAAAAATTAAGAATAGAACTACCATATGATCCAGCTATTCTCCTCCTGGATATTTATCCAAAGAACATGAAAACACTAATTCAAAAAGTTATATGCACTCCTGTCTTCATCACACCATTATTCACAATAGCCAAGACTTGGAAACAGCCTAGGTGCCCATTAACGGATGAGTGGATAAAGAAGATGTGATATATATATACATATATATATGTACATATATATATATGTACATATATATATGCACAAACACACACAACCCTAAAGTAATTGATGAGATGTTGAAAACTTTTCATTTGAGGGCAGGAACAGGAAAAGGATGACTGCTATCACCACTTCTAATTCAACACTGTACCAAAGGTTCTAGCAAGGCCTAGGGAAAAGAAACAGAATTGAAAAGAAAAAAATACAGTTCATTATTTGCACATGATATAATCATGTACCATAAAATCCAAAAGAGTTTTCAGATAAATTAGTAGAATTAATAAGAGAGTTTAGTGAAGCTGCTAATTGCAAAGTTAATAAAATCAACTGCATTTAAAGCAACAATAAAAAACATTTAGAAAATAAAAAGTTTAAAGGGATATCATTTATAATAGTATCAAAAATAACAAATATCTAGGAATAAATCTAACCAAAAATATACAAGCTTTCTACACAGAAAATGAAAAAGCATTATAAAGAGAGACTAAAGAATACCTAACTAAATGAGGGGATATCTCCATTTATGGATTGGAAGGCACAGTATTCTAAAGGTTTCAATTCTCCTCAATCTACAGATTAAATATAATTCCAAACAAAATTCCATCAGGTGTGTGTGTGTGTGTGTGTGTGTGTGTGTGTGTATAATTTGAGTAACTGATTCCATATTTATGTGGAAATATGGATGGCCTAAAAAAACCAAAGAATTGTGAAGAAGAACAAGATGGATGGATTTCTTTGACTGGAAATCAAGACTTATTAGAAAGCTATGGAAAGTAAGATAGTTGCGCTACTGGCACACAGAGAGACGGAAGAGCAATGAACAGAATAGGAAGTTCAGAAACAGACCCAGGGCCTGCAGAACAGTAAAGAAAAAAAGTCTTTCTAGTCAGTGTGCTGGAACAACTGGAGAGCTGAATGCAGAAAGGTGAAACTTGACCCCTTCCTCACACCTCACACACAAATCAAATCCAGATGGAATGGACCTTCCATAATATAATATAAGAGCATGTCTTTTCAAACTCAGGGAAAGATTTCTTAACTTGGACACAATAATGCTATCTTTATAAAGAGAAAGAACCATATACATTGACCATGTTAGAACGAAGAACTTCTGTTAACCAAAAGATACTCAGAAGAGAGAGAAAATGTAAATTACAAAACAGAAAAGGTTTCTTGCAATACATATAACCTACAACAGAGCTGAAATCCAGAATACACAAAAGACTGCTACAAGTCAATTGGATAAAAAAAGAACAATCCAGAAGAAAAATGGGCCAGGAAATTAAACAGATACTTCACAAAAAAAGGATATCCAAGTGGCTAATAAACCTATGAAAAAACGTTCTCAGTTTTACCAGTAATCATAGAAATGCAAATGAAAGCCATAATGAGATACAACTACACACCCACCCAATGACTAAAAATAAAAAGACTGAGAATTCCAAGTATTGGTGAAGGTGTGGAACACTTGGAACTTTTATAAATGTCATTTGAGTGTCAATTGGTAAACTGTTTTGGAAAACAGATGACATCTATTAAAGTTTGAGCTTTGTAACTGTAAGACACAACAATTTTAGTTCATATACTCAACAGAAATGTGGGCACATGTGCAACAAGAAGCAGCATTATTTCATAGCAGCATTATTTATACTAGTAGAAACTGGAAACAATCCAAATGTAGTAGGAAAAACCCACCCTTCAGTTTGCGGTATTTCACAAAAGATAAGCAAGGCCATTATGAAGAAAAGTATAAAATATTACTGAAAGACAGACAAGATGATTCAAATAAACAGGAAAAATTCCCTGTAAAACTCAATATTGCAAAGTTGTCAGTTCTTTCCAATTAATCTGTAAATTCAATCAGTTCCAATAAAAACCCTAAACCTATTTTATTGTAGAATTGTATAAATGATTCTAAAATTAAATGTAAGAAAAGCCAGGACAATTCTGTCTTTATTGAGATATATTATAAAGCTATAAATATTACAATAGCATGGCATACAGAACTCAGAAACAGTCCCAAACATTTATGGAAACTTGATAAATGACTGAGAAGAATTACAAATCAATGGGGAATATACAAGCATTGGACAAATGTCCAATCATATGAAAAAAACACCTCCCTCACCAAATTCTAATTAACAACCTAAATGTAAAAAATTAAACTTTAATATTTTATATTAGAATATCTTCACTATCTCAGTGTATGGGTGGATTTTTTTTTTCTGCAGGGGAAGATTCACCCTGAGCTACCATCTGTTGCCAGCCTTTCTCTTTTTGTTTTTCTTCCTCCCCAAAGCCCCAGTACAGAGTTGGATAACCTAGTTGTGAAGTCCTTCTAGTTGTTCTCTGTGAGCTGCCACCACATCATGGCAACTGACAGGTGGGTGGTGTGGTTCCGAGACTGGCCAGTGAACCCCGGGCCGCCGAAGCAGAGCGTGCTGAACTTTAACCACTATGCCACCAGGGGTGGCTCTGGATTTCTTACATGACAAAAAAAGCATGAAATGCACACACACACACACACACACACACAGATTGATAAATTTCACTACATTCAAATATACAAACTTCTATATGACAAAATAAATCGTAATAAAATTTAAAAGACAACACAATGGGTGGAGATATTTGTAGTATAAACTACTAACAAAAAATTAGCATCCAGATTGTTTAAAGTCCTATAAATCTATAATAAATATTTTAACTACATGATACTACTGGTAACATGGAGGCACCAACCAACAAGAGAAGAAAACCAATAGGAATGAAAACTTGTAAAAAGGGGCTGCTCTGGTGCATACCAGCTGAGTACCAGCCCTCCAAACAGTCCTAAGGGAAAATCGATGTAAGACGTGAACACAGAATAATGTAAGTCCTCTCTCAGAAAAAAGAAAAAAATTAAATTTGAAATGAAATTTTTTCTTCAGGCAGGGAATTAGATTTAATTAAAAGAAAACTGAAACCAACTGCTTGAATTATACTACTTTAGGTTGAGCCATGTGAAATGATTATTTTTATATGTAAAAGATGGTCAAAACCCAGCAATTCCCTATGGTTCAACCTCTAAATTCTTCTTTATCCATGGTATTGTAAATCGCCAATATACACAGAATATTTCAACCTGTGGAGCTGAAGACAGAACTTGCTGACTCATAAATGGGCTTGAAACGAGTTTTCAACTAAGACTAAAACTTGATTCTGCTCAATTATATAAGGCAGTTTTAAAGAGTCATGTTTTCCTGGAATTCAATGTAAAACAGTGTTTTATAGCTCAACGAAAACATAACTCTTTATAAAAAATGTGAAATATGCTTAGAAGATTATTAAAAGTCTAAAGCTAAATCAGAGAAAATCTAACTCAACTTAAATTGGCTGTATTTACAAATGGCTTTTTTTTTTCATTTTACCCCCTGCCCCACCCCGAACCAATTTCTTTGTGTCATTTCATTATAAAAATTCCAGTATAAAATTTGGTTTTTGAAATAGCATCACTGTTGGCTCCCTTAACTTTCAAAGGCTCTCACAAAGTTTAAGAGCAATCTAAAGTAGAGTAAAAGTGCTCAGACAGTTTCTAAACACTGTTTGTATTTTGACAGATGATTTTAGCAAATCAAAAATGAAGAAACCCAAATAGTCAATAAACAAGGGAAAATATGCTCAATGTTTCTTAGTTCTTTTATTCCTATTTTCTTTGCTTCCTTACTCTCTCCCTTCCTCTCCTTCTCCTCCCTCTTTCCTTTCCTTCCTTCGGTCTTGAAGCTAACATTAAAAAAGGTTAACTCTTAATACTGATTAATAGCAGTATGAATCTTGGTTGTGTACTTTAATATATTTTTCAAATTTCTTTAGAAAAAGAGAAATAAAAAGAAAAAGGTTTTACCCTTTTCGCCTGTGCAATGAATCACTGCAATGTTCTCTTTATCCTGAGCCAGCCACTCAATTACTTCCTTTGATAGTTTCAGCATCTGACTGATTTCAAAGGTAAGATTTTTAGTTGAATTAAAATACTTCAAAAAAAAAATCAAGCTCAATTTATTTAGTCCTCTTGTGACAGCCAACGTGGCATGAAACTTACTTTAGAGGGGGGGCACTGTGATCATCAGTCATGACTCGGTGGACCCTATTGTGGAAGTGCTTAGCATTATAAGCTTTTTCACCTAAAATAAAAGACACATAGGTCATATTTCTATACTTAATAAACATAGTAAATGATCAAGTTATCAAGAAGTTATACTTTTCTATTAGAAATTCCTTATCCACCATAAAAGGAGCTTTCTGACTGGCTCCTCCTGCTCTAAAAGAAACTGAAGGGTCTCAAAAACATAAGGACAGCAGTGGTTTGTCCATCTTGAGTACCCTAAGCCCAACTTATTTTGGTTTGTTTACTAGGCCTTACTTTTAATTTTCCAGCACTACATTATCGTAGGGTAGTTAGACACCACAGAGCAGAAGCAAATGTGGCCGACCAAAATGCTTGCCTCCTGAAAATGTCCATTTAATGTAAAGGAAGAGGAAAAATCAAGAGAGACAAAGTAGTAAGCTGACATATAATCTGTTTTCTACATGCTTTTCTTTTTTTTTTTCCGTGTAGGTGCCTGCTGTCCTCAGACCCGCCCTACGTTAGAGTACACATTTGTTGAATCATCTGTCTTGAAAACACAAGCTGGCAGGAAAACAGAAATATTTCCCTAACCTAATACCACCAGAGCGACTCCTTCTAAAATGGCTCCGCCTCGACCCCAGCCTCCTGCCTCCCTCGCAGGGCACTTTGTGCTGTTGAGCTACCTTTTCCTACCAAATAGGGCCAGCACAAGATGGAGATATTTTAACTCACTTTCCACCACTACCAAATACTTCTGACTAAATGAAACGTAAAAACTGAATCATCTTACATGCAGCAATGCATGTAAAATGCATCTATAGTAGCAAAATATCTATCTATAGTACTCACATTTTGATTATGCTCAAACAATACTCTCTTGGTTATAGGAAAAGCCCAGGAATTTCATGTCTAAGGAATTTGTGGATGGAGTTCAAATAGGAATTTGGTGGGAATTTCAAAATATAGAGAAGTTAAAGTTAGTACAAGAGGCAAAGTCCCCAGTTTCTTCTTTGGGTGCTTCATCTTCCTCATTCAACTGAAGGTACTTAGTGTGTACACCCTTCACAGGTCCCTGAATACCCCTATCCTTTAGTTTCTAAGTAATTCTAAGAAATTTATCTAAACATTTCATTTTCAAGTAGCTTATTTGGCACAGAATCAGCACATGCAGAATTAAAAAGATCATACAAAATGAAAGCCACAGAAAATGCAAAAAAAAAAAAAAAGAAAAACTGTAAGAAAGGTGAGTCATATCTCTTACCTTGGGATAGTTTTAACAGAATTAAAGCCATGAAAAATATAAGTCATATCAACTAGTAGACTCATCACAATAAAGCCAACATCTAAGGCGTTAAGTAAATTGGAGAAATACTTCTGTGCCCTATAATGTAAAACAAAAATATAAGTTTATGCTTCCCCAAAGGAGAGATAGGGAAATTTTAAGAGCAAAAATTGACTCATCCCCATTAACAATTCTACATTAATGAATTATCTAAAATGCATTTACTAGACTAGACTAAGGGAAAATATTCATATTCATGATTTTATACAGACACATGAGAATAGCATCAATACGGCAATTTCAGTTTAGTAAGAGATATAACCAAACTGTTGAACAAGAGGCAAGCAATGCCTTCACATAGGTGGGAGAGAAGGTGGGATGTTGGGCAGTACTACTGGGCAACAGAGCTGAACATGTCACAGCCTTAGAGCAACTGGGGTTGTGAGGAGTGTAGAAGAGGAGCTTGTGAGAGGGAGGCAGGTCGTCTTTTTAGGCCTGTGAACTCATCATCTGGCTTTGTACCCAGAGTGGAATCCCAATGGGCTGGTATGGCCTCCCCTGTGCAAAGCTGAACTTCCACCCACTGCACCTTCCTCCCCAGCACTGGCTCCTTCAGCCAGGGGCACTGGTGCTCCAGGGGATGCTCCTTTCAATTCTGGGGTATCCGTTTCAGGCTCTGAGCAACCTGGGAGTGGGCAACTGTCCTTAGCTCAAAGGCATGAGGTGAGAAGTTCAGCAGGAGAGGAATCAAGCTGCCTTCGGAAATGCTCTGGATGAAGTGAGGCTGGGGAATTTAGTCTCTGACTCCCACAGCAGTCCAGCTCCAAGGCTTGGCTCACTCCATCCACCTTCTCAGAAAGCCAGCAGCAGAGAAAATCAGCTGCTGCCTCACTACCAACCTCGCTGATGGGATGAGCATGTCTCACATCTCCTGTGTACCTTGGTAAAAGTTTTCATTTTAACTGAGGTAGGGAGTTATTCATGATCTATTATCTAGTATTTAGTATGCTGTCAGCTTTTATTTAGATTCAACTCTTAAGGAAAGTATTAATATTTATACTTCATATACATGTTCCTCTTAATAATGTGCGTGTAGACACATCAGCTGCCTGGCCCCATTTTGCAAACCATTTAAGTCTTACCTGTTGAAGGAACCCTCCAGAACACATTACTGGAGACTAGAGTGCCAGTTACAACAATAATATTAAAGCCCAATCTAGGACAAAGTGGGATTTGGGTAGTTGTTTCTCTGGTGGACCATGTCTTCAGGGAGAATTATTTTGATAAAGAGGGACACATTTGGCTGTGTTGACCTGGTAATTACTTTGGGATGCTTCTCATAGCAGTCCAAAATAGCTTTATGAGTTTTAAAAAAATTAATCAAACTTAACCCTTCTACAAATCCTCGAAGAACATCCATCAAAAAAAATAAAGCTATAGGTAAAGAAATTGAATGATATTGCAGAGGAATAGAGACATATTGGTCTGTAACAATGAGGGATAGATCCACAAGGATGAGCAAAATAATGAATAGTCTAAAAGAAAGAAATAAATAGAATAAAGATAAAGTCGTTTTCACCCCTAGTTAGACTACATTTAGGCCAAAAATCTGATACTAAAATGTCATCATTTACAATGAAACTGTCAGTGGTAGGGAGAACTGTGTTGCCTTAGAATCTCAAAACAATTACTCAGTTTTCACCCAATAGAAGCAGTCATTAGGAAAATAAAATTCCCACCAACGACTGCATGTTATCATGCCCTTTTATATTAGACACATGAGACTAACAGTCGAAGAAAGAACTGGCAAACTGAAAATTACATGTCTATGCTTCTAAACTCTTCTTCAAATTTGAGAATTTTATAAGGGGCTTCTACCAATTTCTCATAATAAATAAAACCTCATTAATCTTGAAAACTTTTAAGAATTTAGCAATAAAAACCAAGTGAAAGCCTGACTAACATAATCCCTTAATAGACCACTTTCACCAGTAAGATCTTTTTATCAGTGAGATTTTCAACAAGTATATGATTACACATTAACGGATGTTTCTAGCACAGTGCTAGGCACATGAGAAGGAATCCAATTCCATAAATATATACAGGCTTGAACTCTAAAGCCTTTCTCTTAGCCTCACTCCCAAGCCTTTCTCTTATGTATTCTAAACAAATTCTCCATAAATTGATTATACTATATGTATAATATGTGAAGATGAATTATTAGTCTTCAAAGTACTTTTTTACAATTGCAATACAAATTAAAATATTATAAAGTCAAAAGGAAACAAGCGTATTGTGTGAATCTGTATGACAGTATGAAATCTTGCTGTCATGTAGAGAAGAAGCCTAAGTAGAATGCTTCCAGAATTAAGGAGTAATTCTATACAAATAAGGTATTTCATAAAATACTTTACTTATAGAATTTTCAAGTGCATGCTTCATTATTTTTAGTTTTCCAGGTAGAAAAAAGCATATTAATGTTACTATTGCACTTAGGTAAATGCCGTTTCTTTGCAATTTTTAATGTTCAGCTTAAAATAAAATTCCAAGCTAAATTAGATTATATTAAATGGGGCAGACGGGCTATTTAGCAACCTACTGACAGTGGAAATGCTTATTTTCCCTCCTAGATCCGGTCTCATTAAAAAATATTGATATTAAATGGATGCATATATAATTTCCTCCTTTTCTAGGGTCGCACATACCTGAATATGAAGGTATGTGGACAGCGGGGTGAACAATTCTCTTAAAGTTTTGGCTGCAAAAAGGAGCAAAAATAAAGTTCCAGAGTTTTCAAGTTCATCAAAGATTTCTTCCAACATATAATATGGATTCAACCAATACACTAAAGCCTTTATAAATATAATTTTAAAAGAAAATTCTTCAGAATTGGCATAACAAAGTGCTTTTTACTAATAACTAAAATTTTCACCTTTTTGCTTCATGACTTTTTCACTTTCCTATGTGGAATATATGTGGATAAAACACTAAACTTGGGATGTTTAGTAACATTTCCCTTGCCTATAAAGCCCAAACCCCACCTTTATGGTCATATTAAACTTGGGGCCATCAACTAAAGCAACATAGCATGGAGACAGAAGGGAGTGGTAGAAGTGACCTGTGTTCCAGCCCTCCCATTAATGAGCTGTGGGATCCTGGGCAAGTCATCAAACCTTGGCCAGACCTGTTTCCACAGCAATAAAACAAGGGACCTCAGGGATAGGCGGGGAGCACCCATCTTGTCCTATAATATTCATCTCTTGAAACAAGACACCCCATTAATACAGCAGTTAGACATTAATGAGAGTCACATTTGGAGTTGCAAGTGCACTTTGGAGGTAAGGAATATTTGGGAAGATACATTTAAAAGGAGAAACAACCTAAAGACTGGGCTCCTTCCACTAACAGAAGAAGGAAGAGGAGCCTCTTTGATGAAGCCCGCAGTTATGCCTCACTTTGCCTTATGGCTACAGACAAGGTAGCTGTTGGGGAGCAATTTTATGCCCTGCTAAAGCCTCCAACACGGGATGCAAATTCCTCCCCAAGTGGGATCAATCCCAAGAAAGTGCTCAGAGCCTGCACCCAAGACTGAAGAGTGGAGATGACGGATGATGGACAGAACTAGGGCACTGCCAAAACTGGCCAAGATGAATACTGTTAGGCTAACCAGGGACATAAGAGCTCCCCACTCCCTCTAATCTCTCCCTCCTCCACCTGCACCCACCACCTCTGCCCAGGCTTAGGGGGCTGAGGCCGATGTGGATGAGGAAGTGATTGGACAGAAGAGGTGAATTCTCCCCTGAGGTTGCCATTCTCTTAATACAAGCCCCTTCTCATCCCACACAGACTACCGGATCTCAGGGTAGCAAGGAAATGTTATAATAAATCTGAACTTGCCTGACAAAGTAACATACAGAACCATGCCTGACAGAATCATGGGGGCACAAGGGTATGACATGAGATGGCTTTAGCCCCTTCTATCTCTTTCAGTTCCTCTGAAAACTACCCCAAGTAAATGTACAATTGAGAGATTTTGTTAAAAGAGTATGCCATGTAAATGGGACTTCAAACAATATGTGTGGAGTTTGCAGGGCAAGGACTGTGACTCAATAATTCTATATCCAGGAAAAGTACTGTTCATTTTTGGCAGCAACAGACAGACACTGTCCAACATGCAGCAACTCAAAGCATAGCAGCCACGCACCTTTCCCCAAAACAATGACTTAAGTGCTCGAGCCAACTGAGCAATGAATCAAAATGAAGAATGCAGGAATAAGAAAGATACCTTACAGAGAAAAGATTAAGAAACAAAATCATAAAAACTCACAACTAAGTCTAAATAATCATTGTTAATGTAGTACATGGAAATGTAAACAAATGATTCTAAAAGCAAAGATAAATCATCTAAAATGCTCGATAATAGTATGGATTTAAATTTGCAAGTTTTCTCACACAATATAGGATTCAAGGTTTGTAAAAAGATAGAAGTAAAAGCATGTCTCATTTCTTCTCTTTCCCAGGTACAAGTCCAGTTTTAATTTGGATATTGATGGAGAAACAAAGGTGCACTTATGTTCTTCAAAAGTAGGTTTATAACTTTCATATCATTAAAAATTGAGAGGAATAAAAACAAATTACTAGCAAAATAGAGAAAAATTTAAAGAGAAAATATCAGGAAAGTGTTTAATATAGAAAACAAAGGAAGATGATAGCAAATAACATGCCAGAAACGATAACAAAAGCAAATACATTACTCTCATTAAATATTGGCAAATACTCTCGGATAAGTTTAAAAACTAAATGCACTATATGCTGTATACAAGAGCCAAAAACAAATGAAAATGATAGCTTGAAAATAAAGAGATGACAAAGATATGAGATGCAAATGTTAAATCTCAAAACATTAAAAGTTGTAATACTAATATCAAAGTGGAATTCAAAGCAAAAATATTAACTATGACCAAGACATCTTATTTGATAGACGAGAGACTCTATAGGTCACTAACAAGACCATGTGAAAAGGGATGGGATCTGTATCGGGGTCAGGTCCTGTCTTTTCCACTGGACATTTGTTTCTCTGCACAGATGCTGGAGGAGGCACGTGGCCATACTCCAAGCACTACGGACACTGGGGTGATTCTTTGGTCTTCCTGCTTTCACTCTAGGGCTCTGGATTCTTCCCCCAAGCTATCCACAACACACAGGGCTCCATTCCTAGATTATAGTGTAAAGTCAGGTTGAAGAGAGCAGAGTCAGGATTTGGATCTGATTCCAACCTAAGTTGGAATTAGAATTCTCTACTGGGATTTGGAGAGGAAGCACCAAAGTATCTATGAGTGTCTTGTGCTTGCCTTGTTCCTCAGGGTATGTACTTCCTGAGGGAGTGTTGGTAGCAAGGATAGGATCTGAGGTCTCTGGCCAAACACTATCTACCCTTAAATATGTATATTGAAATAGTTTCTACTGCACAGAGAACACATATTTAAAGAAACTCACACTGTAATAAGATACAAAAAACTTTGATGTACTCTAAACTATAAATATTATGAAGGTTACATTTTCTGACCGCAATGTAATAAAACCATTGCAATAGGAGAATACTGACATGCAAAATATTTAATTGCATTTTATCACTACAGAAATTTTAAAAGGTGCCATATATGACAATTTAGATTAAATGGAGATATTGCTTGAAAGACACAAACTACTAACGTTTGCTCAAGAGAAAATAGATAACCTGAAGAGTGTCAAGGATAACAAACCTTTCAAAGAAATTGTTTTAAATTGTTAAAACTGTTTAAAACTTTTCAACAACAAAAAACCAAGCCCAGGTGATTTCACTCAAGCATTATATTAATTTTTACAGGAAGAAGTAATACCAATTCTAAACAATCTCTTCCAGAAAAGAGAAGAGGACTATTCTCAAACTCATTTTAGGAGAGTAGCACTACACTGATTACCCTATCTTTGTTAGACCAGCAAAGCCAGTAAATACATTACATGACCAGAAAATTGCCTACTAATATCCCTTATGAGTAGCAATGCAAAAGTCCTTAACAAAACATTAGGAAATTGAATCCAGCAACATAAAGAAAAAAAAAAAAATGTCATGACCAAGTTGGGTTTGTTCCATGAATTCAAGAATGGTTCAACATTCTAAAATTAATATAATTTACTGTGTCAATAAACCAAGGGAAATAAAGTATATGGTCATGTCAATAGTTGCAATAAAATTCATAATAAAAACTTTCAGTGAACTAGGAATAGAGGGGAATTCCTTTAGCTGACAATGGGCATTTACAAAAAAAACCCCATGGCTAATGTCATTCTTAATGGTGAAAGACTGAATGTTTTCTCCCAATGATTAGGAATTCAGTATGTCATTTCTCCCTTCTTCTATTCAGAATTGTATTGGAGGTTCTAGTCGATGCAGTAAGGCAAGAAAAGGAAATAAAAGGCATACAGATTGGAAAGGAAAAAATAAAAGTTTGCTTTGATATTTGTAGATGATATGCTTGTCTACCTCAAAAATCCCAAGGAATTTACAAAGAAGGTAATGGAACTAAGAAGTAAGCTTAATAAAGTTACCACATAAAAGATCAACATACAAAATTCAGTTATATTTCTATATACTAGCAATGAACAATTGAAAAATAGACATTTAAGCAATTGCACCACTTATATTAGCACCAAAACCCATGAAATACTTTGGTGTAAATTAACAAAATATTTGCAGGATCTGTACACTGAAAATTACAGAACATGATGAAAGCAAACAAAAATCTCAAGATAAGATGTACCATGTTCATAGATTAGAAGAGTCAATATTGTTAAGGTGTCACTTTTCCTTAAAGCAACCTATAGATCCAACACAATTTCAATTAAAAACATTACAGCACAATTTTTTGTGCATATTGACAACCTGATACTAAAATTCGTATGGAAAGGCAAAGTGATACCACTACCTGATTTAAAGACTTACTATAAAGCTAAATAATCAAGACAATGTGGTATAGAAGAAAGAATGGACATATAGAACAGTAGAACAGAATAGAGTCCAGAAATAGACTCTCGTATATGACCAACAGATTTTCCCCAAAGATGCAAAGGCAATTCAATGAAGAAAAAATGGTCTTACAAGAAATTGTAGTAGAATTATTGGACATACAAATGCAAAAAGAATGCTCTTCAACCTGTATCACACAACCTACCCAAACATTAACTCAGAATGGATCCATGTACCTAAATGTAAAACTTAAAATTATGAAATTTCTAGAAGAAAACATAGGAGAAAATATTTGTGACTTTGGGTTAGAAAAACATTTCTTAGGAGATCAAAAACACAATCATGAAAGAAAAAATTGAATTTCATCAAAATTAAAAATTTCTGCTGTGCAACAAAAAGAAAAAAGAAAAGACAAGCTATAGATTGGGAGCAAATATTTGCAAAACATTTATCTGATAAAGAACTTGTATCCAGAACATATAAAGAACTCTCAAAACTCAACAAGGAGGAAAAAGCATTTAAAAAGAGGCCAAAGATTTGGACAGACACTTCACCAAAGAAAACTGATAGATAACAAGTAAACATAAGAAAAGATGTCAACATCATTGGTCATTATGAAAATACATTTTCAAGTTTCAGTAAGATACCTCTACTCACCTATTACAATGTCATAAAAAAGAAAATGAAACAAAATGGAATGACAATACCAAGTAGAAGTGAGGATGCAGAGCAACCGGAACCCTCATACATGTGAAAGAGTACAGCCATTTGGGGAACTATTTCTTACACAATTAAACATACACTTTACCATAAGACTCAGAAGTCCTATTCCTCAGCATTAACCAAAGATGAATGAAACTTATGCCCACAAAACGACTTGTATGCAAATGTTCATAGTCACATTCTTCATAACAGGCCCAGTTGGAAATAATCCACATGTCCATCAATGGATGAATGGATAAGAAAATATGGTATATTCATACAATGGAATACTACTCAGCAACAAGAAGAAACAGACTACTGATACACTTATTCATATGGATGAATCTCCAGTGCATTATGCTATGTGAAAGAAGCCAACTTCAATTGGCCATGTACTGTTCAATTCCATTAAATGACATTCTGGAAAAGGTAAAACTAGAGGGACAGAAAATAAATCAGTGATTGCCAGGGGCTGGGTTTGCCAGGGGCACAGTATGGTGGCTCACACAAAAGAAACAAAGAGGAAGATTGGCAACAGATGTTAGGTCAGGGCAAATCTTCCTCACCCAAAAAAAAGATGATAAACTTTCATATAGTGAAAAGCTAGACAACCTGGGAAAAATTAGTTGCTCTATATATGACATGAAAAGGATTGATATATTTAACTTTTCAATCCAATGACAGAGATAAACATTCCAATTTTAAATGGGCAAAGGTGCCTTGCAAACAATGAAATACAAGTTCTATGAAACCTGTGGGATGGGAGGAAATGTACACTTTTGCATCTTGTTGTGGGAGGGCATATCAATATCAAGAGCCTCACAAGCATTGCTTTTGACACAGAATTCCCACATCTGAGAAAGTATCACAAGGAAATAATAATATAGAGAGATTTGATCTCAAAGACATTCATAGTTTTGAAACAGTAAAAAGGTGTAAACAATTTAAATGCCTAGTGATATCTGACTATTTAAATAAATTATGGCACATCTACACCACAAAGTATTATACTGCTGTTAAAAATAATGTTGTAAATTTAAAAATAAAGTCAGCTGTTGGCAGGACTTCAGCAACAATAAAAAATATGAAATTTAAAAAAATATATAATGTTGTAAATGCATATGTATATTTAGTAACGTGGAAATACATGATATGTCATTATGTAATAAGGTTATTTTAAAAAAGAAAGCAAGTATGACACCATACACATAAACAAAAAATGTATATCCCTAAACAACCTGGAAAGGCATATATCAAAAATTAAGAATGGCTATTTATGGGTGAATTTAGGCTTGTCTGTATTTTTTGATTTTCCTAATAATGAACTTTTGTTCTGTTATTTTTGGGTTTTAGCATAAAACTTATTTATGGTGTTTTAGAGCTTCAAAAGCACTTTCACACATACTAGTTTACCTTTATAATTCTTTTTATATTATACAACGCCCAGTAGACAGATAGTGTAGATAGCATTATTTTTACAGTTTACAGATAAATGATCTAAAGTTTAAAGAGGTATAGTGCTTGCCGAGTGTCCAGTGAATATCAGATGTCAAAGCCAAGCATTGTTTCCAGGTCAAACTCCAAATTGAAAACCACGCCCCTAGTCGCAAACACCAGTGTTTCTCACAGGAACTAATGCAAATGACACCTGTATCCATCCATAAGCATTTGTAACTTAAAAAACCCCACAACACCACTTTCTTTTGTTTGGAGGGGGTAAGAGGAAGGAAATGCTTGCCTTGCTCAATCTATTCAAATTTTGCACCAGCCCTGGGCAGCCTCATTGCAGAAAATGGATAGCTAATATGCAGACATAAAATGTAAGTGGCAGAGTGAACTCTTCATTGATGGCCCATGGTGAAAAAAGTCATAGAAAATGTAAATTCATGGGTAATTTGAAGAACTATTTGTGTTCATTGGTCACCTCTTTATTTTCCTTATTGTTTTTGTCTAGACAACAAAAAATTGTAGCAGTGACCAGTTAATGTCCTCTTCAGCACTCCTCACCCTCCAACGTTGGCACAAGCTGGTGAAGGGTGAAATAACCAGCCAAGAGACAAGTGAATGAAAAATCTCATGAATATCTCTGCAGTTCAGGTAGAGGCCACTTCAAGAAGGTACTGTTTCCTTGCTGCGAGCACATGGTCAGAATGCCTTCAGGTCAGTGCAGCAGGAGGAACTCTCAGTGAGATTACTCAGAAACAAGTCAAACTTAACAAAATTCCAATGAGCATGAAGAGGGGTTTAATCAGCAAAACATGTTCGCTTATGCTATCAGTCCCGTTTGTTCACAGACAAAATCAACAAAACCAAGAATCAGAATATATCCAGGAAAAATGGGAAAAGAACACAATTGAAGAGTGAGTAGCACCCTGCAAGCCTCTGTTCAGAAAGAAACTTGGTAATAAAATTATTATCCACTAAGGATATTTTCCCATTTTCAAACTGGAAGACCATTTATTTGTGAGAATGTGGAAATATTTTTTTTCACACATGCTACTTACCTGCAAATTCAGTGAGAGTCCCTACTGTGTACCTTCCCTCCCAGTTTGATCCCTTTCCATAATTTTCCTTTTTCTTTCTTGCCTCACACAAGCCCTATGTTTGCAAAATAAGAGCCACCAATGGCTCCCTCCCTCCAAACTTCAACCTGACTTACCAACACAGATGGAAGTCAGTGTCCCCTCTACGATCATGGAGGCTGAAGTGCTGCTCTGTTGTACTTTAACCACAACAAATGCAATAATACGTCATTAGAGATATGGAACAGTGGTGTGAGGAATTTATTTCAACAAAAAGAATTTTTTGAATGTAGAGTAAACATGACTTGGCTCACTGGAAGACCTAATTTTTTAGAAAGAATTTTAGAATTATTGTCCAGAAAACTCTGTATTCCCATGCATACTTCTAAGACGGAATTTTGCAAATTGCTCTTTCTCTTTCTCTCTCTCAATTGATATTTATAGCACTGACCCAAATAAAGGACATCAGTGTTCTTCGACAGCACCTTCATTGACAGGTACGATGGCAGGCATAGGCTTCTGATATCAACTTATTCAGGCCAGTGTGAAGGTTTGAAAATGTACATAGTCAAAACCAAGTGACTTTGTAGATTTACTGTTTGGTTGAAAAGAGGTACAATTGCTCTACAATTTATAAGCTGATTGAACTCTAAAAAATTATATGCCAGTTATTTGGAACCTGGGTCCCTCCACCACCTTCTATTTGTCACATATCATGGATATCTTTCCTCCTCCTTGGATTGTATGCAGATAACTGCCTGAGACAAGGACTCCATTCAATAACTGATTGGATTTCACAAATCTCAACACCCTCCTACTTTTCTCTACATGTATATTCATATCCCACCTTTCATCGCCGGCTCTAAAGTCATTTGTATTTTTGAAGGCAGTTGAGTTGTAGCTAAAGGATTAAAAATGCACATAGTCAGACTTTATATGTCTCTCTAGAATTATTTTTAAGCAGTAATTAGCTACAATTATTCTATACTTTGCAATCGAGTTGTCCTAAAATGTGACATTTTAATCAGTTATTTGAAACTGATATTTAACTTTTCCCTAGAAATGAGGCTTATACGTTTGTAATGAAAATCTTAGTCCTAGGAAGAACAACTTAGTGAACCAAGTTCATGTACATTTCTTTACTCCTGAACCCCTTCAGAAGTACTTCTTGCTCCAAATAGGTTTCTCTCCTCTCTGGGCCACTTTAGCAGAGTCTTAAAAAGGGGCAATCTGATAGTTTCCAAATGACTGCTACTGAGGGTGACAAACAGATTAGGGGTAAGAAGCATCCTTCTCATGACCTGTTTCTCTTTAATCCAGCTAGTATCAAAGACACTGTAATGTCATGCATGCTCCTGAAAATGAACCTCCCAAATCTCAGTATTTAACTATATATATCTGTGTATACCTATCTTTATTTATATCTCACATTTCATTGGCAGTTTCATCAGAAGTTGTCAATTCACTCAAGGCAGTGCTAAAGGATTAAAGACACACATAATAAGACACCACATGACTTCTAGACTGAGTTTTTGGGGTTGAAATTAGCTATAATTACTCTTGAATTTATCAACCAGTTGACTCTTAGAAAATTCACATGTAAATTTGTTATTTGGAATCTGATATCTCCTTTTCCCTGCAAGTGATGCTATAAATGTTTGTAATAAGTATTTTAGACCTATCAAAAAAGTAAATGACTCAAGATTGAAGTACAGTTCTTTCCTACTGAACCTGACCCAAGGTGTAACAGCCTTTTGTGGTGGAATCTATTTCCAATTCAAGCAATTTACAGGTATGCATCCCTCCTCTCTCACCTCATTTCCTGCCTCTCAAATCCCTCCTTCACCCACTTACTTTCACCTAACATGATAGTTTTTCCTGACCCTCAGATAGGGTCAAGTGACTGCAGGCCTGAGGCAGGGATTCCCTCCATAGGATGGCGGGTTTGGGTCTGGGGCACCAGCCTCACTTGGAAGCAGAAATCTGGAGGGTGAGGGATAGATCCTAGTTCTATTAGCTCCTTTCTTCTTTCTATTAGCTCCTGTCCACTGCTACCTCCTCCTTGGCTTAAATAGGATCCTGTCTTCCCTTCATCCAATCGAGTAGACTGTCATACATAAGCATTTGGGAAATTTGCTAAGAGTTTTGGGTGGTAGTTACTAAGGATGACAAACACAGTAGCAGGGGGAAGCATTCCTCTTATGACATGTTCCTCCTTCATCTAACCAGAACAAAAAAAGAGAAAGTTTCTACAGATGCTACAGTGAAAAGACTTAGAAACAGATTCAAAGAAACTCTGTATTGCCATGAATGCTCCTGGCAGTGAACTTTCCGAATCTCAATCTGTGTGTGTGTGTGTGTGTGTGTGTATGCATGTGAACGTGTGTGTGTACACATACAGAGACACATATATATGCATTTATTCATCATAGCTCACATGTCACTAGAGGGTCCTTCAGCAGACTCTGCTGTCCATGCAGTCCGGGCAGTGCTAAAGGATTAAAAACACACAGGGTAAGACATCACGTGACTTCCAGAGTGACTTTTTTAGTTCAAACTAGCTACAGTTACTCTTAAACTTATAAACTGGATGACTCTTAGAAAATTCCCATGTAAATTGGTTATTTGGAATCTGATATCTCCGTTTCCTGGAAATGACACTACACATGTTTGTAATAAATAGTTTAGACCTATCAAAAAGGTAATGACTCAAGATTGAAGTACAGTTCTTTCCTACTGAACCTGACCCAAGGTGTAACAGCCTTTTGTGGTGGAATCTATTTCCAATTCAAGCAATTTACAGGTATGCGTTCCTCCTCTCCCACATCATTTCCTGCCTCTCAAATGCCTCCTTCACCTGCTTACTTTCACCTAACATGATAGCTTTTCCTGACCCTCAGAAAGGGTCTAGTGACTGCAGGCCTGAGGCAGGGACTCCCTCCATAGGATGGCGGGTTAGGGGCTGGGGCACCAGCCTCACATGGCAGCAGAACTCTGGAGGGTGAGGGATAGATCCTAGTTCTATTAGCTCCTTTCTTCTTTCTATTAGCTCCTGTCCACTGCTCCCTCCTCCTTGCCTTAAATAGGGTCCTGTCCTCCCTTCAACCAATCTACAGAGTCTCAAACACAGCATGCTGCTATTTGGAGCATTTTGGAAATTTCTGAAGAGTTTTGGGTGGTAGCAACCAGGAGGAGGAAGCATTCCTCTGATGACCTGTTCCTCTTTTATCCCACTAAATCAAGAGATTAAAGGTTACCCACGAGTGCTACAGTAAGAAGATCTGGAAACAGTGTCAAAGACACTGTGCTGCCATGGAAACTCCTAAGGGTGAATGTGGAAATTTTCTCTTTCTTTCTTTCATTGTTCTTATGTTTGTGTATGTGTGTTTGTATGTCTGTATTGATATAAGTATATAAATACAAATGTGTATATATGTATATATAAAAAGATATATATTTATTCGTTTATATCTCACATTTTCTTGGTGCCTCCGGTATAGGATCTGATGTTAATTATTAGAAATGAGGCTTTTTTGTGGTAGAATTTATTTCAAATTGCACTTCAGTTTGTAGGTACCCACCCCTCTTCTCCTGTTTAATTCCTAGTTCTCAAGCCCCTCCATCACCTCCTCACCTTCACCATCATAGATGGCTTTTCTGACCCTCAGGGTCAAATAACTGCAGGCTAAGGTAGGGGCTCCTTCGAATGTGATGGTGACCATGGACCGAGCCTCACATGGTGGCGGAACTCTGGAGGGTCATGGACACAGCCGGGTCTATTAGCTGCATTCTTTTCTGCTGAGAGCTCCACTGCTCTCTGTCCACTGCTACCTTCTCCTTGCTCCAAACACGATCCTGTCCTCTCTTGGCCCAATCTAGTAAAGTCTCATATGCAGGCAACCTGACAGTTTAAGGGTTTTGGCTGCTACTAATTAAGGATGACAAACACACTTAAGGGAAGAAGCATCCCTTTTATGACTTGTTCCTTTTTTATCCAAATGGATCCAAAAAGGATAAAGAGTTACATACAGATGCTACTGTGAGATGACTCAGAAAGAGTGTCAAAGATAGTCTGTATTGCTGTCCACTGACACACTGCTATCATTCTCCTTGCCTCCAAATAGAAATCTCTCTTCACTTGCCACTATTATAGGTGGGATATTGCCCCATCAAAACTCATGTGTTGAAGTCCCATCCCCTGTAACTCAGAATGTGACCTTCTTTGGAAATAGGGTTGCTGCAGATGTAATTAGTTAAGATATGGTCATACTGGTTTAGGGTGGTTTAGTCATCCTAATCCAGTATGACTAGTGTCCCTTAGACAAAGGGAAAATCTGGACACACACACACACAGAAAGAATGCCATGTGAAGATTAAGGCAGAGATTGGGGTGATGAGTCTACACACCAAGGAATGACAAAGATTGACAGCAACCACCAGAAGCTAGGAGAGAGGCATGCAATAGATGAATCCTCAAGCCCTCAGAAGAAACCCACCCTGCCAACACCCTGACGTCAACTTCTAGGCTCTAGGATCGAGACAATGAATTTCTGTTGTTTAAACCACTCAGTTTGTGATTTTTTGTTATGGCAGCCCTAGCAAATTAACGCAGCCCATTCTAGTAGAGTCTCACACACAGGCAATCTGATAGAGTTTTCTAAGAGTTTGGCTACTAATCACTCAGGTGAAAGAAATCTCCCTCTTCTGACTTGTTCCTCTTTTGTCCAACTAGATCCAAAAAAGAAAGAATGTTACATACAGAAGCTGACACTGCCAACACTTTAGCATCCCAGAAACTCTGTATTGAGCCTGCGTGCGTGTATATTTACCTATATACATAATCTCACCTTTCGTCTTTGAGCTCCTCAGAGGTTACTGATGTCAAGTCATCCCAGTCAGAGCTAAAGGATTAAAATGTACATGATCAAAGTACCATGTGACTTCAGAGGCTTACTTTTCTCATTCAAGTTAGCTACAATTTCTCTATAACTTATAAAATGGTTGAACCCTATAAATTGACATGCAATGTGGTTATTTGGAAAATATTTCATTTTTCCCTAGAATTGAGGCTTTATATAATGGTAATAAAATTCTTAGGCCTGTAAAAGAATCCTTCATGGATCAAGATTTAAAAACATTTCTCTACTACTGAACTTCTGTGTAATTGAACTTATGTGCACTGAACAATGTGTAATTATCAACTTCAAATTCAACTGTAGTTTGTAGGTACCCATCCCTCTTATCCCAAATAATTTTCTGATTCAATCCCCTCCACCACCTCCTTACTCTTCATGCTTCATGGATGTCTTTCCTTCTCCTCAGATAGGGTCAAGTAACTGCAGGCTAAGGTAGGGGCTCCTTCAAATATGATGGTGAGCATGGGCACCAGCCTCCCATGGTGGCAGAACTCTGGAGGGTCATGGACACACCCAGGGTCTATTAGCTCCTTTATTTTCTGGGTGCATTTTATTTATTTTTCTTGCCTTACTGCTCTGGTCAAAACCTCCATTACTATGTTGAATAAGAGTGGTGAGAGTGGGCACTCTTGTCTTCTTTCTGTTCTCAGAGGAATGGCTTTCAGGTTTTCCTCATTGAGCACGATGTTGGCTGTGGGTTTGTCATATATGGCCTTTATTATGGTGAGGTACGGTCTATACCCATTTTATTGAGAGTTTTTATCATAAGTGGATGTTGTCAAATGCTTTCTCTGCATGTCTTGAGGCCATCATGTGGTTTTTATTCCTCATTGTGTTAATATGTTGTAGCATGTTGATTGATTTGCAGATGTTGAATCCTCTCTGTGTCCCTGGTATAAATCCCACTTGGTCATGGTGTATGGACCTTTTGATGCATTGCTGTATTCAGTTTGTGAATATTTTGTTGAGGATTTTTGCATCTATGTTCACCAGAGATATTGGCCTATAATTTTCCTTCTGTGTATTGTCCTTTCCAGCTTTGGGGTCAGGGACATGTTGGTCTCTTAAAATGTGTTACAGAGTGTTCCATCTTCTTCAGTATTCTTGGAATAGTTTGGAAAGGATAGGTATTAAATCTTTCAATGCTTGGTAAAAATGTCTGGGGAAGCCATCTGGTCTTGGACTTTTATTTCTTGGGAGGTTTTTGATTATTGTTTCAATCTCTTTACCTATGATTGGTCTATTCAGATTCTCTATTTCCTCTTGGTTCTGTTTTGGGAGCTTTTGTGAGTTTAAGAATTTACCCATTTCTTCTAGATTGTCCAATTTGTTGGCATATAGTATTCTTTTATATTTCTGTGGTATCCATTGTAATTTTTCCACTTTCATTTCTCATTTTATTTGCACCTTCTCTCTCTTTTGCTTAGCGAGTCTGCCTAAGCATCTGTCAATTTTGTTTATCTTCTCACAGAACCACCTCTTAGATTCACTGATCTTTTCTATTGTTTTGGGGGTTTCAATTTCTTTTATTTCTGCTCTAATTTTTATTGTTTCCCTCCTTCTGACTTTGGGCTTTGTTTGTTCTTCTTTTTCTAGTTCTGTTAGTAGTAGTTTAAGATTGCTTATTTGAGATTTTTCTGTTTGTTAAGGTGGGTCTGTATTGCTATGAATATCCCTCTTAGAACTGCTTTTCTGCACCCCATGTGAGTTGGTATGGTATATTTTCATTTTCATTTGTTGCCAGATATTTTTTGATTTCTCCTTTAATGTCTTCAAAGATCCATTGGCTGTTCAGTAGTATGTTATTTAGTCTCCACATATTTGTGACTTATTCAGCTTTTTTCTTGTAGTTGAGTTCTAGTTTCACAGCATTATGATTGGAAAAGATGCTTGCTATGATTTCAATCTTCTTAAACTTTTAGAGGTTTGCCTTGTTTCCCAACATATGGTCTATTCTTGAGAGTGTTCCATGTGCACTTGAGAAGAATATGTATTCTTCTGTTTTTGGATGGAGTGTTCTATACATATCTGGTCTAGTTTTTTGTTTGATTCCCCTATTTCCTTGTTGACTTTCTGTCTGGATGATCTATCCATTGATGTAAGTGGGGTGTTAAGGTCCCCTACTATTCTTATGCTGCTGTTAATATTTCCTTTTAGATCTGTTAATAGTTGTTTTATGTACTTTGGTGCTCCTGTTTTAGGTGCATATATACTTATAAGTGTTATGTCCTCTTGGTGGAGTGTCCCTTTTATGAGTATATACTGCCTCTTTGTCTCTCATTGTCTTTTTTATCTTGAAGTCTTCTTTGTCTGGTATAAGTATGGCAACACCTGCTTTCTTTTGTTTGCCATTTGTTTGAAGTACCATCTTCCATCCTTTCACCCTGAGCCTACGTTTGTCTTTAGAGGTGAATGTGTTTCCTGGAGGCAGCATATTCTTGGGTCTTGTTTTTCAATCCATCCAGCCACTAGTGTCTTTTGATTGGAGAATTCAATCCATTTACATATAGAATGATTATTGATCTATGAGGGCTTAATGGCTGCCATTTTATCACTTCTTTTCTGGTTGTTCTTTATTTCCCTTGTTTCTTATCTCATGTATTTCAGGCTGCCAACTCAGCTTGGTGGTTCTCTATGATGATTTTCTCAGTTTTCTCTTTAGTTATCATTTGTGTCTCTGTTCTTTTTTATTTAGTGGTTACTGTTAAGTTTGTATAAAAGATCTCATAGATGAGACAGTCCATTTTCTGACAGCCTCTTATTTCCTAGGTCTAAGCAGGTTCCATCCCTTTCCTCTTCCCCATCTAAGTTGTTGTCACACCTTATTCCATTTTGTGTTGTGCGTTTGTGGTTAAAATGAAGTGGTTATAGTTATTTTTTATGTTTTCCTTCCCTTTATCTTTAATGTTATAAGTAAGTGTTTGCTAACCTGTTTTGGTAGAAAGCTGCAATTTTCTGATTTTGTCTGCCTATTTATCTCCTTGCTCAAGGCTTTGTAAACCTTTCCACATTTTTTCAGGTATGAGGGCATTCTTGGTAATTTCTTGTAGGAGGGCATCTTGTGGCAATGAACTCCCTCAACTTTTGTTTATTTGGGAAAGTTTTGATTTCTCCATCATATCTGGAGGATAGTTTAGCTGGATAGAGTATTCCTGGCTGAAAGTTTTTGTCTTTCAGAATTTTGAATATATCATTCCACTCCTAGTCTGTAAGGTTTCTGCTGAGAAATCTCCTGAAAGCCTGATAGGGATTCCTTTGTAGGATATTTTCTTCTAACTTGCTGCCCTTAATATTTTTTCTTTGTCATTGACTTTTGCCAGTTTTACTAATATGTGCCTTGGAGAAGGTCTTTGCACACTGATGTAATTAGGAGTTCCATTAGCTTCATTTAATTATAATTCCATCTCCTCTCCCATGTGTGGGAAGTTCTCAGCCACAATTTCTTTGAACAAGCTCTCTGCTCCTTTCTCCCTCACTTCTCCCTCTGGAATACCTGTCATCCTTATCTTGCATTTCCTAGTTGAATTGGATATTTTTTTGGAGAATTTTTCTTTTCTTTTTAGTCTTAGCTCTCTCTGCCCCCCCATCTGAAGCGTTGCTACATTTCTGTCCTCTAAATTGTTATTTCTGTCTGCCATACAATCAGCTCTGTTATTTAAGGATTTCAGATTTTTCTTTATCTCATTCATTGTTTTTCATCTCCAACATTTCTGATGAGGCTTTTTGTTTTTTTCTTTTAGTGAGGAAGATTAACCCTGAGCTAATGTCTGTTGCCGATCGTCCTCTGTTGCTTGAGGAAGATTGTCCCTGAGCTAACACCTGTGCCAATCTTCCTCTATTTTATATGTGGGATGCTGCCATAGCATGGTTTGATGAGCAGCATGTAGATCCATGCCTGTGATCTAAACCTGTGAACCCCAGTCTGCCAAAGTGGAGGATGTGAACCTAACAACTATGCCATTGTGCCAGCCTCATGATTGTTTTTTAAATAGTTTCAATCTCTTCTATGATTATCCCTCTGCTCATTAGTTCTATTTCTAATATCATTGAACTCTCTTTCTGAGTTTTCTTTTAACTTGTTGAGTTTTTTTTATTATGATAGCTATTTTGAATATCTCCATCATTTAGATTGTAAATTTCTGTGCCTTCAGGATTAATTTCTGGGTTCTTATCATTTTCCTTCTTGTTTGGAATGTTAAAATACCTCTTCATGCTATTTGATGGGGTGGATTTGTGCCTTTGTATAGTGATAGTATCTGGTCGCAGATTCTAACTGCTACCACTTGAGGGTGGGCTAGAGTTGTGTATTCTGAGCCCACTGCAATCCCTGGCAGCTGGGCCTGTCCTTTGGCTGCTATGCTAACAGGGCCATCTGCATTTGGCCACTGGCCACCTCTGCTTTACACATGTATACACAGGTGCTCTGGCAGGGATCCCTGGCTCTGGCCCACCAGCCAAACTGGTGTGCCAGGAGGGGGGAGGTGTTCTTTCTTTCATATGTATGATCCTGGGGCACTCCCACTTTGCACTGTCTGCCCTCCTGGCCTGCTTAGCTTGGTGAAGACATCCCTGTGATAGCTTAGGCTCCTTGGTGTGGAGTTTTCCCATGGGCTGGGAGGCAACTCCAAGAGTGAAGGCATTCCTGTGAAGTGCTGCCCCTTCCCCCCGTCTCCTCTCAGAGCCATGCATGGTTCCACACCCTAGACCAGCCCAGGGAGGGAGAGGCGATCCCCTTGTCTGCATGCATCTCTCAGACATGTCTTGTGTTGCGTGAATGTCCTCTGTTGGTTTATGAGTGTGCTTTTCATTGTATCTTAGCAGGGAGAGTCTAAGGGGAGAGCTCACTCTGCCATGATGCTGATGTCACTCCTCCTAGCTGTAAGTTTTTGGAAGATGTTCTTTATCAAATTAAAGAAGTTCCTCTCTATTCCTAGTTTACTGAGAGGTTTTATCATGAATGACTGTTGGATTTTGTCACATGCTTTTTCTGCATCTATTGATATATGATTTTTCTTCTTTAGCCTACTGATATGATGGATTACATTCATCTTGAAATGTTGAGCCAGCCTTGCCTACTTGGGATAAATCTCAGTCGATCTCAGTGTATAATTTTTATATACATCGTAGGACTCAATTTTGTAATATTTTGTGGAGAATTTTTATATTTATATTCATGAGAGATACTGGTCTGTAGTTTTCTTTTCTCTTACTATCTTTGTCTGGTTTTAGTATTAGGCTAATGCTGGCCTCATGAAATGAATAAGGAAGTGTTTCCTATTGTTTTATACTCTGGAACAGATTTCAGAGAATTGATATCATTCCTTCCTTAAATGTTTGGTGGAACTGACCAGTGAAAACATGTAGGCCTGTCATCTCATTTGGAAGGCTATTAATTATTGATTCAATTTCTTCAACAGATATAAGTCTATTCAGATGATCTATTCCTCCTTGTGAGTTTTGGTAGTGGCTTTGAAAGAATTACTCCATTTCATATAAGCTATCAAATTTGTGGGCTTAGAGTTGTTCATAATATTCCTTTATTATCCCTTTAATATTCATATGATCAATCATGATAACCCCTCTTTCATTTCTGATGTGAGTAATTTGTGACTTCTCCCTTTTGTTCCTGGTTAGCTTGGCTAGAGAGAGAGCAATTTTACTGATATTTTCAAAGAAACATCTTTTGCTATTGTTGATTTTCTCTATTGTTTTCCTTCTTTCAATTTCATGGATTTCTGCTCTGATTTTTATTTCTTTTGTTCTGCTTTGTTAAAGTTTATATTGCTCTTCTTTTTATAGCTTCCTAAGATGGAAGCCTAGATTATGGATTTCAGATCTTTCTTCTTTTCTAATGTATGCATTCAATGTTATAAATTTCTCCTGAAGCACTGGTTTTGCTGCATCTGACAAATTTTGACAGGTTGTATCTTCATTTTCATTTGGTTCAAAATATTTTACAGTTTCTCTTGAGGCTTCTACTTTGACTAATGTGTTATTGAGAAGTGTGCTGTTTAATCTCCAAGTATTTTGGGATTTTAAGTTATCTTTCTCATATTGACTTCTAGTTTACTTCGACTGTGATCTGACAGCATACTTTGAATGATTCCTATACTTTTAAATTTGTTAAGATGTGTTTTATTGCCCAGAATGTGATCTATCTTGGTGAATGTTCCATGTGAGCTTGAGAAAAATGTGTATTCTGCTCTTGTTAAATGAAATACTCAATAAATGTCAATTAGATCCACTTGATTGAAGGTGCTGCTCAGTGCCACTCTATCCTTACTGACTTTTTGCCTGATGGATCTATTGACTATTGATAGAGGGGTGTTAAAGACTCCAGCTATAATAGTGGATTTGTCTATTTCTCTTTGCAATCCTATCAGTTTTTGCCTCACATATTTTGATGTTCTATTGTCAGGTCATACACATTAGAATTGTTGTGTCTTCTTAGAGAATTAACTCCTTTATCATTATTTAATGTCCCTCTTAACCTCTAATAATTTTGTTGCCCCTGAAGCCTGTACTGTCTGAATTAATATGTACTCCTACTTTCTTTTAATTATGTTAGCATGGTATATTTTTCTCCATTCTTCTACTTTTAAACTACTTGTGTCTTTATACTCAAAGTGGAATTCTTATAATCACCATAGAGTTGGGTCTTGTTTTGTTATCAAAGCAAGTTGGTCTCTGTCTTTTAATTGGTCTGTTTAGACCATTCACATGTCAAGTGCCTATTGATATTGTTGGATTAATAGAATTTCTTTTTTCCTTTTCTCAAGTTCACTTTTTAAAAGATGTTTGACTATATCACTGAAAATCAAGACTTCCCTTCACCCAAACCACTGGATTAGGTAATCTTTCTAAAATTAAATTTCCTCATCTATCAAATAAAGCACATACAAAATGCACTTTCCATCTGTCAACCTCATAAAATCATGCTGAATAGTCACCATTTCACAAAGATTATTTACTTTCAGACAACCTGCCCTCTTCACCATGTTTATGCAAAAAAATCAGAATGTGACAACAATATAACCTGATCCATATTTTTTTTTCCTCAGGAAGATTCTCCCTAAGCTAACATCCATTGCCAATCTTCCTCTTTTTTTCCTGTTTTTATGTGGGCTGCCACCACAGCATGGCTGCCAACAGATGAGCAGTGTACGTCTGTGCCTGGGATCTGAACCCTGGCTGCCAAAGTGGAGTGCACTGAACTTAACCACTAGGCCACTAGGGCTGGCCCTACCTGATCCATATTTTTAATTTCAAATACATCACCTCCCCTCTTGTTAAACTGACTGAGAAAAACACACCTTAGGTCCCAGCCTTCAATGAAGGTGACTATATAATACCTCACACAAGCCAGGACACTTGAGAATGAAAAGGACACACTACTAATAATTATGCTGAGATAACAGCCAAGTCTGAGATTGTCCTGAACAAAGCTTTAGCCCTTCCCTAATACAAGATGCCAGAGACAGTAGCCAATAGCCACAAGGAATGAAAGCTCAGAAGTCAAAACAATTAGATACCTGAGGAGTACAACTACTGAAAAATAAATACAACAAACTGAACAACACGTGCCATCTGAAGCAGAACTACTGGAACATGCTGACCAAAGTTCTAAAATAACCATGAGAAATACACCTAAAGATACAAGGGAAGATGTTAGTAACATGATTGAGAATGAGAAATCCTAAAGAATAAAACTCAAGAGGAAATCTTAGGTGCAAAAGTATAATTGTTAAAGAATTAATTCACCGGATAAATAGTAGTGTGGATACATGTGAAAAGTAAATTAGTTTAAAGTTGGAAGATGAGATTGAGAAACTCTACCAAAAAATAGTAGAAATGAATAAAGTGAGAGAACATACAAAAGAAAAGCCAAATGGTATGGAGGGTAAAAAATGATATCTAATGTCTGGATTAAATGAAATGCAAGACACGCAGGATAAATGAGAAAAGAAAATGGAGAAGAGAAATATTAAAAAAATAATAAATATAAATTTCCTAAAGTTAAAGAAGTAAGAAATTAGCTTGAAAGGATTTATAGATATGAAGAGAAAATTCTAAAAGCTTCCAGAAAGAGCAAAGAGAACAAGAGCAGACTGACATCACATTTCTCTACACCAAACAGAACACATCTTGTTTGGGGACACACAGGTGACATTTATGAAAATAGGCCACATATTTGCACGCAGACAAAACTCTAATATCACCCACAGGATCAATATATGGATTATTCTCGGACCATATTAAAAATATGGATAGCTTTTTAAAATCCCATTTTGGACCTAAATAACACATTACTAAATAACTCAAGTTAAAAATTAAATCATGAAGAGAATTCAAATGCGTTCAGAACTGATTGATAATAAAATGACAATATTTGTGGAACACAATGAAGCAGTCCTTAGAGGAAAATTTATAGATTTAGAAACGTTAATTGGGGTCACAAAGGTCAAAAACAAAGTACACATTTAACTAAAGAGATTGCAAAAAGAGCAATGGAGAAAACTCAATGAAATAATGAGGAAGCAAAACACACAGCAGAGGAGTTCAGAAATCAGTGACCTAGACAACAACACATGGAGAAGATGGTCACAAAACAAAATATGGCTCTTTGAAAAGATTAGTAAGATAGTCCTGTGGCAATACTGATCAATAAAAGGAAAAGTGAAGAATCAAATCAAGAAACTGTAGACGATGGTATAACTACAACACAACTGAATTTTTTAAAGTAGGTTATTATATTCAATTATATGCCAGTAAATTAGGAAACTTAGATGAAATGGAAAAATTCCTAGACAGATACAAAACACCAACATTGGTGCAAGAAGAAACAGAGAAACAGAATGCCAAGTTAGGTAATGAATTGACATGATAGTTAAAATTCCCTTCTACCCTAAAAGACACAGGTCTACATGGTTTTTGCTTTTCGAATTGTTTTAGAATCTCGGTAAACTTACTCCAAAATATATGTCAAGGTATAAAGGTTCAATTAATAACTTACTCATTCTTGCTCTACCAGAGTAATAAAAACAGTGTGATGATGGCACAAGAATCAATGGGAAAATATATTGAGTTCGGAGAGACCATTACAGAAACAAAAAGGGAAAGGGTGAATTGTTTGATAGATGATATCAGGAAAATCAGCCTACTGTTTGAAGAAAAGTGAAGTCAGATTCCTAGCTGACACCATATTTAAGGGTAGACACTAAGTACATTAAAGAGGTACAGGTGTAAGTTAAAATGATAAAGTTAGAAATTACCTTTGTGAGCTGGAAGTGGGGAAATTTCAAACTTCAAAATTAAAATGATTCTTGATTCAGTTTTGGGAGGTGTATGAGTCTAAGAATTTATCCATTACTTCTAGATTGTCCAATTTGTTGGCATATACTTTTTCATAGTATGCTCTTATAATCCTTGTATTTCTGTGGTGTGTGTTGTAATTTCTCCTCTTTCATTTCTAATTTTATTTATTTGAGTCTTCTTTCCTTTTTTCTTGGTGAGCCTGGCTGTTTGTCAATTTTCTTTATCTTCTCAAAGAACCAGCTCTTTGCTTCATTGATCCTTTCTACTGTTTATTTTTGTTTCAATCTCATTTATTTCTGCTCTAATTTTTATTATTTCCCTGCTTCTGCTGACTTTGGGCTTTGTTCTTCTTTTTCTAATTCTGTTAGGTGTAGTTTAACATTGCTTACTTGGGATTTTTCTTGTTTGTTAAGGTGGGCCTGTATTACTATGAATTTCCCTCTCAGGACCACTTTTGCTGCATCCCATATGAGTTGGTATGGTGTATTTTCATTTTCATTTGTCACCAGATATTTTTTCATTTCTCCTTTAATTTCTTCAGTGACCCATTGGGTGTTCTGCAGCATGTTGGTTAGTCACCACATCTTTTTTCACTTTCCCCATTTTTTTTTTTTGTAGTTGATTTCTAGTTTCATAGAATTATGGTCAGAAAAGATTCTTGGTGTGATTTCAATCTTCTTAAATTTATAGAGGTTTGCCTTGTTTCCCAACATATGGTCTATCCTTGAGAATGTTCCATGTGTCCCTGAAAAGAATGTGTTTTCTACTGTGTGATGGAGTGCTCTATATGTATGTATTAAGACCATCTGGTCTAGTTTTTCATTTAATTCCACTATTTCCTTATTGACTTTCTGTCTGGATGATCTATCCATTGATGTAAATGAGGTGTTAAGATCCAGTACTATTATTGTGCTGTTGTTAATATCTCCTTTTAGGTTTTTTAATAGTTGTTTTATATACTTTGGGGCTCTCGTGTTGGGTGCATATATATCTATAAGTGATATGTCTTCTTGGTGGAGTGCCTGTTTTATCATTATATATTGCCCCTCTTTGTCTCTCATTACCTGTTTTATCTTGAAGTCTACTTTGTCTGATATAAGTATGGCAACACCTGCTTTCTTTTGTTTTGCCATTAGCTTGGAGTACCATCTTCCATCCTTTCACTCCGAGGCTGTGCTTGTCTTTAGACCTGAGATGTGTTTCCTGGAGGCATCAAATTGTGGGGTCTTGTTTTTTAACCTATCCAGCCACTCTGTGCCTTTTGATTGGAGAATTCAACCCATTTACATTTAGAGTGATTATTGATATACGAGGGCTTAATGCTGCCATTTTATTGCTTGTTTTTCAGTTGTTATGTATTTCCCTTGTTTCTTGTCCCATGTATTTCAAAGTGCCAATTAAGTTTGGTGGCTCTCTATGATTGTTTTCTCTTTATTTATCATTTGTATCTTTGTTCTGATTTTTTGCTTAGTGGTTAACCATGAGGTGTGTATATAGGATCATGTAGATGAGATAGGCCATTTTCTGATGATCTCCTATTTCCTTAGACTAACTCAATTCCATTCTTCTCCTCTTCCCCTTCTAAGTTATTAGTGGCAGCTTATTCCATCTTGTGTTGTGAGTTTGTGGTTAAAGTGATGAGGTTATATTTATTTTCAGTGTTTTCCTTCCCTTTATCTTTGATGTTATAATTAAGAGTTTGCTAACCTATTCTGATAGAGAGCTTCAATTTTTCTGATTTTGTCTAGCTACTTTTCTCCTTGTTCAAGGCTTTGTATCTCCTGTCTCTCTTTTTTTTTTTTTTTTTTTCAGGTATGAAGGCCTTCTTGACCATTTCTTGTGGAGGGGGTCTTGTGGCAATGAACTCCCTTAGCTTTTGTTTATCTGGGATAGTTATTATTTCTCCATCATATCTGAAGGATATTTTAGCTGGATAGAGTATTCTTGGCTGAAAGTTTTTGTCTTTCAGAATTTTGAATATATCATTCCCCTCTCTCCTAGCCTGTAGAGTTTCTGATGAAAAAAATCTGCTGAGCCTGATTGGAATTCCTTTGTACGTTAACTTATTTTCTCTCGCTGCCCTTAATATTTTTTCTCTGACATTAACTTTTGTCGGCTTTATGACTATATGCCTTGTGGTTGGGCTTTTTTTGTTGACACATTTAGGAGATCTGTTGACTTCATTCACTTGTATTTCCAGCTCCTTCCCCAGGTTTGAGAAGTTCTCAGCTATTATTTCTTTGAACAATCTCTCTGTTCCTTTTTCCCTCTCTTCTCCCTCTGGAATACCTATAATCTTTTTGTTGCATTTCCTAATTGAGTTGGATAGTTCTTGGAGAATTTCTTCATTTCTTTTTACTCTTATTTCTTCCTCCTCCTCCATCTGGAGCATTTCTGCATTCCTATCCTCTATATTGCTAATTCTTTCCTCCATGTTCAGCCTTGTTCTTTAAATATTCCAAATTTTTCTTTATCTCCTACATTGTTTTTCATCTCCAACATTTCTGATTGTTTTTCTTTATTGTTTTAATCTCTTTTATGAACAAGTTCCTGATTTCATTGAACTGTGTTTTCTTGTAAGTCATCTACATTTTTTATGATTGCTATTTTGAATTCTCTGTTGTTTAGATGATAAATTTCTGTGCATTCAGGATTGATTTCTGGATGCTTGTCATTTTCCTTCTTGTCTGGAGATTGAATATATTTTTGCATACTCTTTGAGGGTGTGGGTTTGTTTTTCCTCTTACTGATAATATCTGGTCACAGCTTCCACCTGCTGCCACTGGGTGGGGGTCAAGAGCTGTATATTCTGAGCCTGCCATGATCTGCTGGCACTCTGGCCAACAGGCTGAACTGAAGCATGAGGTGGGGAGAGGGCTGCTTTCTTTCATCTGCCCAATCCTGGGGGCTTCTTGCTCTTCCCTCACTATCTGCTCTCCTGGGGTGCTAGCCTGATGAAGACACCCCTGGAATAGTTCAGTCCCCTCCATGTGGGAGTTTCCCACAGGCTGTGGGGGAACTTGGAGACCAACAGTTTTCCTGTGGAGGGCTGCCCTTCACCCCTGAAAGCCATGCAGTCCCAGACCCAGGGTCACTGCTGTTGGAGATGGGCAAGACTTCTCCTTAGCTCATTCCACTTCTTCTGGGGGTTCCAGTGCCTCCACCTTCAGATGTAAGCTGTGTGGGTCTCTCAGACATCTTTTGAGTTGTGTGAATGTCATCTGTTGGTATATGAATGTCCTTTTTGTTCTATCTTAGGGAGGGAGAGTTTAAGGGGGAAAGCTCACTCTGCCATGATGCTGATATCACTCCAGTTGCACCAATTTTAAAGTTATGTGAGTTGAACTATTCAGTATCTACTCTCCTGTCTGGCTTCTTTCACATTAGATCTTATGCAACATTATGTTTGTGAAATTTAACTACACTGATGTGGGTAGTTGGAGTTCATTCAATTTCATTGCTGTAGAATATTTCATTGCATAAATATAGCACTTTTAATTGATTCATTCTAGTGTTAAGAGACGTTTGGGAATTTTCAATTTTTGCTATCATGAATAGTGCTTATATGAGCATTTTTAACATGTTATTTGGTGAATATGTTCATATTTCTATTGGATATGTAGCTAGGAATGGAAGTACTGCATATGCTCAGCCTACGTAGCCAAACAGATTTCCAAAGTGATTGTACCAGTGTCTGAGAGTTTCCATTACTCCACATCCCTGCCAATACTTATATTTATAGCAGAAGCTGTTGATGGCCCCCATTTAGCCTCAAGGCTTCCCATTTCACTGCACACCAGCATCTTAAACTCTTTCCCTCAGAGTTTCCCAGGCAACCAGAACCCCTTTGGTCTCCACTCAAAACAGGTGAGAAGGGTAGGGGAAGCCCTGAGCAGAAACCTCAACCAATGATGGATGAGAGGTCAGCTCCTTTGACCTGTGGAGAGTATAACTTGGAAGCACATCTTCTACACTTGCTCTTGGAGTCCCCAGCAGGATTAAGCTCCAGTTGGCAACACCCTTTACCTCCTGCCTTGCTTTGCCTTCCCTCTCACACTTTTCCACTCCCCTGCTGGTGTTTTAAGTCCTTGTCCCAGGGCCTGCTTCTGAATGCAAACTAAGAAAGTCTATTCTTTTTCATTTTGCCCACTATGGAGGGGAGGTGATTGGGGCAAAAATATGTCTCAAAAGGGTCCTAAGGGGAGGAGGTGACAATGAAAACAGGGTTGAGAAACAATGGTTTAGATATGCGAACCATCTCAAATTTATTTTTCTATACAGTGTAAGGTAGGCTTCCGGTTTCTTTCCTTTTTTTTTTTTTTTTTTTTTTGCATATCTTTATCCATTTCAACAGCACCATTTGTTGAAAAGACTTTTCCCCACTGAATTGCCTTAGCACAATTGTCAAAATAATTGACTATACAGCCAGGCTCCATGGCCTAGTGGTTAAAGTTTGGTGTGCTCCACTTCTGCAGCCCAGGTTCAGTTCCCAGTCATGAAACCACACCACTCGTCTGTCAGTAGCCATGCTGTGGCAACAGCTCACACAGAAGAACTAGAAGGACTTACAACTATGTACTGGGTCTTTGGGAAGGAAAAAAGAGAGAGGGGAAGATTGGCAACAGATGTTAGCTCAGGATGAATCCTTCCCAGCAAAAAATAAAAATAAAAAATAATTGACTATATATATGTGGGTCTCTTTCTGGACTGTATGCTGTTCAATTGGTTCCTTTGTGTGTTATGATGCCAATACCACACTGTCTTCATTACTCTAGTTTTATAGTAAGTCAAATCAAATAGTATAATCCTCTAGCCCTTTTCCTCTTTTTTGAGATTGGTTTGGCTATTTTTGCATTTCCATATTAATTGTAGAACCAGCTTGTTGTTTTCTATAAAAAGTACCACTGGGATTTTTATTGGGTTTGTGTTCAATCTACAGATCAATTTGGAGAGACCAACAAACTTGAATCTTCCAATCCATTAACATGACAAGCTTCTCCATTTATACATGCTTGTGTTCTTTATAAATAATTTTATGTATTTGATGCTATTGCAAATGGTAATTTTCATTTCATTTCTCAATAGTTTCTTGCTAGCATATAGAAATACAATTGATTTTCTTTTATAATTTGATGAGTCATGCAATTATCCTTCTAGCTGCAAATACTGGATTCATAACAATAATAATGTTGTTATTTATTTGTGTTATCTATTAATAGAAAACAAATCCAAAATACTAACGAATAGCAATATTCACATTGGGTTTGGGGCATTCACTCTTTATATAATATTGTTGCATGAACAACTACCAATTCACACTAAAGAGAAAGGCTGAAGAAAATACTATAGAACATGTGCTCCTATAATATACAACAATGATTATTTTCAACTTGAAGCTTCTTAAGTCCCCATATGAAAGCACAGTAATTCATGTAACTCTTTTTTATGCTACCAGACTTCCTCCACTCAGTCATAGTCAATGTTCATCAGCATAATACACTGTATTATATTTATGCATATGTATCTATTTATAACAAACAATACACATAAGTTATAATATTGCTTAAAGTTTTTTAAAAAGCTTAAAACATAAATAATTTTTATTGAAGCATATCTATGATAATGCTCATAATATTTATCATTAAATTTTGCCTTTATGAAAAACCAATATGTATCACATTTAGATAAGAGTAAAAAGTAGAGTTTGCATGGAGCTTATGTAGTAACTGTATTCATTTATTTACTTTAGTTTTTTCTTTCTTTCCTTTCCCATTTTTATGCATATCCTTACATACTGGTTCTTTGTCTCTGTAGGAGATATTCTCAAAAGTAGGATTACTGGATGGAAGAATATATGTGTCTGTTAGGAAGCATAACAATAAAATAAACACCCATGAACCCATGACATCACACAGAGTGAAAACATTTCTAACACTCTAGAAGCGACCGGAGGTTGCTCTCTGATCCATTCCCCAGGCCTCTTCATAGCAGTGACCATCATCTGAAGGTTATGTTCATAACCCTCTTGCTTTCCTCTACAGTCTAGAGGCAGACAGAGATTTACCTAAACATTATTTTGTTAATTTATTTTTAAGTTTTATAAAAATAGGTATCGAAATCATATTTACCTTGAAGCATAACTTGATCACTAAAAAAACCTCAATAAACAAACATTAGTTAAATTGCTGATATTGTTTCCACAGTTTACAAAAATGTTATTCTATAAAATATCTGAATAACATTCTGTGTTAATAAATATCAACAGCTCTTTGATTTAAAAGTGGTGAAAGACAGGTTAATTGTAAATGTTTTTCATACATCCACATTATTTTCCAGTGGCATGAAACTGTCCAGATACTTAGAAATAGGTTATTGTGGCAAGAAATCTTTCTGAACTTTGGAAAGTAGGTTATTTTGGCAAGAAAAAACTTGCTTCACTCTGGAAAGCACAACATCGACACAGGGGCAGGTTTCTGAACCTGGAAAAGGAAGGATAACTTTCTATAAATGGTTTTTCACAACTATGTTTCTTATATTCACACATAAATATCTTAATTGCTTCACCAAATTGTATTACCAATTTGCTTCACTAGATGGAGCGATGAGGCATAATAATTAAAAATGCCTTCAAAAAGGAAAAATAACTCAATGTTTTGAGAAAATAATTATTTGTAGAAGAGAAACTATTGCTTGCAAGATGTCATCTTAAAGGGTATGATATTCAAAGTAATGAATTGTCAGCTCCAGGGAGAAACATTTGCTGGGGATTCACAGTAAGTAGTTTACTAGTTAATAATAATTTATCAGTGAAGTGAGTGAATCCCTTCATTTATTCACCCACTCATTTGTTCATTTTTTTCATCCATTGACTAAGCATTTATCAAGCACCTAGTGTGCCCAACATTGCCGGGCACTGGGGATATAGAAATGACAACAGAATCCCAGGCCTCAAGGAGCTCACAGCCACAGTCAGGAAGGAGAGATAAGTATACAAATTACCGATTAGAATACCTTTGGGGAAGAAATGTAGGATGAGTTAACATGAGGTTCAAGTGGTGGCCTCAAGAAAGAAATGGCTGGCTCTTATTGAGTAGGAAGAGATGCCTGGGATGAGTTTTAAGGGATGAATAATTCAAGGATGGGAAGAAGTCTACAGCAATCGTCCAGACAAAACTTGGTGAAGGCCTGGACCAAGTGAGTTCCGGCAGGGAGAGAAAGGAGGAGACAAATGTACAAGATGTGGAGGAGGTAGAATAGGTCAGACTTAATGACTAAATGATTGTGGGGATCAGAGAGGAGGAAGAAATTTCACAGATAGTTTCAGGTAAGTACTGTGGAAGTCAGGATAAAAATTCAACATGACTATGAGAAATTGAAAATAATTTTAATAAAACACCTCTACTCCTATCTTAAATTGTGAACTGCATGCCCACCCTTTCCCTCTTCTTGAGATCTCACCCCATTCTCTGTTTACTCTGGTGCATGAACTTGTTCTTCCTGCCAAATGAGTCAGTCTCAGATTTGTGCTGACATATTCAATTTCCTGTAAAAGTAAGAAACTAGTATGTCATAGCTCTTTCTCTCCCTCTCCTTATCCCCCCATCTCTCTCTCTCTCACATACACATGTAACACACACACAAAGTACACACATATGGACACAAGTATATAGAAAAAAAGTATAGTGTCATTTGTAGAAAATTACAAATAAAAAGATAGGGAATGAAAATTCATACAGTGGAAAAACAATCTTACACTCATAACAAACTCCAAGAAACTGTGATTTTTACCCTTAAGTGTTCTTCAATCCTAGAATGGAATATGGGCCTTACTGCAAGTATTTAAATCACGATATATACTCATCTATTTGGACTAGTTTTCTAAGTTCTATTATTTTATACAAAAAATCTTTTGTAGAAATCTAGAATTTTAAAGAAGTTTCTGTTTTCAGTCTTCCTTTTAATTGCCACTGTGAATGTCACTCTGTTTTCACTTAACATCCCTATGTTGAATTTGATCCATCCCTAACACAGAGAGTATAATAATACATCCTCAATGAGTGTGTGAGACTCAGCAAGAAGCAGAATTTCCATGACCCCATAAATCAGCCGAGACAGCTGCTAGAGGCAACACGAGAGAGTAAGAGAGAGGGAAGAGATGCCGAGGTCACAAAGAGTACCTTCTGAACAGGCAGAGTGGATCAAGTGCCAGAAAAAAATTAAACTTCAAAAGTTCTGGCCTGCATTTGAAACTTTTGAGTTTTTTTGATTTGCATAGTGGTGAAGCAGAAAGAATTTAGATGTGTATATTTGATTCCCATCCAGGGATTCTCCCAGATTCCCCATTCATATCTTCATGTATATCCACACCATCTCTGTCTATATCTATACCCTTATCTACACTTAAATGCACTTCTATACCTTCTCATCTTCCTGCCACCTCATCCCAGTGGTACAAATAGAGTGAACAGAGGAGCATTGAGAGTAACCACAAGGCAATGCTGGATGACTAGAACAAAATCAACAAGTACAAATTCTGTCCACCTTTATAGTACATTTCTGAGTAAATTTATAAAGAGTTCAAGTCAAAATTGTTAAACATGCAACATAACCTGGGGGAAGGATCATAAGAGGTTTATATCAAAATGTCTTGATTCACAGGTTTCCTCAGAGAAGTGGTTGATTCTAGAGCTGGGGTGGGGAAATCTAATTGAGCCTGGAAAACCTTGTGTCAGAAAATAAGGAAATACTCAAAGCAACAAGCCCCCAATGATGAGGCATGACAAAAAGATACAGGAGCCAACTTAAAGGAGTTTCCAATGGCCAAAGTTGAAACTATTTGAGCAACAAAACAAATAGTGATAGTGTTGGGTTACAATCCATAGATTAAATAAATATCTGTGAGCCCATACATATCAGTGTAAATACATCACAAAATCTCCACTAGGTAAGCATCACAGTATTACCTGTTGCATACAAGATCCACTGATAGATACTAAAATCCATGGGTGTAAGTTTGAGGAAAAATAAGATATTAGCACAGTTTCAATGTGTCTAATCCAAGATATTTGTCAATTACAAAGGAAAAAGAGTAAAACGACAGTGGAGAAACCTGACAGATACCATCTTAACTGAGTGATCAAGTTTAACATCACCAGTAACAGGACGTATCAATGTGTGTATTTCCTCCTCTAAAGCACTGAGAAGGACACTTTGCCTCTGTGGTATTCATGCCAACAATACATAACCTCAGTGTAATCATGGGAAAACACCAGACAAACCCCAACTGAGGGACATTCTACAAAATACCTGGCCTGTACTCCTCAAAAGCATCAAGCTCATAAAAGACAAAGACTGAGGAACTCTCCCAGATTGGAAGAAGCTAAGGAAACCTAATAACCCAGTGCAATGTGAGATTCTGGACTGAATCCCAGAATGACAGAAAGAAAGACACTAGAAGAAAACTGATGAAATTCAAATAAGGTCTGTACTTTAAGAACAGCATTGTACCAATGTTAATTTTCTGGTTTTGATAATTGAACTATGGTTGTATAATTGTTAACATTAGGGGAAGCTGGGTGAAGGGTCTACTTGACCTCTATGTGCTGTTTTAAAAACATTTCTATAAATCTAAAATTATTTTAAATTAGAAGTTTTATTTTGTTTGTATTTATTTTATATCTAAAGCAACCACTAAGAAAACTACAAACTACACTAAAAAATACATAAATAAAACAAGATGGAATCCTAAAATATGTTCAAGCAGCCCATTGGAAGCCAAGAAAAGGTGGAGGAATGAAAAACAGAGAAAATGAAAGAACACAAATCATAAAATGGTTTCTTTTCTCACAAAATGTTTGTACAAAGCAAACTTCAACACACCTAAAATAATTGAAATAATATATAGTAGGCTTTCCAATCTGAATGGAATCAAACTAGAAATCGGCAACAGCAAGACAACAGGGAAATCTTCAAACAGACCTCAGTCCTAATAAATCAATAATTACTTTACATGTAAATGATCCAAATACACCAATCAAAAGACAGAGAGCAGCAATAGATATAAAAACAGGATCCAACTATATGCTGGCTACAAGAAACTCACTTCAAACACAACCTAGGTAGGTTGAAGTAAAAGGGTGCAGAAAGGTATATCTTGCTAACATTAATTTTTAAAAAAAGAAAGCATGAGTGGCCATATGAATATCAGATAAAGTCAACTTCAGAGCAAAGAAAACTACTAGGGAGAAAGAGAAACATTACATAATAAAAGAATCAATCCATGAACAAGACTTAGTTATCTGAATGATGTATGCACCAAACAACAGAGTTTCTCAATATCTGAAAGAAAAACTGATAGAAATAAATGAGCTAGAAAAATCCACAATTATAGTTGGAGATTTCAATATAGCACTGTCAGCAATTGAGAGAACTATCAGGTAAAAAATGAGCAAAGATATAGAAGAAATGAACATCAACCAAAAGGATCAGCCTGACGTCTACAGAATACTGAACTATTACAGAATACAAAATTCTTTTCAAGCGTCCATGGAACATTCACCTAGTAAATTGTATCCTGGGTCACAAAACAAGCTTCAACCAATTTAAAATAACTGAAATAATACATAGTATGTTTCTCAATCATAATGGAATCAAACTGTAAATCAATAACAGAAAGACAAAAATCTTCACACAGTTGCAAATTAATACACTTATAAACAATCCATGGGTCACAGAGGAAATCTCAAAGGAAATTAAAAACAAACACATAGAATTGAATGAGAATGAAAGTACAACAAATTAAAATTTGTGGAACACAGCTAAAACAGTGCTGGGAAGGAAGTATATAGCACTAAATGCATGCATAAGGGGAAAATCAAGAATCTGAACTCCCACCTCAAGAACCTAGTAAAAGAAGAGCAAAATAATCCCAAAGCAACCAAAAGGAAGAAAGTAATAAAGATGACATCAAAAAATAGAGAAAATCAGTGAAACTGATATCTGGTTCTTCAAAATAACAAAACAGTAAAATTGATAAATTTCTAGCATGTCTGATAAAGAAAACAGGACAGAAGGCGCACACCACCAATATTAGGAATGAAATTTACCATTATAAATCCCGAAATCATTAAGGGGATAATAAAAGAATACTACAAGCAACTTTACACTCATAATTTAACAACTTGAAAAAAATGAACAACTTAAAATCCATTAAACTACCAAAACTCAACCAAAATAAAATAGATAAACTGAACAGTCTTATAACTATTAAAGAAAAGGAATTTATAATTGGGGGCGGGGGGTGAAGAAGATGGGCCCTGAGCCAACATCTGTTGCCAGTCTTCCTCTTTTTGCTTGAGGAAGATTGTCACTGAGCTGACATCTGTGCCCATCTTCCTCCACTTTGCATGTGGGACACTGCCACCACATGACTTGATGAGCAGTGTGTAGGTCTGCCCCCAGGATCCAAACCCACGAACCCCGGGCTGGTGAAGTGGAGCACGGACACTTAACGCTATGCCACCAGGCCAGCCCCAGGAATGTATAATGTAAAAGCTCTCAAACAAGAAATCCCTAAACCCAGATCACTTCACTGGAGAATTTGATTAAACATTTAAAGAAGAATTAACACCTACTTTACACGATTTCTTCCAGAAACTAGAAGAAGAGGGGATACTTCCTAATTCATTTGATGAGGCCAGTATTACGTTGTTACCAAAACCAGACAAAGATACAAGAAAATAACAGAGAAAGAGAGAGACAACTATGAACCAATATCTCTCATGAACTTAGAGGCAAAAACTTTAAACAAAACTAGCAAACAAATGTAACAATGTATAAAAAGTCATATACAGCAAGATCAAGTGGGATTTACTCCAGGTATGGAAGGCTGGTTCAACATTTGATAATGAATGTAATTCACCAGATCAACAGGTTAAAGAAGAAAAATCATATAATCCAACACTCGTTTTGATAAAAATTTTTGGCAAATTAGGAAATGAGAGAAACTACTTCAACGTGATAAAGAGCATCTACACAAAACCTACAACTAATATCATACTTAACAGAGAAAGACTGAAAGCTTCTCCCTTAAGATCTCCAACAAGGCAAGGAGGTCAGCTCTCGCTCCTCTTACTCAATACAGCACTGAAAGTTCGAGCTACTGCAAAGAGGGAGGGAGGGAGGAAGAAAAGGTGTACAGATAGGAAGGGAAGAGATAAAACTATCTCTATTTGTAGGTGACATGATTGTCTACATAGAAAATCCCAAGGAATCCACACACACAATAAAACCTCCTGGAACTAGTTAGTGAGATTACAGGATACTTGGAACTAACTAGTAAGGTTACAGGATACAAGATCCACACATAAATATCAATCACATTTCTAATTAAATTTAAATTGGAAGACTCAACATTAAAGAAGTCAGTTCTCTCCAAATTGATCTATAGGTTTAATGCACTTCCTATCAAAATCCCAGCCAAGTTTTGCCACAGTCGAGCTTATTCTAAAATTCACACAGAAAGGCACAAGTCCTAGAATAGTAACAACAACTTTGAAAGAGAAGGATAAAGTGGGAGGAATAATGCTAAGACTTACTGTACAGCTAGAGTAATCAAAAGAGTATGGTATTGGCAGAGGGACACATAGATCGATGGAACAAAATCAAGAAGCCAGAAACAGACCCTGTTGTGGATGGAACTATGTCCATAGTTGATATGGACAATTGACAGGTTGAAGTCCTGACCCCCAATGTGGGCTTATTTAGAGATAGGGCCTTTAAGGAGGTAATTAAGGTTAAATGAGATCATAAGAGTAGAGCCCGGATCCAATAGGACTGGTGTCCTTATAAGAAGGGGAAGAGACACCAGAAGTGCACACAGACAGAGAAAAGACCATGTGGAGACACACTGAGAAGGTGGCCATCTGCAAGGCAAGGAGAGAGACCTCAGGAGAAACCACCCCTGCTAACACTTGATCTTGGACTTCTGGCCTCCAGAACTGTGAGGAAATTCATTTCTGTTGTCTAAGCCACCCTGTCTGTGGTATTCTGTTATGGCAGCCCTAGCAAACAAATATGCCCAACTTTTAAAATTTTCTTTGCTTATTTTTATTGAAGTATAGTTGACATTCAATATTGTATTAGTTTCAGGTGTACAACATAGTGATTTGACAAATATGCTCAACTTTTTACAAAGGTGCAAAGACAATGCAATGGAGGAAGGATAGCCTTTTGAACAAATGGTGCTGGAGTAATTGAATATCTACTGATAAAAAAAATGAACCTCAACCTAAACCTCATACAAATTAACACACGGTAGATCACAGACTTAAATGTAAAACTACAAATCTTGAAAAAAACATAGGGGAAAATTTTCTGGTTCTAGGGCTGGCAAAGAACTTGATGCCAAAAGCATGACCCATAAAAGGAAAAAATGACCCCATCAATATTAAAAACTTTGGGTCTGTGAAAGACCCTATGAAAAGGATGAAAAGACAAGCTACAGACAGGAAGAAAATATTTGCAAACTATATATTCAACAAAAGACTAGTATCTAGAATGTATAAAAAACTCTCAAAACTCAGCAATGAGAAAACTAGACAATCCATTTGGAAAATGGGCAAAGGATGCAAAAGATAAGAAGAGACATTTCACCGAAGAAGATATACAAATGGCAAACACACACATGAAAAAGATTTTCAAACCCATTAGCCATTAGAAAAATGCAGATTAAAACCACAATGAGATATCAATATACACCTCTCGGAATGTGAACACATCTAAAGGAAAAAATAATGACAACATCAAATGCTGGTGAGAATGAAGAGAAATTATGTCATTCATACGTTGCTGGTGGGAATATAAAACAGCATAGTCACTCTGGCAAACAGTCTGGAAGTTTCTTTCAAAACTAAACATGCAACTACCATATGACCCAATTGCACTCCTGGGTATTTGTCCCAGGGAGATGGAAATGTATATTCATGCAGAAACCTGTACATGAATATTTATAGCACCTTTATTTGTAATAGCCAAAAACGGGTAACAACTCAGATATCTTTTATCAGGTGAATAGTTAAACAAACCATGTGGTACATTCAAACCACACAAACCCTCTGAGCTGGGCAGAGATGAGGAATTGAGGCTCAGAAGTTACCTCGCTTGTCCAGGATCTCACAGCAGAGCCAGGCTTCAAGCCCAGGTCCCTCTGACCCCACTGCTGATGCTCCAAAACACACACCCACCTTTGCATCCTGTGGCTTTCACTGTTGAACACACATCTATCCCTACTGCGTGTGAGCTCCTTCAGGGCTGCAGTAGGGTGCTGGCACATTCTGGATCTCCTAGAAGTTGTTTATTGGACTCAGCTAGAAGACATGGGGGGAAAGAGGTCAAAATGAACTGAAGCAGAGGTGAGCCCTGAGGCAGGGCGCCTGTCCCTCACTTCCGTGGGTAGTTGAGGCTGCACTCTAGAACACTGCTGCAGACTTGTGCTGGAGAAGGGTTCTGTCCTGGTTGCAGGGGCCACAGCATGCGTTCTGACTGGGCAGCCCTTCGACGTAGTGAAAGGGAAGATGCAGACGTTCCCCGACCTGCAAGGGGCTTCCCCGACTGTGGCCTGAAGACCTACTCCCGGGTGGGCTTCCGGGGCTTCTACAGGGGGACCAGCCCAGTGCCGATCACCAGCATCGTGGAGAACTCTGTCCTCTTCACGTGCTATGACTTCTGCTGGCAAACGGTTGTGCAGAAAGTGGTTGGATAGACAAGCAGGCAGTGCTGAGGTGAGTCGAGGACGCCGATGCTCTTCTGTCTGTTTGAAAAGAAACACTGTTGTGCAGTCAAGGTTTTTATGATCTCTTATGGGAAGTATGTTTTGTGTTTTAAAATAACTGCTTTGGTTCTGATTATGAAGTCACACATTGTCATTGTATACAACTTGGGAAACATGCATGCATTATGCAAAGGGAGAATTGCCCAGGACCCACCGTGGAGAACGAACCGCCCTTACACGTCGGTATTCTTCAGGAAAATGCTTTTCAAATGCGGATGGTGGTGCTACTTCTCTTGTGGGCAGAAGCGCTGGACTAAAACCGTAGACAACGCTTGTGCCCCACCTTTTGGGCTCTGCTTCATCAGCAAAATGCAGAGTATTGGAAGAGGGTGCCTGAGCCAAGTAGGTTTGAGGAGAAAGTTGGAATTTTAGGAAGGGTCAGAAGCATCCGAGAAGATGCAGGTGAACCTACTGTTTCTTTGGCCGATTCTGCCCCAAACATCAGACTTCGGCATGTGCTTGGTCATCTCTTGGGTATTTGCTATACAGAGACTGAAAAGAATTCAGAAACCACTGGGATGTTTAGCCATCCCTCCCCTGAAACGGATTTGTTTTAAATCACTCAAAATTATTGTATCAGCTTCTTCATTGCAAACAGCGGTCTCACTGGCTGTTTTGGTAGGAATTTGAAACCCTGTTGCAACTGCAGGTCCCACATGACTAAAGTGGGCTCCTTTTGTATAGAAATGTTCTCTGGAGGTGATCAGAGGTCTAAAGATGTGCCCTTCTGTAGACAGGAATTCCATCTTGATGGATGGAGCTGGTTCTTAAAGGCTTGGGACTGGATGAGACCACCCAGGGAGACAGCATCTATCGAGGGCTGAGCACTGGTGCTGGGACCGTCCAGCACAGAGGGGTCAGGAGAGAGAGGAAGCAAAGAAATAAGCAGGAGACAACCCAGGAGCCTGTGGTCCCCCCAGTGGAGACTGACAGAGGGACACTGCAGGGACTGTAACTCTGCCCACTTGGGGGAGAGACTTTCTACTTGAGGAGACCTGCAGTTTGGGTCTCCTTCAGCATCCTTCAAGAAGGACAAATGAGGGGAGAAGACAGGGACACAGTGAGCAACCACAGGAGACTCTGGAGGAAGTCCTGCAGGAGAGAAACCATCCTGTTTCACTTGGCCTGACCCAGCTCTCTCATCTTTTTGAACTTGGGGGGCTGCTTCTTTTCCATCCTGCAGACCAGCGTTTGCTCGTTACCTGTTGGGAAGCGCTGCCCTAGTGTACAAAGCCCTGATGTGTATGTTGTGTTCTTAGCCCTCGCCCTGCTCCTGTGAGGGAGCAAGGCAGGCGGTGTTGTCTGGGTCGTTGACGTGGAGCCTGAAGTGCAGACACCGAGGGCTCAGGGTCACTGGTTCGTAACCGAGAAAGCCGGGACGCAAAGCCGTGTCTGCAGAGCCCCCGTCCCGCAGTCTTTCCCTATGACCACAGTCGGGGCTCTGGAACGTTTTGTGGGGTCAGATCTAGAGAAAAGATTAGTGAGCAGAAGCAGTGAAAAGGAAAGTGCCCGTGAGAACCTGCGGTGAGTTTCTGTGGTAATATTGTACGCGTCTGCCTGCTCTCGGGTTGAGCTACCCTGTGCAGTGTTCCCTTTTCACCTCTGGCTGGACGGGGTCATACACAGCAGGGGTGTTCAGGAACAGGTTTGTTGAATGGGTGGCAAACAGTTGGTTCTTACAAAATCCCATCCTACGCCTGTGCCGTTTCCATTCCAGCTCCGAACGTGTCTCCTGGAGGCCCAGCCGGGCTCTGGCCCTCACTTAGTGCGCTGGCAGATGACGGTGTTCAGCATGGCCCAAGTCCACTGTGGATCTGACGTGGCCTCATCGTTGCACTGTAACGACGTGCTTGGTGTCCACTCAGCGTCTGAGCCATTACTGCATCTTAGATGGACTAGACACCTGCATTTGTTGATGCCACCTCTGTGCCAGCAAACCTGGCAGACTCTGACCCTCACTGACTATTGCCCATCACAGGTTGACAGAGAGTCCCTGAGGGAGGCAAGTATGGATCTGCAGGCTGGCCGGAGGACAGCAGGAACCATTTAAGCTCTGGTTTTGACAGAGGAGCCAAGCAGGAATGAAGTGGGAAGGAACAGAGTGAACAGCGTTGGGCGGTTTCCACACACTGGAAAGCCGTGGGCAAGTACAGTCGTGTGTCTGGCTGTCCTCTGGAAATGGTCTGACCTTTAATTCTCTAAGGTCAAAGGGAAGTCCATACTGCAGGCAGTGTCTTCCTCCTGAAAGAAAGCCTCGCTCTGAGCCAATGCTGAGAAACCTGGGTGTGTCACAGGCTGGCTCGGCCCCCGGGCACCCGCCTTCCATCCATCTGTGTCACCGAACAGGGAATAGGAAATCGGGGCTGAGATGGGATGCAGGCCTTGATTTTATGCTGATGTTTGACATTAGTTTATGTGACTGTTAGTTTACTGTAACTTTAGGACAACTGGATGTGGTAGGTCTCTTAGGCCTTTGCTCATAGTTTGGAGAAAAATTGTTAGGGGATCTCTACCTCGGGCAGTCAGCTGAGGGGATGACCTCCTAAGGCCCTTCTGGAAATCTGAGTCTTGTCCTTGTTGTCCAGTGACAGCAGGATGCTGGCATTTAAGAGGTGAGTGCCAGGGAGCCAGTTGTCCTGCTGTGAGCAGTTCGGTCCTACCCGAAGGATTGTCCCATCCCACATGACGAAACCCATCCCAGGGTTTGGAAAGGATCTATTCTGACCCCCGTGAACTCTCTGAGAAGTCTTCTGGCAATTATTTTCTCACATATTCTTGGACTCTTATTGGATTCCAGCTTCACAGCTCTGCTGGTGACTGTGGCTGGCAGTACTAAACCCATATGAGATGAGGTGAATGCTTCCATCTTTGGACTAATGTGCGTTCATTCCTCCGCCTAAATTTCCAGCTTAGCCATTTTACCTACGACCATTGAGCTGCTGCCTCACTGGCCTCACCCTCCCCTGCGGCACCGTGGAGCCCTCCTCGTGCCCTCTGGGTTGCTGAGGTCGAGGAGGTCATCAGCTGAACTGGGAAATCTTTTTGCAATGAGCAGCTCTTTGGTTAAAAATTTGTCCTGGGTTTCCATCTGTGGCAGTTATGTGCTCCGTTGCTCCAGGTGGGTTTTGAGCATGTAGGGAGGGCCTCAGAACCTCATTTTATTTAAAGCTTAGTGGCAGGTACACTCAAGTGTTAATAGTGTGTGTCTGGGTGATGGGACTATAGGTAATTTTTTCCTCCTCTCCATGTTTTTTGGTTTTGTTTTGTTTTGTACGTCACTGTGTTTCTCGCTCTGGCTGCTAGAACAAATTCCCTCGACTGGGTGGCTTAAACAACAAACGTTTGTTACTCACATTTCTAGAGGCTAGACAGGCCAAGATCAAGGTGCTGGCAGGTTCGGTGTTTGGTGAGGGCCCTCTTCCTGGTTTGCAGAGGGCCACCTTCTTGCTGTGTCCTCACATGGCAGAGAGAGCATGGCCCAGCTCTCTGGTCTCTCTTTATCAGGGCACTAATCCCACCATGAGGACTCCACCCTCTTGACCTCATCTAGACCTACTTACCTCCCACAGGTCTCCCCAGTACCATCACATTAGGGGGTGAGGCTTCAACACAGGAATTTGGGGGTGGGGACATGACATTCAGTCCCTGGCACTGTGACTGATAAAAGGCACGTGGATTTGCAGTCAGGCAGACCCGGGTTGGAATCCTGGCTTTGCCACTTAGTAGCTGTGTGACCTTGGGCACAACATGTGTCATATGTCATCTTGAAGTGTCATGTGTCATCCTCCATATGGAGGTTGGGGTATTGCTGTCAGCCTCACAGAGCTGTGGGACCCTCAGATGAAACAGCGTGTGTGTGTTCCCAGGGGACCCTCAGGAGGCGTTGCCCTCCTTTTGTCCCCCATCTCCTTTACTGCCAGGATTTCAGCATGGTGAGTGCCTGCACGAGTGGATAACTGGACAGGTCACTGGTCTCCTGTGCTGTGTCCTTTCAGTGATCTGCAGAACACAGCCGCCGGTTCCTTCACCTCCGCATTCGCTGCCCTGGTGCTCTGCCCCACTGAGCTTGTGAAGTGCCGGCTACAGACATGTATGAAATGGAGACATCAGGAAAGGTAGCCAAAAGGCAGCACTCAGGCACAAACATTAGGTCTCTGACATGTGTTGAGTGTCTTTAAAAATATATTGTAGTAAAGTTAAGTGGTAGATATAGAAACAGACTGGTCTACTCCAAAATATTGTTTCTAGAACTTTCTTCAACCAGTCAGAGAATAATTTTTGGAACAGACCGTTTGTGATGGTTAGACCCACCCCCACCCCACAGAACATCATAGGCAGATATTTGATACCCCAGAACTGACAGAGCCAGGAGTTTATGCCCCTTTTGGCCTGTTGACTGCATAAGGCATGATCCCCAACTGTATTTGGAGGCACATGGCAGACAGCTTTGGAACTTTATCTGAGGCCTGAGTCTTTGTAAGGGCCAGTTTGGATTCTGAGATGGATATTTGATGCCCATTCCCAGGTTTCACATGGGTGTCCAGGATGATCACTTCAGATCCTGGTGGGAACTTCCTTTCCCTCCCTCCCTAATCCTTCAAGTGTACCTGCAAAAGGTCCACGTTCTGGAAACACACAGCAGAACCATTGTAAGCATAGCTACTCTTCAATAATCAAATTTCTCTCTGACTCAGTCTTGAGAGATTCTAATTACCCTGTGAAGGTGTGTATATCATATACATATGATTTATTTGAATTGTAAAGCAATTTATTATCCTTATTAATCTCAACACTTGCTTGTTTATCTTAACATCGGGCTGACTGAAGTTCTAGGGGTAGATAGTGCTGTGGTTAACTCAAAGTCTGTAAATCTGCTGGGGAAACCAGTAGATGGATCGACCACTTTCAGTTGTCAGTCTCCTTGCAGCGAGGATGGGGTTTGTAATAGAGCCCTATTTCCAGCACCCTCGAGATTCATTACAATCAATTTGCATCGACTATTTCTAGCCTAGAGCCCAAATGTGCAAGACTTTAAGACTTTTTATTGAAATATAATGTACACATAGTACCACAAATACACACAGAAATCATAAGTGTACAGTTCTTTTGTTTATTGCAGTAACATTGGTTTCTAACAGTATATAAATTTCGGGTGTACATCATTATACTTTGATTTCTGCATAGATTACCTTATGTTCACCACCTAAAGACTAATTACAATCCATCTCCACCCACACGTGCCTAATCATCCCCTCCCCCCTTCCCCTCTGGTAACCACCAATCCGATCTCTGTCTCTATGTGATTGTTTTTATCTTCTACTTATGAGTGAGATCATATGGTATTTGACCTTCTCCCTCCAACTCATTTCGCTTAGCGTAATACCCTCAGTGTCCATCCATGTTGTCACAAATGGCTGGATTTCATCATTTCTTATGGCTGAGTAGTGTTCCATTGTGTGTATATACCACATCTTTATCCATTCATCCCTTGATGGGCACCTCGGTTGCTTCCAAGTCATGGCTTCTGTGAACAATGCTGCAATGAACAAGGGGTGCATGTATCTTTTCGTATTGGTGTTTTCATTTTCTTTGGATAAACACCAGCAGTGGAATAACTGGATCGTATGGTAGTTCTATTCTTAATTTTTGGAGAAATCTCCATAGTGGCTGCACCAGTTTGCACTCCCACCAGCAGTGTGTGAGAGTTCCCTTCTCTCCACATCCTCTCCAACACCTGTTGTTTCCTGTCTTCTTAACTATGGCCATTCTGACGGAAGTGAGGTGATACCTCGTAGTTTTGATTTGCGTTTTCCTGATAGTTAATGATGTTGAATATGTTTTCATGTGCCTCTTGGCCATCTGTACATCTTCTTTGGAGAAATGTCTATTCAGGTCTTTTGCCCATTTTAAATTGGGTTGTCAGTTTTTTTTGTTGTTGTTGAGATGTATGAGTTCTTTATATATTTTGGATATTAACTCCTTATCAGATATATGGTTTGCAAATACCTTCTACCAATTGTTAGGTTGCCTTTTCATTTTCTTGATGGTTTTCTTTGCTGTGCAGAAGCCTTTTAGTTTAATGTAGTCCCATTTGTTTATTTTTTTCTATTGTTTCCCTTGCCCGGTCAGACATGGTACTTGAAAATATGTTGCTAAGACCGATGTTGAAGAACATACTGCTTATGTTTTCTTCTAGAAGTTTCAGGGTTTTAGGTTTTACATTCAAGTTAATCCATTTTGAGTTAATTTTTGTGTATGGTGTAAGATAATGGTCTACTTTCATTTTTTTGCATGCGGCTGTCCAGTTTTTCCAACACCGTTTATTGAAGAGACTTTCCTTTCTCCATTGTATGTTCTTGGCTCCCTTGTTGAAAATTAGCTGTCCATAGATGTGTGAGTTTATTTCTGGGCTCTCAATTCTGTTCCATTGATCTGTGTGTCTGTTTTTGTGCCAATACCACACTGTTTTGGTTACTACAGCTTTGTAGTATATTTTGAAATCAGGGAGTGTGATACCTCCAGCTTTGTTCTTTTTTCTAAGGATTCCTCTGGCTATTCGGGGCCTTTTGTTTTTCCACATAAATTTTAGGATTCTTTGTTTCTTTCTGTGAAAATTGTCATTGGAACTTTGATAGGGATTGCATTGCATCTATAGATTGCTTTAGGAAGTATGGACATTCTAATTAGGTTAATTCTTCCAATTTAAGAGCCTGGAATATCTTTCCATTTCTTTGTGTCATCTTCAATTTCTTTCAACAATGTTTTATAGTTTCCAGTGTACAGATCTTTCACCTTTTTGGTTAAGTTGATTCCTAGATATTTTATTCTTTTTGTTGCAATTGTAAATGGGATTGTATTCTTAATTTCTCTGTATAGAAATGCAACAGATTTTTTTTATGTGAGGAAGACTAGCCCTGAGCTAACATCCGCTGCCAATCCTCCTCTTTTTTGCTGAGGAAGACTGACCCTGTGCTAACACCCATGCCTGTCTTCCTCTACTTTATATGGGACTCCCCCACAGCATGGCTTGACAAGCGGTGCATCTGTCCATGCCTGGGATCCGAACCTGCGAACCCCAGGCTGCTGAGCAGAGGGTGCAAACTTAACCACTATGCCACCGGGCCAGCCCCAACGCAACTGATTTTTGTATGTTGATTTTGTTTCCTGCAACTTTTCTGTATTCATTTATTATTTCTAAAAGTATTTTGGTGAATTCTTTAGGGTTTTCTATATGTAAAATCATGTCATCTGCAAATAGTGACAGTTTCACTTCTTCCTTTCCAATTTGGATCCCTTTTATTTCTTTTACTTGCCTGATTGCTCTGGCTAGGACTTCCAAGACTATGTTAAATAGGAGTGGTGAAAGTGGGCATCCTTGTCTGGTTCCTGTTCTTAGAGGGATAGCTTTCAGTTTTTCAACACTGAGAATGCTATTAGCTGTGGGTTTGTCATATATGACCTTTATTATGTGAGGTGCTTTCCTTCTATACCCATTTTATTCAGAGTTTTTATCATAAATGGATGCTATATCTTGTCAAATGCTTTCTCTGCATCTATTGAGACAATCATGTGATTTTTCCCCCCTTCATTTTGTTAATGTGGTTTATCACATTGACTGATTTGTGGATGTTGAACCACCCCTGCATCCCTGGAATAAATCGCACTTGATCATGGTCTACAATCTTTTTAATGTATTTTTGTACTTGAGTTGCTAGTATTTTGTTGAGGATTTTTGCATTGATGTTCATCAATGACACTGGCCTGTAATTTTCTTTTTTTTTGTGTTGTCCTTGTCTGGTTTTGGTATGAGGGTAGTGTTGGCTTCATAGAATGAGTTAGGAAGCTTCCCTTCCTTCTCAATATTTTTGGAAGAGTTTGAGAAGAATAGGTATTAAGTCTTCTTTGAATGTTTGGTAGAATTCACCAGGGAAGCTGTCTGGTCCTGGACTTTTATTTTTGGAGGAGGTTTTTGATTACTGTTTCAAGCTCCTTACTGGTGATTGGTCTATTCAAATTCTCTATTTCTTCTTGATTCAGTTTTGGAAGGTTGTATGAGTCTAAGAATTTATGCATTTCTTCTAGATTACCCAATTTGTTGGCATATAGCTTTTCATAGTATTCTCTTATAATCTTTTTTATTTCTGAGGTGACCATTGTAATTTCTTCTCTTTCTATTCTGATTTTATTTATTTGAGCCTTCCCTTTTTTTTTGGTGAGTCTAGCTAAAGGCTTGTCAATTTTGTTTATCTTTTCAAAGAACCAGCTCTTGGTTTCATTGTTTTTTTTCTATTGTTTTAAAATCTCTAATTCATTTATTTCTGCTTTATTTTTATAATTTCCCTACTTCTACTGATTTGGGGCTTGTTTGTTTTTCTTTTTCCAGTTCCTTCAGGTGCACTGTTAGATTGTTTATTTGAGATTTTTCTTGTTTGTTGAGGTAGGCCTGTATTGCTATAAACTTCCTTCTTAGAACCACTTTTACTGTATCCCATAAATTCTGGCATGTCCTATTTCCATTTTCATTTGTCTCCAGGTATTTTTGGATTTCTCCTTTGATTTCTTCATTGTTTGGTAGCATTTTGTTTAATCTCCTCATATTTGTGGCTTTTCTGATTTTCTTCCTGTAGTTGATTTCTAGTTTCATACAGTTGTGGTCAGAAAAGATGCTTGGTATTATTTCAGTCTTCTTAAATTTATGGAAACTTGTTTTGTTGCCTAATATGTGATCAATCCTGGAGAATCTTCCAAGTGCATTTGAAAAGAATGTGTATTCTTCAGTTTTTGGATGGAATGTTCTGTGTATATCTACTAAGTCCACCTGGTCTAGTGTGCCGTTTAAGGTCAATGTTTCTGTATTGATCTTCTGTTTGGATGATCTATCCATTGGTGTAACTGGCGTGTGAAAGTCCCCTACTATTATTGTGTTCCTATCTATTTCTCCTCTTGTGTCTGTTAATAATTGCTTTGTATATTTAGATGGTCCTATGTTGGGTGCATAGATATTTGCAAGTGTTATATCCTCTTGTTGCATTGTTCCCTTGATCATTATGTAGTACCCTTCTTTGTCTCATGTTACAGTTTTTGTTTTAAAGTCTATTTTGTAAGATATGAGTGTTGCTACCTCAGCTTTGTTTTCATTGCCATTTGCATGGAGTATCTTTTTCCATCCCTTCACTTTAAGTTTGTGAATGTTTTTATGTCTGAAGTGTGTCTCTTGTATGCAGCATATATATGTGTCTAGTATTTTTCTCCAATCAGCCACTCTATGCCTTTTGATCAGAGCACTTAGTCCATTGACATTTAAAATAGCTATCAATAAGTATGTACTTACTGCCAATTTTTTACTTTTTTTCTGGGTGTTTTAGTAGTAGTTCTCTGTTCTTTTCTTCTTCTCTTCCTCTCTTCCTTTGTTGTTTGATGGCTTTCTTTGGTATTAAGTTTGGGTTCCTTTTTCTTAGTTTTTTGTGTATTTATCATTGGCTTCTGGTTTGTGATTGCCATGAGGTTCGTATATAATAACCTTTGGATTGGTCCCATGTGATTGTGAAGCTCTGTGGCTTGTAAAGGTGGCTTTTTCTTTCTCCAGAAGGGGATTTCTGCCTCTTCCACCTCAGTCAGGACTGTCATTTGCTGTAGGGGTTCCTTTTATCCAGTTTTCAGTTCTCTCTCAGGGGTAATTGTTCCAAGAGTAGTTGTAAGTCTGTTGTGTCTGAGGGAGGAGGTAAGTTCAGAGTCCACCTACACCCCCATCTTGACTTCTTCCTTGCAGTTCTATAAGTAGTCACAAAATGAACATGCCTTTGTAACCAGTGTCCAGATTAAGAAATAGGACATTACCAGCACCCAGAAAGTTGCCCTCATGTCCCTTGGAAGTAGTTTAAGATATATTTAAAGAAAATAATTGCTGGATCCAAAGAACCTAGGCAGACGGCCACCTTGCGTGAATGTAAGTATTGATTAAATGTATTTTAGCACTGTATGGCCATGCCAGGTATACGGTAGCTTGGGGTTAAGACTTGCATCAGAAGGTAGGATAACCATGTTGAGTTGGATTACTCTGTTGCATTCACATCAGAGAACGAGAGCAGTGTTGTGGGGAGGAACTGGCTGATGGGTCATGGCTGATGAAGCCTTCTGAAGTCCAAGGAAGGAAGATAATCATTAAAAGCAGGTGGGCTTTATCACCTCAGAGCTTGATCCTTCATTGGTCCAAACTGAGTCACCTGCTCTTTGAGAAGAAAGTGAGGAGCGAGGGGTTCACCAAGCCTACCTCAGGCATGGTTTACGGTGCTCTTCTTCCTGCTGCAGTGCGTGCCATTAGGAAGAGGAGTCTGGACAGCAGGTGTCCTGTGTTCCAGCTGCTGCAGGGCTCTGATCTGCTTCAAATAAAGACTCTTGCATACCGCCCTAAGAACCAAATCCTTGGTGCTTCTTGCCTTTCAGGAGCTGTAGCTCTGTTCTTAGAATTTCTTTTGTCTTTCATGTTACTTGCTCATTTCCCTGCACTAACACAAAACAAACCCTAAACACCATAACAAATTCTCTCAAAACACCATTTCAAAAGAAAGGTTGGGGAGCTAGGACTTGAGGGAGGTAAGGGACTGGGCAATACGATACCATTTTATTCTTGCTGAGTTTGGACAACTTATTGTAATTTTGCTTATTCACCATTGAAAAAAATGGGTATTAGCTTTTACATCTTTGATTATGACTTCTAGAAATGTGTGCATCCATTTTAACAAAACTTCTTTATGCTAGAGTAGTTCAGGCGACAAGACTTGTTATAAAATAGTTGCATCTATGCTTCTCTGAGATTTCCTTCCACAGTAGCCTTCTGGAATTCTGGTTCTCTGTTTACAGAGTCAGCTGCTTCCCTGGTGCTTCACGTGTGATAACTGTCTCTGCCTGTGTCTCTTCCCAGGAGAGTGTGGTCTGTCGTGAAGAGTATCCTTTGAAAGGACGGCCCCTGGGGCTTCTACCATGGACTCTCAAGCACTTTACTTTGAGAAGTACTGGGCTGTTTCTTCTTCAGTGGCTGTGAACTGAGCCGGTCATTTTTTGCATCCAGGAGATCAAAAGATGAACTAGGTAACTGTATTTGCATGGTCAGCAGGTGGGTTGATGGTGTCTGCTTGCCAATGATGTGGTTGCTGCAGATCCTGTGTACTCTGCACCCCCTTTTGGGGGGGTCCACCTGGCACTGGGGAGTTTCTGGATCCCAGAAAGTAACATGGCTTAATCATTTCTAGCACCTTCCTCTGGGCTTGGTAGTTTCCTCAGGACAGGGGCTGAAGCAGTACATTCCAAACTTCTTTACTGGAATAACATTTTTGAATTTGCTCTGGATCTATTTTAGGGAAGAAGAAATATAGAAACTACTTTCCCTGTGGGAAATCACCAATAAATGAGGAAATCACCTATAAATCAGCTTGCAATAGGCTTAAAACTTAGTCATCAATCTTGATAGTGTTTTGAGAGCAGTGAAAAGTGTAGTTCTTTCTAGCTTATCCTCTTTACCTGCTGGACACAATCGTATCACTGTTTGACTCACACGAGTGATTACGTTTTCTCAAGCACCTCCCTTCAGTGTTGGCGGACCTATTCTGGAGTTAGTCAAGTTCCCAAGCTTAACTGTTATGTTGAATAAGACAATTTTGGTTTTTCATGGTAAAAGAAGAATCAGGGCTGTGGGGCATTAAAATGCTTCAGATAAACTTGGAAAATGATGCAGTGTGTGTTCCAGTGGCTTCTCTTCTCATTCCTCATGGTAGGGCATTGCCATGCTGCTGGGGGCCTGTTGGTTCTGTGGGGACCAGTGCTGTGGAGGGTGGGGCAGAAGGGCCACAGTGCCACAATGACCAGCCTGAACATGACCCTCTTCTTGTCTTGGCTTGCTGAGGGGTAGACCCAGACAACCAAAAGGAACCTTGTGCTCTTGGAGCTTTGCTAGTCTCCTTAGGGCATTGTGTTCTGCGGCATTTGTATTTGCATCTACCTGCAGCCACTACTGTTGACCTCTGGCAACGTCGCATCGGCTATTCTTGAGACAGAATACTGTTTGCTCATTTTCTTCTCTAGGCCCTGTCCCTTTGATGTCAAGTGGTGGCATTGGTGGCATCTGCCTCTGGCTTGCTGTATACCTAGTGGATTGTAGAAAGTCCAGAATTCAAGTTCTTTCCATGTCGGCGGAACAGGCAGGATTTCTTGGAACTTTTATAAGTGTTGTGAGAAGTGAAAGTGAGTCTGGTAATTGCAGAAACAGAGGAGGCGTGTCCAGAGTGACTGGCCATTTCACTGCTAGTCTTGTTGAGGTGGATCAGATGTATACCTGCTCTCCTCCCCTGGCCTCATATCCCTTTTCTAGTGCTGTATACTAATCCACATTTGTGGATTTCTGTTTCCAAACCCCATTCTTTACTTTACTTCATTATTGTCAAGAATATTTAAAGTTCTTATTCCTAAACCCTGGGCCAGATACCTGTCAGGAGTCTTTGTTCTAAATAGCCCAGAAGGGGTTTTTAAAATACGGGCTTTGTCTAAGGGAACAGATGTTTTGAAGTTAGCACCACATGTTTTACATAGAGATATTATCAGAAGATGATCTCTAAGAAGCACTAAGGGATTTAAAAGAATGTACAACATCCTTAATGCTAAGATTTCTGGAATTAGAAATGCACTCAGAAACTTCTGAAGGTGATTTGCTGTCAATTTTTAGAGTTATGCAGGAGGATAAAGATTTTCTAATGAAAGTTTGTATAAAGCCAATTTGATGTGACTAGTGAGTAAAGATCTGTCCTTCCAGCATCCATTATACATCTTAAAACTTGGGATGTGAACTTTGCTGTCTTGATTTTAAGAGAGAGCACAGTGACAGTCTGCAGAAACTGTTTCCCTTGTATCCAAAGTAGAGCACAGACATCTTGTATATTACTGATAGTGACCCCTGTTTAAGTTTGCATAACACTTTGTAGTTTTACAAAGTACTCACACCTCCCTTATCTAACTAGTTCTTCATAACTCGGGCAGTGCTAATACTCAAAACAGGTCTCAGACGTCAGCGCCAGTGCTCTCTCTGCTGACCTGATGCCTCGTGGTCCTCGCCTCCCAGGAGAAGCTGCAAAGCCGCTGCCACCTGTGACTCTGTGGTTGCCTTCTGTCTGCCTGTGTGAGGCCTCAGCTCTGCCTGACCCATGTACCACAACTTAACCAGGCATAGAATTGGTATATGTTGCCTAAGCATCAACCAGCTTTGCTGGGAGACCTGACATTGTCCTGTTTCCATTAGTCTATTTAGTTCCATTAGTCCAGGGAAAACTGGAAATAAGTCCTTCCATCACTTGTTGATTTTTAGTGCTGTTGTGTGGATTTGTAAGTGTAAAAATATCTATGGTTTGCAGCCTCATAGGGTATGCCCAAAGAGGGGAGTCTCCATCTTTGATTACCTTTTGTCTTCTAGGAATAATGACCTTATATTCTTGACTGAAACCTACTACAATCCGAGCATTCCCTGCCAACAGGGCACTAGTTTTCACCTTTGAATAGAGCAGGAAGTTGATGACGAGCCAGCCCGAAGCTCACTGAAGTGTCCGGTGAACCTCGATCCAAGTACAGGCATTTGCGGACTCTAGTTCATCTCAGGGTTTCAGGGAGTACAAGACCAATGAGAAATTATTTTGATTTCTTGGGAATTTTATTTTTGTCTTCCCCTCTTCTGCTTTCAATCTTAAGCTTTATGGAAGGACCTCTACTTTACATCATATAATTTCTGCTCATAACTGTATTCAAATAGAAAAGTTAGTGCTCTTGTACTCGGTGGGGCATACAGGGTGAGCTGCTGGCCCTCTATACCTAATCTGAAAGGCTAAATATAGTTATCTGAGGGCTTTTGCATAACCCTGCGTGTGTAGACACAGTCTGGATGGTTGTGTGTGGTGAGTGAAGCACAAGTTGGTTCCATGTTTAATCTCAAATCTTACCAGAGAAACCCCGAGGTGTAACCATGTTTCATGAGGATGGTTATAAATGATTGCTTACCCCATTCTATATGTAGGGTCTCTCAGAATCTGCTTAGCACCTGCACTACACTAAGTAGTTAAAGTTTTTAAAAAGTTTTCCTGAGGTGCTTGAGAACTAAAATATGCAGCTAGATTTTAAAGAGGAGACTATTCCTGCATGCTGGTGTGGCTTCCATGCTCTTGATTTAAGTTTCAGAGTAGGCATCCTGGATTTTCCAAGATGCTCTACTGTTAAAATAGTGCCATTCATTTTCTAGGTGGGATCATATTCCACATTCTGACCTATTGTTGGGTGTGGCCTAGAGCACAGGCCTTCGGGAAGCAGCACACATTCACCTGTGCCAACTTCCCTTCTTCTCTCCCAAAAAGCTTCCTGTCTGCTGTTCTTTAGGTTGAGGAAGGGGCTGAAGGGAGGGGACTGTGCTGCTGTGCTTTGGGAAGACCTTGTGGCTGACAACAGCCCTTAGCTTCTGTCTTGGTCCTGGCCTGGGTGGGATTCCAGAGTATTGTGTTGGACCACCTGTACACTATTGATCTACTTTGAGCCACTCACTCATTGCCCCTGCCAATCAGAAACCCATCCAGGGAGCAGAGTGTCCAAGCCAAGAGAAGCCTCATTCCTTTTCTGGGAACTGAGTGCCATGGGTGAGTCCTCCCGTCTCTGACAGAACTAGACAAAATGTAGTGTTTGCAGTCCGTGTGAGTAATGTCAGGGCTGACCCATTCTGAAGTGTGTCTCAGGACCCGCACTCCTTGCCATGCTTTTACGGGGTTGGAGCCTTTTACATTCGCTACTGGCAGTCAGTGAATTTTAACGATGATCGCATATGGGGCGTGAGTTTGTAAAGCAATGAAACAAGAAAAGTAGTTTTGTTAAACTATGCCATATGTGTGTACTAACAGCAACAAGAAATCCCGGTTCATCTGATTCCCAGACTTGGGGATGGGCAGCTGTTCTTTGGCACCCGGTGTAAGAGAGTCCTCTTGTCACCACTAAGGTCAGCCTCCTCATTCTGTGCTGCTCCAAGACCCACAAGGGCTCTCGCAGTAAAAAGTGTTCTTGAGCAGCCTGTAGGGCTGAGAGCAAGCAGCCCGACAGTGTTAATAGTTGTCCAGGCCACGTGTGTCTGTCCCTGTTGGCAGAATGCAAATAATTCTTCTTCCTTACTTTTCTCTCCGTACTTAAAAGGTCAGTAGCTACTGAGTGGTGCTTCATCTGAACAGTCCTGGCTTGAAGCAAAATAGAAGATGGGACTGGCTTCCAGCAGGAAGTGAAGTGCTCTGGAGTCCACAGTCCCCCTGCCAGTGCCTGTGGCTCATCTAGATGAGCCCTGTTGGCAGCAGACCTTCTCACGCATCATCCTTTAAAGACCGAACTAAAGATCTTCGATGGAAGCAATCTGAGGCCAGGAAGAGTGAGTGGAAGTAGGGAATGGAAACCTAAGTCAGGAGCATTGTTTTGATTTCCTTTGCTTAATTCATGGTTCAGTATTTGGGTACAATTTGTGCCATTTCAGATTTGTACTCCAGACACAAATATAGTAACTTGAAATATTGTGTTTAAAGAAATTCTAGTGTTCTATCATCATTAAATTATTTACCTAATATGTGAGTATGTGATGAGTTGTCTTGCTAAGTACTTTATATCCACTCTAAGAAGCAACTGTCAGCAATGTTTGAGGTATGTTTAGTGAGATTTCTAGTGGTGGTTTTATTGCAACAAGCATTGTTTGTTGTCAGCAAGATTCCCGATGTAAAATAATTTCACTGTAGGTAAATGAACCAGAATACATGTTCTTTATGTGCACTGCAGATATGAAACCTGGCTTTCTAGAATCACTGTCCCTCAACCAGACTGTGGATGGGAGGGAACTGATTTGGCAGGATGCCATTCTACTTTTTTAAATAGTTAAACTTCTTGCTATTAAGTTGTGGATAATTCTATTCCAGATTAGTAAATTCTGTTTAAGAACAGCAGGATCATTCTGAAGTATGATGGTGTAAGCTTCTTGCTTTGGTCAAAGAATGCTGCATGATGGCTTCTAAGATGGCAACACCCAGGAGGCATGAAACAAGTTCTCTTTACGTGAGCAAAAGCAGAGGAGTGTGGCGACTCAGAATTGCCAGAAATTGGGATGCATCTCGGAGGGTTAGGGAAGAGAAACCCCAACTGTAATCTCCTGTATTTCAAAAAGCAAGGTTCTTAAAAAGTGGGGTTTCCTTCCCTTGTTATTGCCAGTATGGAGAATGATGAGCGGCTTGGAGGATCTCAGTACATTTTCCCATTCACCTAAGCCTGCCGCCTCATCTGCCCTCCATGGACAATTGCTGCAGGAATTTTAAAGGCAATTGTACAACCTGTTCTGCCACAACACACGTTTCTGTCACAAAAATTACAGGGAATAATGTTGTCATGATATGGGAGGAACTTGAAAGCATGTTCCTCCAAGATCTCTTCCACCAAGGGAGCCAGATTAGGTGAGCAGAATAACTTTGGTCAGGAAAGCAGAAAGCCTTCAGCTGGGCTGCTGCACTGGAAGCTGGGACCCTTTGAGGTGAAAAACAAGAGCACCGCAACCAGGCAGCCCACCAGGGTTGCACAGCCTTCTGTGCCACCATGATGCCCAGTGGCTCCGAGCTCTACTCCCGTCTGTGCCACTTTGCCACCCACTAGCCTTTCTGTCAAGTGTGGCTCTAGTTCCGCTTTAAAGACAATACCTACTGCGGCAACCGCCAGAGTCTGAGCTGCCCACCTGGGTGGTCAGTGGTGCGCGTGCTGGTTACAGAGTTGCTTAGTTGGAGTGGTCTGCCCCAAGCCCTATTTGTTCCCCAGAAACCATTCTGTCAGGGCGTGCTTGTTGCCGAGGGCGAGGTTTGCAGGAAGGAGCACACTGTGCGTCAGCAGAGGCACCGGGGCTTCTCAGTCGCTCCCTCCCATTTCCTGATCAGCTTGTCCAGACTGTTGTGAGCCTTGCCAATAAAAGGAAAATCACTCAAGGATAATTTACATGAAGCCAAAATAGAACTGTTTTCAAGGACAATTATGGCCCTAAGATAGAATGGCAGTGAAGGTACTTAGGAGAAAATAGCGCCCAGTACCAAAGAGAAATGATTCCCCGTGGGCACAGGACTAACCCGTGTTGATGACGAGGAGGTGACCTCCCCTCACAGAGTTCCGCCAGCCCAGGTGAGGTTGGCTGTGAGTGGGGTGGATTTTAAATGAGTAAATCTAGATTCCTCCAGGCAAATATTTCCTTTGACTTCACTTGTGATGTTACACCAAAGCAAAAGTTACTGAAGATTCTTTATCCTTCACGTTTACCAAGACTCTCTCAGCCTCCCGACGTCTGTGCCTGTGGAGCTCGAGGGAGCTCGCCTCTCTGTGCAGCGCGTGGAGCGAGAGAGGAGTGTGTGCTGGGGGTGGGGGCTGCTCGTGTGAACATTTCTCCTGGTTTGAGACAGTCTTTGCTGCCAATCTGTTTGTTAGCAGGTAGTTGTAAATCAAGTGGAGGAAGAAAATAGAAATTACCTTTCTAATAAATCTGAAATTACAAATGTAAAACAAAGCAGGGAGTACATACTTGTCCAAAAACACGTAAGTAAATGAAATAAACCCATAGTGTTGGGGGGAAATCACAATTTTTAAATATCTCTATTATTATTATTTGTGTGTGTGTGTGAGGATGATTAGCCTCAAGGTAACAACATCTGTTGCCAATCCTCCTCTTTTTGCTGAGGAAGACTGACCCTGGGCTGACATCTGTGCCCATTTTCCTCTACTTTACATGGGACGCCACTAGAGCATGGCTGACAAGTGGTGTGTCAGTCCGTGCCCGGGATCTGAACCTGCAAACTCCAGCCTGCCAAAGTGGAGTGCACAAACTTAACTGCTGCACCACCGGGCCAGCACCAAATATCTCAATTATTTTGATATGAAAGTTTTATTATTTCAAAGTTCTTCAAAGTGATCATTTTTCATGTTCCTGTTAGTGCCATGGAGGTGATTCTGACTCCTGTGGACAGCCAAGCAGAACCCTGCCCGGTGCTTTTGCACTACCCTCTCACCTTCCTGGGTTATATCAGACTGTGCTCTACTGCTTTGCACGACCAATGTTTTCAGAAGTGAGTGGCCAGGTCCTTCTTCCTAGTCTGTCTTAGTCTGGAAGCTCTGCTGAAACCTGTCCACACTGGGTGACCCTGCTGACATTTGAAATACCAGTGGCACAGCATCCAGCATCACAGCAACATGCAGCCACCACAGTGTGACAACTGACAGATGGTGGTGTGGTTCCCTGAGCAGGAAATGAGCCCAGGCCACAGTGGTGAGCATGCTGCATCTTAACCACTAGACCACTAGGGCTGGCTAATGTTCCTGTGCACTGTGTTCCAAATGTATCTCAATACAGATGACAACTGTGTGTGATGTATATGCCTTTAAAGAAGAAAAAAATGCCACTGACACTTTACCTTTTGTATATTTAATAGATTTACTAATATTTTTACCTATATTTAAATAAAAGTGTATGAGTGAGGATACAGATTTATAAATATATAGGTTTATAAATATAAATAGAGCAGTGATTGAGAAGAAGTGATCCAGTCCTGGAAGGGACGCTACACTTTTAGATGTCAGCTTCAACTTCATCAAAGAATACTTTGACTGCAAACTTTGGACGGTAAATTGTCCAATTTTTCTCCTTGTGGGGATTATCCAATTCACCTCTTGAAAGATGAAGCCTAGAATAGAGAAGCAATCATTACATTTTATTTTAGGGCTGAGAGAAAAGTCACGCAGCAGGGCACCCTTGTTAGAGCTTTAACAAGGCTTGTTGGCCACGACTAGTCTCAGCCCTTTTCTGTGTCTGAGCTTTCTCAGAGCCAGTTCTCCTCCTTTCTCTGGTGAGACGCAGAATATCTGAATCTTCAGTGACAAGCACACCAGTAACCACATGTCACTGATTCCTTTCCCACATCTTTAATGGAGTTACTGACATTGGGCTTAATGAAATAAAGTTCTGTATGTGACAGAAATCAGCCAGAGAGAAGAGGTCTGTAGTGAAACCCAGTAATAAAACCCTGAGTGTCTTTTAAATGATGAAGTTGGCATTTTCAGCTGATTAGGCATCTTGTAACTAATAAAATCAGCTTTACCAAGTGGTATGGAAATTTAAATGTTAAGTCTTTAGAAACATAAAAGTGAGGAGAAAAGTCATCTACTTTGTTGCCTCTCCAATATGAACATGGTGTTTTAGAGGAAACAACTGTGTTCTCAGCAAGAACCACTTTTGATGAGTAGCATCAAGTGAAGTTCTACCCAGATGTCCGTCGGAGGAATTTGCTCGTGCTATGAGTCCAAGTTTATTGTTCACAAACATCTAGGGATAAAATTGGTAAAAATATTCCATCAAATCCAAAGTTCACTCTGTCAAAATCCATGAAACCTGTGTGCATTGTACATCTGTAGGCCAGATGTTCCATTTCCTGTTGCCTTACTGGACTTGAGGTGTGATTAGATGCGGTTCAGATGTGAAGAAAAGGCTAGGCTTGTATGTAGTGAGAACTGTCAATTCATGCCACACACCATCACAACCACTTCTTCAAAACTCATCTGCACAATGTTTAATGTTATTTTTCCCTTTTGTATTGGATGGTATGGTATTACCAATAATCTCAAATTTTCAGAACCACAGAAGAAATACTCCTTAAAGTGGAGAACTTATAAACTCAGGAATGAGTTTCAAGGTATGGTAGAAGGTTCTTTGAAATAATAATCTTCAAATCAATTAATCATTACTTTTTAAAAAAAGCTTTCCAATTTAGTTATTAGAAAATCATTTTTAAATGGCAGACCAGTAACGATGTTTTTACCTGTCTCATGGATACTTATTTGTGTCTTATAACTTCTGCCATTGATATAAATGTGCCAATCAGCTTTTAAACTAGCTGACGTCTCCCTAAATAACACCTTACTCTGGAACAGCATTTGGTGGTGGCTGGTCATCAGTAAGTCAACACACACTGAGGAGCTGCCCTATTCAAGGTGCTGAGCAGACTCAGGAAACCTCCACGGGAGGATTTACTACCACACTCGAGATCTGATTATAACACATTTTGACTTCTAATGCAGTCCAATGCATAGACCTTGAGGATAATGCAACGGTGGGTCTCAAGAATAGCTGTATCTTTTCAATAACTCATTTAAGATGAGTCACGCAATGAAGAGTGGTGACGTGAGGATTTTCTGGTTTCTATAAATTGAGCTTATAGCAATCAGCAAAGGACTTACCAGTATACCTTACACAGATATTGAACATTAAACTTTCTACTGGGTTATATCATAGCCATACCTGTTATTTTGTATAAATGATGTATGGAACCAGAAGCAGAAAAGGTATTTATCACAAAATTTAGGAATAGCCTGATAAGACATGGTTAAAAATAAAGGTTATTTTTCATAGTAAAATTGATACCAAGAACTAATCATTCCAAGAGGACTACAGTTACTTTCTTTTTTCATTTACATGTTTATCAAACAATTGTAGCCATTAAATATGCAGCACTTACAGTCTATAACATTATATTCAAGACACAAAGGAGAAGGCTTAAGAGACTGCTATTCCTTTCTCTTGCTGTTTCTACCAAAATTTGCAAGGAAATCTACTTTGTCTATGATAGATATTTATAAATTGAGACACTGGTCTTTTAATTTGGTTTAGATAGTGCTACACAGAATCTACTAAGGATCTATGCTTATTTATGCCCAAATATATCATACATTTCTAGGATCAGCTACACTGGATAATTAAGCGTTATTGTAGATGATGATAGAAATACCTACATTTTTTGAAACTGCTTTCATCTCACGGTCCTTAAAAATCACAAAGGTCAGGTATTACCAATGTCCCCTGGGCCAGTGCCCTTCCACCAGTGCTTCTGCTTAGAGACCACTGATAGAGAATACAGACTGGTCCATTATTCAAGGGGTAACCATCCAATGTGGGAACTAGCCAGGTCACTTGCTTCAACACATTTACCATTTCAATACTTAACAGATTCTCCCACAACAGGGAGCAAGCAGCAGATGAAGGAGGGCACAGGAAATAAGTTTTAAATTGATCAGCATAGTTACTCTTTGGCAGTTCTGTTTGGTGATTTAATAGGAAGCTGAACTGAAACTATTGAGGCTTAGAAATTTGTTACATACAGAATAATACTCATACATTTTATGACTCATCAATATAAATTATACACATGATATTCAGAGTAATGGCAGTGGCAGGTGTTCAGTTTTTCATAAAGTAAATACTGGATTAAAAATACTATTTATAAGGTATTATGAATCAATTCAGTGGAAAGAAAATCTCTCTCCCTTTAAAGTACTATGGAAATTATGGGGAGCAGCGTGTTTTAAAGATACAAAACAAAAACATGATCACTGCTACACAGTAAAACATACCTTTGTTGTTTTAACATCTTGGCTTTGTATTTTTTCTTATTGAAAGTTACTCCATGCCAATTATATAGAATTTAGAAAAAACAAATGAGCAAAAGAATTTTTAAATTACATTTGCTCTTCTTTTAAAAAATTGTATAGATCTGACTTGCTTTTCTTTTCTCCCCCTCCCTGGCTAGTGGTTGACATCTCCTGTCATCTCCCTTGTTGGGAATTGTAGCAGAGGAAACCCCAAACCAGCATCATTTGAAGCTCATCAAAAGACCAGAGAAGAAGAACAGCATGGGTTTTTTCTTGATTACTTACAGAAGAAGAGAAAAATTGAACTTTCACATCATCATACAGAGGTGGACAGTCATAGACAGTTATTGTTACTCTGTCTCTTTCTTTGTTGTGATCTATCTGTGAATGAATACAGGGAATTCAGAACCATAAACCTAGCTAATAATGAGGTAATAAGTATAAGAGTGAAGTTCATGTTCACTTATTGAGGCTTCCTATATTTTTCGAGTACCCTCGGTCTCATAGCCCGATCACTACATGTACAAATAAATGTTAATCTTTATTTCTATAAAGTTGCAATACTGTTGTTTACATTTTAAAAAGGCCAAAATGTTGGAGGGTTCTGATGGGGCACTGTTGAAAAGCAAAGTATTCAATTTTCTAGTAGAGTTTAACCAAGTAAACTTTACTGTTGAATGTGTGTCACCCAATTTTCATTAGGAAATTAGGAATACCCTAGCTGACATTCACATGCAAAAATCAACGCATACTTGGTCATGTTTTATCAAAGATGTTGTCATTGCTGATGGGATCATAAGCCTTGTCCATAGCTGACTGCTGAATGGAGTGACCAAAGATAAGCCACGTTTCTGGAATGAGCAACTTTGAAGCTATACGGAATATTTCTTTGTTATTGCCTCACCCTTTATAATAGTGGCACCCACAGTGAGAAAGGCCTATGCTAGACCCTGTGAAAAATACAAAAGAAGGTGCAGACTCAGTCGATGCTTTGGGAGCTATACACATAAGGAACGGTAGTAAATGGCATATAATTACGTGTCAAGCTGTATGAGGAAGTCCAAGTGTGCTGTTGTGTGCTTGGGTGGAGGCTAACGGGAGGTATAGAATGAGAAAGCTTCACCAAGGAGGTAGAAATTGAGTTGGGCATGGAAGGATTTGTGTAAATGAAGAAGAACATTGAAAAGATAACCCAGGTCAGGCAGGGGGCAGTTGGGGGTGGGGGGAGGGGGCACACAGAGGAAGCAGGAGGAAGCCCAGCAAAAACATGAATCAGAAATTAGTGTTGTGCTCCAAAGGCCTTTGGCCAGAGGGGACCCAGTCTGCTTGGAATGGAGCCTGCAGGTCAAGTTATTGATGGAAATAAGCTCAGGTATGATAGGGCTATATCTTGAGAGTTCAAGAGCTAGGGAGATAAGAAAGAAGTTGTTGAAGGATATGGTGGGGCATTTCCTATGGACGAAGTGGCCTGATAATTATCACAATACAACATTAATTTAGGGATTAATAGCTCACAAAGCAACTTCACATATATTCTGTAATTTAATCCCCACAACACTTGAGATGTAGTCTTTATTTTACAGATGAGAATACTGAGCCAAAGATATTAACTGGCTTTGACCATGCGCACAAGGTGTGTCTTCTGCTCGACCTACAGCTTTTCACCATAAGAGCAGTATTTCAGGATGCATATTGCAGGACTCTATGTACTGCACTGTATAAGGAGAAAGAAATGGTAAGCAGATGGTTGTAGAAATCTTGGCATGAGCAAGTGAGGCCCCGGACTAGGTAGTGGCAATGGGAACAGAAAGGAAGGGAGAGAGTGAGGAGAGATTTCAAAGGTATAATCAGCAGGAATTGGTGACCAACTGAATATAGGAGGCCACGGCAAAGAGAGAATCGAGGATAATACCAAATTCGAAGGCTTCAGTGAGAGAATGCTGGTGCCATTTGCAAAAGCAGAGGGAAACTCACATGATCAATACAGACTGACAGATGTGTTCAAATTGTTAGGGCAGAGACTGTCCCTGTTGTAGCTCCGGTACCTATCACACAGTGGGTGCTCATGAATACGTGTTGAGTGAATGAAAGAAAAATTTTAGTTTAACGCAGGGGAATGGATGAGCAGAACCAATGACAGAGTACGTGTGGAGGTAAGAACAGAAAGCCAAGGATCGGCCCTGGGTGAGTGCCCTCAGCTGTGGGGGCAAAATGAAGGGCAAGGACTGGCATTGGAGAGGTAGTAGTAGAAATAGAGACAAAAGCCTGAGATGGAATTTTAAAGGTTAATTTTTCTGAGACCCATGAAGGAAGCTTTCTTATTGCTTCGGAAAAGTTCTGTAGTCTTAGGCATTTCTTCACCATGTAAGAAAACACTGACTACCAGGTCCCATTGCTTTGGGTAAAGAGATTCCTCCCCAATCCATACACTCGCATTGTTTCTCATAGTGCAGTCCCGCGGAACATCTGAGTTAGAATCATTTGGGACATCACTAAGTCTGGAGATTGCTGGGCCCCATTCCAGATTACCTGAGTCATACTTTTGGAGTACAACCTAGGAATCTGCATCTTACAAGCTCTTAGGTGATTTTCACACATACTAAAATTTCAGAATCAGTTCCATACACTAAAATGACAAGAAGAAGAGAATATGGCTCTAAATGACCAGACACATGAACTTAAAACTCTGATAGATTCCCAGGAACATGCTTGGCATTTAAGGAAAAGTGAAGGGAACACAACACTCTGAAGTGAAAATAAATTCAGGAAAATGCCCTGAAAAACTATTTTGAACAATGAGTTTAATTTAGCTCTGACTAGGGACACCCAGTTGGATGGTCAACAGAAAGCAACCTGGTCTCTCTTTGTGGTGAGCAATGGTTTGGGGAGGTCAACGTGCTGATTTGACAATGGGATTGAGACAAACACCAGAATTTTCAGTTCACATGCTTTCTCTTACCCTACACTTTTTGGAAGCAGCACAGGTGAACACTATCTTTCTCTCCATTATTATTTGTGCTTTTAGGTCACTCCCTTGACCATTTCCGACTCCTGAATGAAATGAAAAAGTTAGGCTGGTTAGAGCAAAGATCAAAATGTCTCACCAATTAATGTCATGGATTAAAAAGAGAAAAGATTATCCCAGCTGACAATGTGTCAATATTGAAACATTTGGGACTTGCATAGATTTTATCTTTGAAAGACAAGGCTTCAAACCCAATTCTGTCTCCTAAAGCAGAATTTATATGGCTGGAGGAAAAAAAGACATATAGTTCAGCTTCTAAGACTTAGAATCTCATCGTTTCATCTTTCTAGGAAAAAAATAGGAAAGGTGACTTGCAACCTTCCATGTTAATGTGTTGCTTTCTTCAGATTTCTAATCAGGATGTTTCTTAACAAAAGTCTCAATTCCTCTTGCCCTAGCTGAAGTCCAGTTCCTAGTGCAATCTCTATGGAAATACAGGAGAGCTGCGTCCAAACACTCCCACCATGGTGAGTGTGTATTTACAGACAAATGGCTTCTCGCCCCTTTTGCAATTCCAATGTCCCACTTCCTTTAGCATTTCCTCAAAGGGCTGGTTTCTCAAGCCTCCAATTAATTTCTCTTTTGCTTTCCTTTCAACCCTGCATGTTTCACTTAAATGTGCACAGGACTAAAGGTACAAAACTGAAATATTCAAATCAAGTCATATACTAATCGTTCTTGATTGTTCATCTCGTATTAGGTTTGTGTTGTTTTCACAAGCACCATGTTATTCATTTGTCATGAGGAATCATGGTTTCTGTGCCTCAGCTCCCTCTGTCCTATTCCAGCCGCAGAACTTCTTCCTACTGGCGTCTACCAGAGATCAGTGAAACGTGGAACTAAACTAAGTCCAATGCTTATCACGTGAAAAGAAAAGGGCATGGATTTATAAGCTGAAATTCTCACACATTTAAAATTTTTAAGATAATTGAAGTATATTTCCATGATTTAAAAATAAAAGGTAAAAAAGATGAAATGAAAACTCTCTGTCTCACCCATCCCTGACCTGTTTAGATCTCCATCTCCAAATAGACAACTGCTACTATTAGTTTCTTGCTTTTTATGCATATATAATCAAATATGAATATACGTTCTCCCAGAGGTTTTCATACATGTACACACACAGAAATATGAATACATGTTATTTCCCCCTTTTGTTTTTCAGAAATTGTTGCATACCATAGCACTGTCCTGTACCTTGCATTTTTTAACACACATCAAAAATCTTATTTAACTCATGAATTAATAAGGAACCAGTCCAATGCTACAGCTGGTTCAAAGTACTGCACGTTTATAGGCAGGTAAGGAATGATGGATTTACAAACAGATACAAAACTAGTCAATAATCAATTGCATTCCACTGGATGCAACTAATTTGCATTTCTATGTACAAAATTTATTTGCATTATTATCAGTTATCTACAACTTACAGAGTTGTAAATAGCTTAAAGACCATGAGGGGTGGAGCTAACCCTGGAAGAGCATGCTAGACAAGATATTGCCTGTTTTGAAGTCTTTCACACTTTTTCCTGACAGTCTCCCCATCCCCTTTCCATTGTGATCAGAACAATCTCAAAGGAAGATTATTCTTATGGCTGGTGTCATTAGGTTTGGCCTGATTATTTACATGGGTGCAGCAAGAATTTGAACTTCCTGTCGAGGCCTTCTTAGGTTGGCCCTGCAAGCCTAGACCCACCCTGCACTGAACAGCTAAGGTCACAACTTTCTGTCTGGAAGTCTTCATGCGGGTCTCAACTTGGACATTTAAAATCATCTATTTTATGTCAGTTCGAAACTAGGAAACCACATCCATGAAATTCTCCACCAGTTCTCACCTGCAGTACTTATAAATTTGGATTTGTTCCTCTGTTCTCCAGGTCTGCACCTTACAGTTTTACTCAACAGTGTCTCCACAGAGTTTAAATAAAATTCAAAATATTAAGAGAGAGGTCACAGTCTTATTTTTTTGACTATGCAGTTGTGTGTGTGTGTGTGTATAAAGATTCTTTTATTTCTGAATAATTGGACAAAATGTTAAAATATATATACATCTAGATCTTATTTTGTGTGACTCCTCAGAAGGCTAAAAACACGATGCTGTCTGGGTAGATACCAATGCTCTGGCACCATTCCACCAGTGAGAGGTCCAGCACTCAGGACTCCTCATGGTCCACAATCTGCCTTTGCTTTAGGGATCAGAAGCATTGCCCCCTGTGCACCTCTCCAGTCAGAGTGAGGTCCCATCCCCTCCCTGCTGAGATATTCCTGCTTCCCCACCTCCCTGAGGGTGAGCCATGCAGGAAAGAGGTGAGGGAGAGAGAAATAGAGACACAGGACTTGAGGCCAGTTCCCCTCCTTTCTTTTCTTTCTCAAGTCCCAGAGATGCACGATCTGACCAATTTTCCTGCCTCCCTGGGTGACGGTGGATCCCAGTCTCTCTTCACCATTCCTTAAGCAGACATCTATGTCAGCTCTTTTGAAGTTTATAATGGTTTTTACTCCTGGTAATAATTGGTAACAGTGAGGTGCTGAAAGGCACCCCACAGAGCCCAGCTTTCTCCCAACCCTATGTTCACATAGAATCAGGCAGGGAAGACCTAAGTGCTGTCCTCACAAGAAGCTTTCCTTGACTCCCAGCCTGGGCAGGGCCCAGCCTCTGTGTGCTCCCAACACTGTGGTCAGCTCTTTATCTCCGTACTCATTCCTCCCCTCTGCTTCCACCCAGGGACTCCTTAAAGGCAGAGAAACACTAGCATGGGGCTGGCCCAAAGCAGATATTTTGTAGTTATTTGTAAAAAGGATTTGTGGCAACAAAATTCATTTGCTGTTTTGGTATTTAAGACATCTTGAATGAGTTGCTGGGGGTGAGGGAGCTGAATGTGGAGGATGGAGGGGAAAGGGAGAGACCAGGGTGATGAGGAAAAAAGGGTCTCTGAAAGGAGTACGTGAGAAAATGGTAGGGGTGCCTCTGCCATGATGATCCCCAAACTAGAGGTGGGGATGAGAGAGAAGAGGTCTCCAGGGCTCACTGGCCCTTCTTCTCTTCTGCATCAGAGGGTCCACTCTGAAAAGTCCACCTGGGCTGAGGCCAGAGTAGCAATGAGAACAGGAGAAAAGGGAGGGGCTGGACCCCCCCAAACTGGTGATGGGACAGGAAGGGAGAGGACATCTAAGGGTTGGTCGTATGGCCACAGCACTGCTGGGCCAATGGGAAATTCCAGGGGGAGGGCTTCCTATGTGAGGATACGTAAGACAGCCATGAGTGGGGACCATCTGTATACATAACCATGAGGAAACCCTCCCAAATAGCAAGAACACTGGCCCTCCTGCCCAATTCTCCAATTACACATAAAGCACTTACCAAAAATTGAATAAATAACAAATTTTTTTATCTTAAATATTTTCCTTGGTGGCAGATTCAAATTATAGATATTTTTCACATCTGCAAAATATCCAACGTATCTCTTCTGCAAAACAACAGACGTGTCAGTTTAAGTGGAGGTGAAAATTCTAAAGTCAGCATTTCTGATCTTTTTTTACATGGAACTTGTTAACGAGAGCAATTATTTAAGGAAACATTTATTGGACACCATTATATGACTAGGCATTTTTATATATGTTGCCTCATGTCTGAATATCTACCTTAGAGGAAGACACTGAACTAAGTGCTGTGGGGAAGTAACAAGAAAGGAGCCAGGCATTGCTTACAGGCTGCTGTGCTTGAGAGGTCAGCTAACCAGAGCCAACGCACCAGCCACAGCAACAGTGAGAGGCAGCTAGAGGCCACTGTGAGAATGGTCAATCCGCGGGTAGAAGCTCAGCCGTGACTGAGTTAAAGGAAGGTTTGTGGTTTGCTGGAGAGCAGCCTCCTGGGCACGAGAGAACTGCAGACGTGAACACTCAGGAGGAAGGCCTCTGCAGGCCGGTAGTAGATACACATGCTCCTCTCACCCCTGCCAGCTGGAGCTTCCTCCTTTCCATTTCCCCAATTCTATTTGGCAAAGAAGCCCTGTCCTTTTTAGTCTAGTTCTTCTTCCACAGGAAGCTGCTCACAGGGCTCTCCTTGAATCTTTCTTCAAGAAGTTAAAGAGTTCTGGTACTGAATCAACTGGACCTAAGAATTCACAGACTCTTCTTCACCCAATGGGAAGTGTTAATCAAATAACTGCCACACTTTCCATGGGAAAGGGCCAGTCAAGGGAAAGGCTCATGCAATTTCTTAACTCAGGGGTGGATGAAAGTTAGTCTGTAGAATGGACCACGTGAAGGGTCAGAATGTGATGGTATCTGAGAATTACCTCCCCACACAGAGGGAACTCTGTCCTGGGGCTTTGCCAACACAGCTCACAAACCTGGGGCTGAGACCTTGTATTTGCTCTCCCAGTGCATCAGGAAAGATTCAATTGTAGGCTAGGGAGTGCCAGTTCTGGACCAAAGTTAGAGAAACTGTACGTGACTACAGAAGAAATGGGGAAGGGAAGCTGTACAGGGAGAGTCCCTGAAGGAGTTACATCTCATGTCCCTTGGCTTCTGCCACTAGATTCTCGACCTTCCACTAAAGGTTGTAACCCACCATGGCCCTCAAGCTGCTCTTACTCTCACTCTTCCTTCTCCTTAGCCTAAACAACAGGGCCTTGGAACAGAAGTTAATAAAACCAGCATCTATTTAGTAAGCACTCCCTACAAAATAAATGAGATACTATGAGATGCACTTTGGGATGGCGAGGGTGGAAAGACAGATAAGACATGGGCCTTGTCTGCAAAAAGGGTAGAGAAGCCACCACTTCAAATAGTAGAGTCACTTAGTCCCTAAAAGAAACACAAAGTGCTATAAGAACTGAAGAAGCAAGAAAGTACTTCAGGCTGGGAAGAGAAAAGCTCTCCAGGAAAAGGTGCCTGCACGAGCAACAGCATGCGGGTATAAAGTGGTGACAGGCTGAGAAACAGCACACAGTCCAAATGTGTTAGAGTGTGGGACATGGGAATGCACATTGTGGAAGAAATGGTTGGAAAAATCAAATCCCAGAAGATCTCGAGTGCCAGACTAAAACATTTCTATTTGCTGCCACTGGCAGTGGGGAGCCATTATGGATTTTGAGCACAGAAATGGCATGATCAGATCTGGGCTCCAGTAAGTTCATGTATTACTCTAGCCTATGGCTTATTACTATCTTTTTTTTTTTCCTTTTTTGCTTGGGTGTGGCAAAAAAGTATCGGTGGATAAGGCTGAGTTCTTTTGCCCCAAACTAAATGTCTAGAGCCAGCAGTTACAGGCTAACAAGGCCAAGGTTATCTATTCGGCTCCCATCACTTCATTCAAAGAAAACTTTCATTCGCAGCCACATCCACATCAACTTAAGAATTGCCAACCCTCACTTTGGTTGGAGGGGCAATATAGAAAAGGCAAAATAGAAGAGGTGCTGTGCACGGGATGGGAAAAAATGGGCTTCTGAGTCTGACAGATCGGGATTTGACTTCTTGGTTCAAAAGTTAATTTCCCTGAACTTCAATGTCCCAATCTGTAAACTGGGAATCATAATGGTGTCCACTCATGCAGTTATTGAGAGGATTAAATGAGATAATGAATGTAAAGCCCTTAGCATGGTTCAACAAAGTCTAGTGTGTTGCAAACTTGATAGGAGAAATGTCCTGGTTTCTGCAATAAACAAATTACAAGGAATAAAAAAGAGAGGTGGGAAATCTATGAACTAAAAGAGAGTTAAGAGACAAAGCAACCAAATGAAATGTGTGGCCCTTGTTTGGGTCCTCATTGAAAGAGACTAAATTTAAAAAAAGATTTTAAGACAATTATAGAAATTTAAACATGGACTGGTCATTTGATATTATTAAGGTATAATATTTTTAAAAATGATAAATCATTTTAAGGGCCTTTTTAAGAGTTTTTATGTGGGATGTCACACCAAAATATTTGTGGGATAAAATGATCTGATGTCTGGGATTTCCTTCAAAATAATGCAGGTTTAGAGGAAGACTGGAGAGTGGGAGTGTGTGTGAGAAGAATGGGGAAGGAATGGATGAAACATGGTTGAAATGATTGTGGAAGCAGTGAGGTGCCTGTAAGGAGATTTACTGTAAGATTGTCCTGACTTTTTATGCTTGAAAAAGTCCCAAATAAAATGTTTCCAAAAGGAAAAAACAGGGTAACAGCATATATTTCACATGAGTTGGATGAGTATTAAATGAGCTAATATATAGAAAAGCACAATAGTGTCTGGTATATAATAGGTTTTTGAAAAATGTTAATTTCACCTTTTCTTTCTCTTTCAAAATACAGCCTCCTCATCTCTCTCTCTGTCTCTCTCTGTCACACACACACACCCACACCCACACTCACATACACACACACGTGATGTTCTGCAAAGGCTGAATCACCGTAGGAGGGGTTTGTGAAAGACTCAGTTCCTCTTTGCAGGGAAATAAAAGGCTGATGACTTTAGACATCTTCCGAGGTCTAGAACCTTAGGAATTGGACCTTTCTACTTTGGGAAGGGAATCAATTCCTGAACTCTGTGAACAATAACCAATATAAAATGAAAAGCAGGATGCTCTGGGGAGAAGTCAGTGCTTGCAAAGCACAGGTGCACCAGAGGTGCCTCTCGGCCCTGGGAGGGATCCAGGCCTGTCACAGGGCACCCAAGTGCTGCCACCTGATCACCAAAGGAGAAGAGTCTAGATGAAACCAAATAGTAGGTGCCAATCTTAACCCAATTCCCCAAAGAACCCCTTTTTTAAAAAGAAACTTACCTGTGATGGGGTTTTAACGCCCTGAAATTTAGAGCTGGTGGTGTTATCTGTCCGTTGCTCTCCAAAATAACAAAGGCTGTCCTACAGAAAAGGGGACAATCCAATCATGGTCCATTTGCACTTTCTTTTCCTATATGAGGCATTCTTAAGGTTTCCAAGGCACATTATTTCCTTAAGTCAGTGGTCTTTGGGCAGAAGCTACCCAACATAACAAAATTAACAGAGCCACATGAAGGCCTGCTCTCATTCAAAGATTCATAAAGACATGGAATTTTAGAGCTGGAAAGACCTTAGACATCATCTGGTCCTTCTTCTTAGCTTTCCATTTTACAAATGGAGAAGATCGAGACCAAAAGAAAACCAAGCGACTTGTTATGGAGACTACGCAGCCAGTGAGAAAGAGCACAGGCCTGGAGCATAGGTCCCTGGATCTCAGTCAGAACTCTGGATAAATGGCTTTCAAACTTTTTGTTTTTAAAGATACGATCCACATTAATAAACCTAGGAGACACACACACACACACACACACACACAACTGAAAGAAAAGTTTCACGAAATAATATTTAGCATTTGGTATTTTCTATTCTAATCTATTTTGTTTTATTAAAAATCATGCTAGACACAACCCAGGAAGTTGATTTACAACTCACAGATTGTGATCCATAGTCTGAAAACCACCATGCTAGAACTTCCATTTCATAACCTGTGTCCCAAATGAGAAACAAAGGAGGTGGTGGAATTAGAGAGCCGGGCACTGTGCATCAGCCACAGCTCCTCTTCTCTGGACTGTCGGCCAAGCGAGGGGCAGAGCTGCGGAGAGTGTCCTCTAAGTGGTAACTTCTCAGCAAGGTCATGGCAGAAAAAAGACTGACAACCCTGCTTAAAGAAGTAGAAACAGCCCACCCTGTCTGCTCAGAAATTTCCAGAGGGCACAGACCCCACATATATTGACTGCAAAGATAATATCATCCAGGAGAGACTTTGTTCTGAGTTGAAAAATGATAGCTTTTATCTACCCAGCACTTCTGAGAATCTTTGAGGTCCTTTGGAGAACTCGGCTAATGAATCTTGATATTATTCTCGTGAGGAAGGAGGAAAGCCCGTAACTGGTGGGAGTGGGAGCAGGGCTGGGACTAGTTGGGGCGAGTAAAGCATCCAGATGGCTGAGTATTTTTGCAATCGCATAACTTGACCTTACTCACCTCACCTTCATCCTGCCCCTGTTGAGTCCTGTTTTTATTTAAAATAAGATACAATTTTTTGTGTGTACATCATGGATTTGTTGCATTAATTTTGATTTTTGCATTCAAATAGTATTTATCTTAATTACTAAGATTTTTGGCATTCCCTTAAATTTTGTGCCTGAGGGGAGTGTCTCACTGACATCACCCTAGTCTGGCCCAGAGTAAGAGGTACCTAGGTCAGTTACTAACTAGTGCAGGCTAAGCAAGGATGTATTAAAACCAGGCTTTCTAATAACCACCTCTCCAATTACAATTTCATTAAGTACCATGACTCAAAGGATCGTCTTAACATCCTACCAGTGAGGTTTCAGAACTAGCAAAGTCCATCAGCATAAGAGAGAGTTTGTAGTAACATCTTTCATACCTCTGCAGTTACAAACATTTCGCTGGCAATGAGGCAGGCACAAATCATGGTCCCAGTACGCCCTGGAAAAGAAGTTAGTTCATGAACCATTGGTCATGGTAGTACTTGGTATAAAAAATACTCAGAAATATTCCAAGAGTTCATTTTGGATTGATTTTCCTCCAGTCTGAAGGTGCTTATGCAAAATATTTCAATTCAGAAATAGCCAAAGCTGTTTCACTGCTCAGAGGTTCTACCTGGAATTCTGCCCTCATTGTGTGCATGAACGCACATGCGCATGCATACATTGTTCTTGAATCACCACTGCTGGGGACTGCAGTCATCTGCAGAGGCAATGGGCTCTGCTCTAGGACTCTAAAGCTAAAGAGTTACTTATAGTGAAGAGCTGAGTACACACCCTGTTTTTCTAACTAACATAAATAAAAGTACCCATAAAAGATAAAACATGGTCAGAACCCCAAACACCATCTGGTATATGAACACCCATTATGCCTTACACTTTAGTTAGAGTTTTTAAGTGTGTTACAAAACATATATGAAAATGAAAAGAATAGTATAATGAACCCCCATACACCTGTGCCCCAGATTCTATAATTATCATATTATATTGCTGGACTTAATTCCTCTTTCCTCTTCCCTCTCTCCCTCTTTCTTCCTTTCTCTCTCTTTCCTCTGTAGCATTGTAAAGCAAACCCTTGATTTCATGTTATTTCATCCTCAAATCTCTTGTTTTATTCCTTAAATTTTTGTCTTGCCATACAAAATTTGAGTTAGAAAAATATCTTGCTTCTTTTATTTCTACAATGATCTGTAGCTTTTGTCTTATCCAGTATATGCTGAACTGATTTTATGTAATTCCAAACTTATCCTTCTAACCTGAGATACATTCTATTTTCTAGTATGTTTTTCTTAACAGACCACTAAACTTATTTTGCAACCCATAGTTTAGAAAACACTATTCTAAGCCAAGTACTGCCAAAGAGGAGTTTGTACCACCCTGTGCTATTACAGATAAAAGCTTCTTGCTAAAGGAAGCTAGTGACCATTAACAACCTAGCTCTCCATTGTATAGACTGTTAACCTTTCAATTCTGGAGGAAATCTCTGGTCTCTGCAACTCTGATATTTTCCCATTTGAAAAAACTTTTGCAGATTCATGTCCTTGTGGCTATGGATAAGTACAAGCACAGACATAGTAGATGCTCTCAGCAGGGAATCATAAAAATGATGCATGCTTGCCTTCAATATTTTATTTTAACTTAAAACATAAATGTACATTCATTCACTACACTTCTGGTATTGGATGATGGTTTCAACTTTTTAAGTATGAGTCCCCCCGTTTGGAGTTCTTTCTTGGAAAGGCAAGGCTCATGGCATGAACCGTTGCCTCATCTACATTTCTAGTTTCAGATTCTTTAGAGCAGTCTAGGTGCAGAATCCTTCTAGATTTTACTACTAGAATTTCTCTCCCAATGTTTTACATTAGTCTCACTTGCATTTAATTCAGCTGCAATTATGGTTGTAGGCACTCAACTTTACTGAATCTCCTTGAAACATTCAACTCAGCTTTCATAAAATTCTAACTCTTTCTGTTCACTCTGACATTTTAGAGATCTACATAATATTTGCTTATTTGGCATAAGTATAATAACAAGTAGAACCGGCAGACACTGGTGGAAGCAGAAACACATAGGCATACAAAAACAAGCTTCCTAGCTACAAGTTTTCAACATGCCAATGGACACCAACAGGTGTGTTTATGGAGGGAATGGAGAACATCAGGTAATCTACCAAGTTGGTCAGATGGAAGTCAGAGGAGAGCATTGTTATCCTGAAGTCAGCAGAAGCATCTTGCACCTCTACATATAGTACAATGCTTGGCTTTTGTAATGATAACTAACATCTGGGTAATGCTTTACGGATCTCATATAATCTTTACAACAACACTGTGAGGTAAATAACCTGGCATAAAGAAACTGAGAAACTGAAGTTCTGTAAGTTTAAGAAACTGTCACATAGCCACATAGCAAGACATCTTAATGTCAGCTTATATGGCCTTTTACAACAATCCTTAAACTTTATTCTTTCTCAAGTTGTGTCCATCACCCTTCTTCACAATGCAGATCTTATACTTCAAATTCTTGAATCTATAAGCAGAGCACTGAGGTGATTTTCCAGACACCAGGAGTGGTAGCTCTGTGTGTGTGTGTTCCTTAGAGTTGTTTAAAGCATTATAAAGGAACTGAAACAATTTCTTCTTCAAGATATTCAGACCAAAATAGCCTTTTGTCAGTTTGCCTTATTTGATACAATGAATGTCACAAATGAAGATGTAATTTGAGCACCCATTAAAGGACTTCAAAATAGCTAGAGAAGCTTAAACATTCACTCCTACTATTTAAATAAGAATACGCTCATTGCATATCTACCAGAAAAAGACTCAGGACAGATAAGTCTGCTGCTAAAAACTGATAGCATCTGGTTGAAGGATAATAATAATGGCCAATATTATTGAGTCATTGACACTTCTTGCCAGATAGATAATTTTCAGATTTTATTTAATCTCTACAACAGGACTATGAGGTTGGAACTGTCATCATCCACATTACACATAATAGAAAACTAAAGCATTGAGAGTTTAAGTAATTTGCTCAATGCCACACAATTATTTAATGACATACTTGGGATTTCAACCCAGATATTTTATTTCAAAGCCTGTGCTTTTAGTCATTATGTTCTGATAACTGCAACTTTTCAGTTTTCTTTTTTTTTTTCAGTTTTTCAAATAGGAAAAATAAATTCCAGGTGAAAAGGATAGAGTAAACATTGGTAAAAGGTATGTATGAAAGAGAGCTGCAGAGTCTGTGAGAGAGTTCTCAGTGAATTCTAGTCCTCGGGCCCCGTGGAATTATATTCCAGAACACTTAGAATTCCTGACTGGACAAACTTGCAAAAGAGATTCCTCAGCATCACTGGGCACTCCCCACGGTGGAGAACAGGAGAGTTGCGGATAGCCTAGAGCTGATTTCATTTCCTGCTTTGAAAATCAGGACGTGGTGTAGGCCAGTAACCTTGGTGTTAGTTCAGGGAGAAATTTGAACACAAATATACTTGAAAGGATTGGTTGCATATACACAGATAAAGAAAAGCCATGATCGCTCAAGCCCAATGTGACTCTTCTAAGTTGTGGTGGATTTATTTCACTTATTTCTTTGATACTCTCTTGATACTGTTTGTACCCTCTGTTCCCTGCACACATGTACTCTCACGGTACTCCTTGTATGATGTCTCTGCTCAAATGTCTTTGTATTGGTAAGACCTTCCTTGGCCATCTACACATCAAGTAGCAACCTCTCTCCCACTTCATATTCCCCTTTTTTTATTTTTTCAATTGCATATAGCACCATCTAATACATGTATTTTTCTCTGTAAACACTAGACTGTGGTCTCCGTGGGAGAAGTGCAGGTGTCCTCTTTGTCACATAAACACATCTAGACAGCATCTGGTGTTCAATGCATGAATGAATGAATATATCTGCCCTGTCAATTTATCATGCCATCCAGTCCCATGACCTCTCATTTTTCTCATGCTGTTTTCACTTCCTCATCCACCTAGAAGCATGATGGACAATCTCATTGTTGGTTTTACCAATACTGAATAACACTGCCAATAACATTGCCACCCTTGCTTCTGGGTCCTTTTGCTGTACCCATTCTATACAAACCTAAAACTGGGTCAATTTGGGCACTCACTTCCTCCATTTCTACACCGGAAATGTAGAGATAACAGAGATGCAGAGAACTGCTGGAGAGAAATCACACAACTGTTCATATGGGTAATAATATCAATTAATGGTCTGACACTTGGGCTGGACTCTCAGTGCAGCCGAGAAACTTCTCAATGTTGCTAGCCAGTTCCTTTTCCTGGTTCCCTCAGAATTCAGTTGAAATTTTCCCTACATTCCTTAAGTCTCCAACCCAACTACCTTCCCATTGACTCTGAGTTTGTGTCTTCATTTCTTTCTTCACAGAGGCGAGACCTCCCATAACTTGTTGCCTCCGAGTCCCCCCTACAAGCTTCCTGTGACTACATCTATTCCTGGGCCTACACCTCCTCCCTTGAATCTCACTTGTGAGGAGTTTCTCCTCTTCATTCAGCCAAATCCTCTGCTTGGGCTCTGGACCCCACCCCCTTCTCTCGACTCAGGGTTTTGACTTTATCAGTCCCCACTCTTCTGTCTTCAGCCACTCCCTCTCTCTGACTCCTTTCCCTTGGCAAATAAACATATTTGGGTCCCCTCACCCTGTCTTATAAACAACACTCTCTATCAGCCCCAAATGCCCAAACAACTAACTTCTCCCTGTCCTTTCACAGCCAGGCTTCTTGAGTCCCTAGTCTATGCTTGCTATCGCACTTCCTCCTCGTGAATGATTCTGGTGCTGGCTGTCTTTAGATCCCATTTTAATAATTATAATAGCTACCATTTATTCACTGTGTACTATGTGTCAGGTTCTCTACTACACAGTTTAATATGCATTATCTCACTTGTATTTCTAAACAATCCTCTGAGGTAGGTATTACCATTCCCAGTTTACAGGTGGGAAAACTGAGGTTTTGAATGGTGATCTAACTCACTCAAGTGGTTAGCAATGGTCCTAGGATTTAAATTCAGACAGTTAAGGGGGCCAGCCCAGTGGCACAGTTTAGTTCATGCTTTGTCAGCCCAGGGTTCATGGGTTTGGATCCTGGGCACAGACAGATGCATTGCTTGTCAGCCATGCTGTGGCAGCTTCCAGTATAAAGTAGAGGAAGATGGGCGCAGATGTTAGCCCACAGCCAGTCTTCCTCAGCAAAAGAGAGGAGGATTGGCAATGGATGGTAGCTCAGGGCTGGTCTTCCTCACCAAAAATACCAAAAAATAAAAAATAAATTAATTCAGACAGTTTAATGCTAATCATCCCACTATTACCAATTGCATAATAATATGCACACTTTGAGAAACACTGTTCTATAGCATTTATAAGTTTATTGCAGCTTTCCAGTTTTATTTCAAAATACTTTCTTACAGTAAGTATTCTTTCTTTTTATCTTTTTAAAGTAGATATCACAGTAGATATGTACAAGTTTACAAAATCAATCCATTTATATATCTTAGTCTTGAGCTCCCTTATATCCCACTGATGTGACTGCCTTTTCCAGTTACCTGCAGGCTTGCTGGACTCCTCTGGCTTTTTCAGTATTTCTTCACTGTAGCTGGATCACTGTTTTTGGAAGTTCCTTTCTTGGACCTTTTTTGGGTGGCTATATTTCAGGTATTTTGCTATTTATTTGGCAAATCTGGCAAGGAGGTTTCTCTTCCACCATTTTCCCATAAAGGACAAAAAATATTTATTCTAAGAAATTCTAAAGAGTTTTCTTTACAAGCATACTGAGAATATTAAATCTGAGTACTATTTGCATTAGAGTTCACTAAATCTAACAAAGATGATTGAAACTTAAAAACACTATTTTTTTTTTTTGGTTGTTATTTTTTTGAGGAAGATTGACCATGTGCTAACATCTGTTGTCAATCTTCCTCTTTTTTATTTTTTCTCCCCAAAGCCCCAGTATATAGTTGTGTATCACAGTTGTAGAGCTGTAACTCTTCTATGTGGGATGCTGCCTCAGCATGGCTTGATGAGTAGGTCCACACACAGGATCCAAACTGGTGAACCCCAGGCCCCCAAAGCAGAATGCACAACCTTAACCACTATGCCACCGGGCTGGCCCCAAAAAGACTATTTCTAAATCAAGATGATGGTTTGAGCACCAATGGTAGACTGAAAAACTTCTACCTCTGTATCAAACATATGGAAATGATAGAGAAAAAACACAGCTGAACTCACAAATAAAAAGGCAAGGAAAACTCAGAGGATCCGAAATGGAGAGAGGAATCAAAACTGGTAGGTAGGACTTGAAGCCAAGAAACCCCAAAATAAACTATTATAGGAAAAAGAAAAGAGTGAGAGGATCCACAGAGTGCAGGAAAGGAGGTAAAAGGAGCACAGAAAAATTGGGGTGAATATAAAACACATAATTGAATGCCATAAATAAGTACAAATATGTCTGCAATCACAATAAATACATTGAAAATGAGGATACTGAGACTGCATTTTTAATGATGCAGGTATATGCTGTTTCAAGAGACACATTTAAACCAAAATGACACAGAAAGGCTGAATGTAAAATGATGAAAAATGTGTAAGACAAATAACCCACTAAGAAGATATAATAATCATGTATTTGCATGCACCTAACAACACACTATGAAATATAAAAAGCAAAAGTTGACAGGATAAAAAGAAGAAGCCAACATACAAAATAGTTAATATAAAGAAAGAAATAGTAAAAAGAAAAGAAATATTCAATGTAAAGATATGAGCAATATAGTTAATAAGATTGATTTAATGGATAGATAGAAATTTAGAAAATTAGAGAATACACATTATTTTCTAGGTATGAGATTTCTAGTTATCTAGAGATCCAAATGGATCATATATTATGCCACAAAGAAAGTCTCAACAAATTGCAAAGCCCCAATATCATTGTGCAGAAAAGAGGCCTGAGACTGCTATCCATAGGCCTGCTTGCAAGTTTGGCCTTGGCTGGCATCTGGGAAATTGGAATTTGAGAGGATTCCCACCATTCCCAGATAAGACTGGCTCACTGTGCCTAAACTGTTTATGCAAACAATACGGTTTATGCTGAACACCTGCTTTTCTTCTGAGAGTCTGGAATTTCAGTGCATGCCAGGAAGACAGTGTCTATGTGACCAGCCCCCAGTAAAATCCCTGGGGACTGGGTCTCTAATGAGCTTTCCTGGTAGGAAACATTTCACCTGTGTTGTCACAACTCACTGCTGAAGGCATTAATCACATCCTGTGTGACTCCACTGATGAAGACCCTTGGAAGCTTGTGCCTCGTTTCTTCTGGACTTTGCCCCATGCACCTTTTACCTTTGCTGATATTGCTTTTTATCCCTTCACTGTAATAAATCATAGCCATGAATGTGACCGCATGCTGAGTCCCATGAGTCCTCTGGAGAATCACTGAATCTGGAGGTGGGTCTTGGAGGCCTCTGACACAGCTGGTGGCAGAAGTGGGATTCACTAAAATGACCCTGACTCATTGAAATATGGCAAAAGCATTGTTGGAAAAAGGAAGGATGAAGGGATGGTATGACAAACATTTGGTGCCTGGGTGGTGATGGAGTTACCAATGGTGTGACACAGCAGCTTGGGTGCTGTTGTGAGAGGTAGAAGCTGCCTATGGAATTAAAAATGATAGATCCAACCATATGAGTTTTGGCTTGCTGGCTCCTCTAGCCGATTTTGGCTGTGCTGGCTAAAGTGAGGAAAACATGCAACCCAGGCAATGCCCTTGGTTTTTATTCCCTCCTCCAAGTAGAAGGAGAAAGAAGGGTCAAACGTTCCTAAAGGTGAGAGTTGAGTGGGCCAAAAGTGTTAAAAGTTTGCATTGCTCTTTTCTCCAAGTTGGAGGAAAAGTGGTTAAATCAGTTCCCAGGGTGAACCAAAGCTTTAGATAAACCAGAGGGGAAAAATTAAAGGCAAAAACCTTACACTCATTACTGACCAATCATATAGATTGGTGCTTCTCAAATTTCAAGGTGTATGAGTCATCTGAGGAGTGTATTAAAATGCAGATTCTCATTCAGTAGGTCTGTGGTAGTTATGAGATTTTGCTTTTCTAAATGGCTGCTAGTTGATGCTGATGCTGCTAGTCCAGGGACCACACTTTGACTCTAGATCACTATCTCCGAAAACACAGTAAAAAACCAATAATGAAAATATGCCTAAAACTCCTAGGCACTAGGGAATTTAAAATAAATCATTTCTAAATAATCCAGACATCTAAAAATCACTTCTACATAATCTCTGTGTTAAAGAATTCAGGAGATTTTTAGGACAATTATTTTTAGGAGAATTAGTAGAATAATATGAATTATTCAAAACTAAAGGACAACAAAAGCAGTACCTACAAAACAACTGGAAGTTAGCTAAAGCAGTATTAACAGGAAAATACATAGACTTTAAATACATAGATCACAAAGTTAAGAAATTAAAATTTAATTAGTTAAATTTTCAACTCAAGAAAGTAGTAAAAGAAAATAAGTATAGTCAAAACAAGTAGAACAAAATTGAATCCAGCAATTTGTTAAAAATAATACAGCACAACAAAATTGTGTTTATTCCAGGAATACAAGATTGGTTTACCATTTGATAATCAATCAATGTAATCAACCAGATTAAAAGAATAAAGGTGAAAAATCATATTATCATCTTCAAGACTCAGCAAAAGCTTCCAGTAAAATTCAACATTCACTCATGTTAAAAACTCTTAGCAAATTAAAGGAATTTCTTAATCTGATAAAGAATATCTAGAACACACACACACACACACACACACACACACACACCCCTAAAGTAATTGATGAGATGTTGAAAACTTTTCCTTTGAGAGCAGGAACAGAAAAAGGATGACTGCTATCACCACTTCTAATTCAACACTGTACGCAAGGTTCTAGCAAGGGCTAGGGAAAAAAAAGAAGAATTGAAAAGAAAAATACAGTTCATTATTTGCACATGATATAATCATGTGCCATAAAATCCGAAAGAATTTTCAGATAAATTAGTAGTATTAATAAGAGAGTTTAGCAAAGCTGCTAATTGCAAAGTTAATAAAATCAACTGCATTTAAAGCAACAATAAAAATCATTTAGAAAATAAAACATTTAAAGGAATATCATTTATAGTAGTATCAAAAATAACAAATATCTAGGAATAAATCTAACCAAAATATCCAAGATTTCTACACAGAAAATGAAAAAGCATTATAAAGAGAGATTAAAGAAGACCTAACTAAATGAGGGGATATCTCCATTTATGGATTGGAAGACATAGTATTGTAAAGGTTTCAATTCTCCTCAATCTACAGATTCAGTATAATTCCAAACAAAATTCCATCGGGCGTGTGTGTGTGTGTGTGTGTGTATAATTTGAGTAACTGATTCCATATTTATGTGGAAATATAGATGGCCTAAAAAAACCAAAGAATTGTGAAGAAGAACAAGACGGATGGATTTCTTTGACTGGAAATCAAGACTTATTAGAAAGCTATGGAAAGTAAGATAGTTGTGCTACTGGCACACACACAGACAAAAGAGCAATGAACAGAATAGAAAGTTCAGAAACAGAGCCAGGGCCTGCAGATCAGTAAAGAAACCACAGCCTTTGTAGTCAGTGTGCTGGAACAACTGGAGAGCTGAATGGAGAAAGGTGAAACTTGACCCCTTCCTCACACCTTACACACAAATCAAATCCAGATGGAATGGACCTTCCATAAGATAATATGAGAACATCTTTTTAAACTCAGGGAAAGATTTCTTCATTTGGACACAATAACGCTATCTTTATAAAGAGAAAGAACCATATACAATGACTATGTTAGAACGAAGAACTTCTGTTAACCAAAAAATACTCATAAGAAAGAGAAAAGGTAAATTACAAAACAGAAAATGTTTCTTGCAATACATATAACCTACAACAGAACTGAAATCCAGAATACACAAAACACTGCTACAAGTCAATTGGGAAAAAAAGAACCATCCGGGAGAAAAATGGGCCAGGAAATTAAACAGATACTTCACAAAAAAGGGTATCCAAGTGTCTAATAAACCTATGAAAAAACGTTCTCAGTTTTACCAGTAATCATAGAAATGCAAATGAAAGCCATAATGAGATACAACTACACACCCACCCAAGGGCTAAAAATAAAAAGACTGAGAATTCCAAGTATTGGTGAAGGTGTGGAACACTTGGAACTTTTATAAATGTCAGTTGAGTGTCAGTTGGTACAACTCTTTTGGAAAACAGATGACATCTATTAAAGTTCGAGCTTTGTTACTGTAAGACACAACAATTTTAGTTCATATACTCAACAGAAATGTGGGCACATGTGCAACAAGAAGCAAGTATTTCATAGCAGCATTATTTATAATAGTAGAAACTGGAAACAATCCAAATGAAATAGAAAAAACCCACCCTTCAATTTGCAGTATTTACCAAAAGATAAGCAAGACCATTATGAAGAAAAGTATAAAATATTACTGAAAGACAGACAAGATGATTCAAATAAATAGGAAAAAAAAACCTATACAACTCAATATTGCAAAGTTGTAGTTCTTTCCAATTAATCTATAAATTCAATCAGTTCCAATAAAAACCCTAAACCTATTTTATTGTAGAATTGTATAAATGATTCTAAAATTAAATGTAAGAAAAGCCAAGACAATTCTGTCTTTATCGAGATATATTACAAAGCTATAAAACCTACAATAGCATGGCATACAGAACTCAGCAACAGTCCCAAACATTTATGGAAACTTGATAAATGACTGAGAATTACAAATTAATGGGGAATATACAAGCACTGGACAACTGTCCAATCATATGAAAAAAACACCTCCCTCTCCAAATTCTAATTAGAGACCTAAATGTAAAAAATTAAACTTTAATATTTTATATTAGAATATCTTCACTATCTCAGTGTATGGGTGGATTATTATTATTTTTCTGCAGGGAAAGATTCGCGCTGAGCTACCATCTGTTGCCGATCTTTCTCTTTTTGTTTTTTTTCTCCCCAAAGCCCCAGTACAGAGTTGTATATTCTAGTTGTTAAGTCCTTCTAGTTCTATGTGAGCGCCACCACAGCATGGCAACTGACAGGTGGGTGGTGTGGTTCCGAGACTGGGAAGTGAACCCGGGCCACCAAAGCAGAGCGTGCTGAACTTTAACCACTAGGCCACCAGGGGTGGCTCTGGATTTCTTAAACATGACAAAAAAAGCATGAACCACACACACACACACACACACACACACAGTTTGATAAATTTCACTACATTCAAAATTACAAACTTCTATATGACAAAATAAATCGTAATAAAATTTAAAAGACAACACGGTGGGTAGAGATATTTGTAGTATAAACTACTAACAACAAATTAGCATCCAGATTATTTAAAGTCCTATAAATCAATAACAAATATTCTAACTACCATGATACTACTGGTAACATGGAGGCACCAACCAACGAGGGAGGAAAACCAATAGGAATGAAAACTTGTAAAAAGAGGCTGCTCTGGTGCATACCAGCTGAGTACCAGCCCTCCAAACAGTCCTAAGGGAAAATCGATGCAAGACGTGAACACAGAATAATGTAAGTCCTCTCTCAGAAAAAAGAAAAAAATTAAATTTGAAATGAATGTTTTTCTTCAAGCAGAGAATTAGATTTAATTAAAAGAAAACTGAAGCCAACTGCTTGAATTCTAATACTTTAGGTTGAGCCATGTGAAATGGTCATTTTCATATGTAAAAAATGGTCAAAACCCAGCAATTCCATATGGTTCAACCTCTAAATTCTTCTTTATCCATGGTATTGTAAATTGCCAATATACACAGAATATTTCAACCTGTGGAGCTGAAGACAAAACTCGCCAACTCACTAATGGGCTTGAAACTAGTTTTCAAGTAAGACTAAAACTTGATTCTGCCCAATTATATAAGGCAGTTTTAAAGAATCGTGTTTTCCTGGAATTCAATGTAAAAAAATGTTTTATAGCTCAGCAAAAACATAATTTTTTGTTTGTCAAAAACTGTGAAATATGCTTAGATGATTATTAAAAGTTTAAAGCTAAATCAGAGAAAATCTAACTCAACTTAAATTGGCTGGACTAACAAACGGCTTTTTTTTATCCCCCCCTCCCACGGCCTGAATCAACTTCTTTGTGTCATCACATTATAAAAATTCCAGTCTAAATTTTGGTTTTTGAAATAGCATCAATGTGGCTCCCTTAATCTTAAAAGGCTTTCACAAAGTTAACAATCTTAAATAGAATAAAAATGCTCAGTTTCTAAACACTGTTTGTATTTTGACAGATGATTTTAGCAAATCAAAAATGAAGAAACCCAAATAGTCAATAAACAAGGGAAATATGCTCAACGTTTCTTAGTTCTTTTATTCCTATTTTCTTCACTTCCTTACTCTCTCTCTTCCTCTCCCTCTCCTCCCTCCTTCCTTCCCTTCCTTCGGTCTTGAAGCTAACATTAAAAAAGATTAACAACTCTTAATACCGATTAATAGCAGTATGAATCTTGGCTGTGTACTTTAATATATTTTTCAAATTTCTTTAGAAAAAGAGAAATAAAAAGAAAAAGGTTTTACCTTTTCCACCTTTGCAGTGAATGACTACGATGTTGTCTTTATCCTGAGCCAGCCACTCAATTACTTCCTTCGATAGTTTCAGCATCTGACTGATTTCAAAGGTAAGATTTTTAGTTGAATTAAAATACTTCAAAAAAAATCAAGCTCACTTTATTTAGCCCTCTTGTGACAGCCAACATGGCATGAAACTTACTTCAGAGTGGGGGCACTGTGATCATCAATCATGACTCGGTGGACCCTATTGTGGAAGTGCTTAGCATTATAAGCTTTTTCACCTAAAATAAATGACACATAGGTCATATTTCTATACTTAATAAACATAGTAAATAATCAAATTATCAAGAAGTTATAGTTTTCTATTAGAAATTCCTTATCCACCCTTAAAAGGAGCTTTCGGACCGGCTCCTCCTGCTCTAAAAGAAACTGAAGGGTCTCACAAACATAAGGACAGCAGTGGTTTGTCCATCTTGAGTAACCTAAGCCCAACTTATTTTGGTTTGTTTACTAGGCCTTACTTTTAATTTTCCAGCATTACATTATCGTAGGGTAGTTAGACACCACAGAGCAGAAGCAAATGTGGCCGACCAAAATGCTTGCCTCCTGAAAATGTCCATTTAATGTAAAGGAAGAGGAAAAATCAAGAGAGACAAAGTAGTAGGCTGAGATATAATCTGTTTTCTACATGGTTTTCTTTTTTTTTTTCCGTGTAGGTGCCTGCTGTCCTCAGACCCGCCCTACGTTAGAGTACGCATTTGTTGCATCGTCTGTCTTCAAAACACAAGCTGGCAGGAAAAACAGAAATATTTCTCTAACCTAATACCACCAGAGCGACTCCTTCTAAAATGGCTCTGCCTTGACTCCAGCCTCCTGCCTCCCTCGCAGGGCACTTTGTGCTGTTAAGCTACCTTTTCCCACCAAATAGGGCCAGCACAAGATGGAGATATTTTAACTCACTTTCCACCACTACCAAATACTTATGACTAAATGAAACGTAAAACCTGAATCATCTTAAATGCAGCAATGCATGTAAAATGCATCTATAGTAGCAAAATATCTATCTATAGTAGCAAAATATGTAGTCATGTACATACTGCATAGATTGTAGACTTGATAGTGGTTTTGATGTTTCATATCCAGGAACCGTACGACTTCCTAAAATCAATGGACACATACATTATACACATCCATATGGCACCAACATAAGCCATTTCCTAGGAGTAACCTAAAAGGGCTATTACCTTTTATTCACTTGTCCCTCACTTAGCACCTTTTAGGGGAGATTCAGGGACTGTAAGTGTATGTGCATTCCAAGTCATATCTAACCCACTGATAGTTTTCAAATAGCACACAAGGTTGTCCTTGACTACTCTGATTAGCCTCTACCATAAGTACACATTGTTTAAAGACACCAGAGAAGGAAATTATATGGTTAACTAGCTTTAAGTGAATTTGTTCCACATCATTAATTCACAGTAGTATATGATTCTTACCTAGATCTAAATCTAAATAGATATGTCTTTTAGATAATAATCTGGATATTACAATCTACCTAAGCACTATTTAAATAAATAATGTACAAAATGTATGTATGATTGTGTGTGTGTGTATGCATGATAAAAAAGATAAATATATCAAATCATATTTTATTTTATTTATTTTTTTGGTAAGAAAGGTGGGCCCTGAGCTAACATCCATTACCAATCTTTGTCTTTTTGCTGAGGAAGATTAGCCCTGAGCTAACACCTGTGCCCATCTTCCTCTATTTTGTATATGGGACGCTGCCAAAGCATGGATTGATGAGTGGTATGTAGGTCTGCTCCTGGGATCTGAACCTGCAAAGCCTGGGCCACCAAAGCAGAGCATGTGAACTTAACCACTACACCACCCGGCTGGACCCCAAATTTTAGATAAGTGGTAGCAATATGGAGACTTTCTTGGCTCATCTGTATTTTCTTATTTTCTAAAATAAGTATGTATGTGTATATGCGTATATATATGTATGTATACACACACCTGTATGTACATATGTATAACTTTCAAAATAAGAAATTGTGGTTATTTAAAATATAGTTAATATCACCATACTAATACAATATTTCTAGTAAACTTATCCATCTGCAACACACATGTATGTGCATGTGTCTCTGTCAAAAATAAAAGTGACCATAAAAAAGTTCAAAAATTGATTAGTATGGTACCCTTAGAGCAATATTTACTGGCTTAATATTGAGAAAAAGAAAAACTAAGGTATCAAAGAGATCAATTTGTTAAATTGGTTATCCCTGTCAGGAGGAAATAATAAATCAAAAATATAAACATTCTGAGACTGCACAGTACTGTGGTAGGGGGATAGTCTTATACACATCAAAAATGTATGGGATGACTTACACCAAGATAAAACCCAGATGGATTGAGGAATCAAATATAAAAAACCATAAATATCTCTAAGAAATTTAAGTGAACATTAATCAATTCTTTGGATGAGGAAGAACTAAGGATGAAATCACGGGAAGATCAACAGGTTTAGGTTGGACTTCATAAAAATTTGAAACTCCTGTTTAAAAAATGCCACAGTCCAAGAAACAAATAACAGGAGAGATTTTTCAGTAAAATTGAGTGAATGAGGACTATGCTTAGTACAATCTATAAATTAGTCATAGTAGTATAAACTAATAAGTCATTAATAACCATTTAAAGAGTACTCCCTCACCCTATAGATAAATGGGCCATAAATAAAAATGTCAATTCACAAAAGAGAAAATCCAGCAGGCTAACAACCTACATAGAGAAATATTTAGCCTCACCAATAAAAATGACAAAACAACAAGGAAATGCTATTTTCACCCATGAAATGACCCCTTTCCTTTTTACTGAGAAGATCCAATGCTGGCAATTATGGCATGAAAATTAAACCTTTGATTTATTGCTGATACAATCCCTTGGATTTGGCAGTGTATATTAAGAACCCTAAAAGTATTCAAACTCCCCGACGGGTCATTTCACTCCTAGGAATCGATCCAGAGGAAGCTTTATGCCTTCATGCCTTTATGACTTTGTCAGTGCATTATTGACAATAGTGACACAAACACAAAATATGAATATTATATATAATGTGCCCATCGGGATGAATGAATCTGGACTGGGTTTGTGATTTACTTTGTGCAATAGAATGAGGTAGAAGCCACATTATACTAGTTTTGAGCCTGGGCCTTTAGGGGCTCTGCACGCTGTTGCTTGCTGCTTGTGGGATCCTTGCCACAGCCACCATGTGAACAAGCCTGAACTAGCCTGCTGGAGAAGGAGACATTGCATGGAGCCATGCAGCCACGCCATTTTAGACTAGCCAATCCTCGGATGCCCAGTAGCTGCCCACAGATGTGTGAGTTAGCCCAGCTGAGATTGGTTAAGCCTGTTCCTGATTAGCAGAACCACCCAGGTAAGCCTGACTCAAATTCACAAACCACATTAGGATAAGCTAAGTAAATGGTTGCTGTGACACGTCACTAAGTTTCTGGGTGGTTCATAACACAGCTAATTGATATCAATCCATTATAGTTTTTTACCCGAAAGAGTAAATGTTTAGAATACTGCCATCTCTGTGCCAATATTAAACTTATAACTCCACAGTCTGTTTACTGAGAAATATGAGCATTTGTTAGATAAACACCCTTACCTTAATGGGATTCCTGTACAAAGACTCCTGTCCAGAGCTTGGGAAAGACATCGCAATAATACGCTCTGGAAGTCAAAATAGTCACTATTACAAATATCATTATAGATGTGAAACAATAAATGAGGACTTAATTTACATATAACCAGACTCTTTTTTCATAAAAAAGAACTTTCAGGATTGAGAATGACAGGGAAAAAGTTAACTAACCCTCGGGATACTCAACATAACTTATTAAAATATCCAACATAATGACCAGGAAACTCACATAGCGTTCCCAAGACTTGACTGGCTCCAGCCAAATGCAACAGATTTGTGCTGATCTCAGTCTGGAGCGCCCTCTGTGGTGAGAGTGTATTTCTCATTTAGACACTAAAGAAAATGAGAGATCTGGGCTCCAGCAGTTATGGGAACTCCCAGGGTGCTTTCCAGTGCTCCTGACTCAGAACCCTGAGACCTACAGAACAATGACCTTATTCTCTGGGGTTCTATGAAGACAGCAGGTCTCTCTGAGATCCTTGAGACCCAGGATAATGATTAGAACTCAATAGATTCTAAACCAAACAAATGGAGTCAGCTGAAAATTCCCTCAGCTTCCTGTACAGGAACCAAGCAGCCCTGATTTGAGATGACAATGGAGATTTCCCCATCAGGGTTAAACTACAAATATATCCCACTACCATAGTGGTACATGTCTTCATGGGTAAAGAATGCTTTGAAAGAACATGGCTTAGACAAGGCAAGAACAAAAGAAACATAATTGCTCACGCACAAGAAAAATGTGAAGTTAATATAAGTAAATCAACAGTTAAACTTTACACACCAGTAATATAAGTGAGGTCCAGGTCAAACCCATCCTTCTTGTATCGCCGTTTATTTTTTGACACCTGAGAGTTTAGAACAATCATTAATTTATAAAATGTAAATCAACACAAAAATAAAGAACATTATATACATATCTACAACACTCGCCAGTATATCCCAAAACACAAACATTTTTCTGAATCATAAACACATTTTATCCACTTACCATTTTTCTGGTGAGTGTTTCAAAACGTTTTTTCTGATAAGCCAGATGGAAAATTCTCATCACAATCATAAGTCGTATGGATCGAAGTACAATGGCCCATCTAGCAATAAATTAAAAAGATCCATTTTTCCTTTAGAAACAGAGGATTTTGTCAATATGACTAAGTCTAGAGCAGTGGTTCTTACCAAGGGGCAATTTTCCACACTGACTCCTCCCCAGCCCCAGCCTCCCACCCACTTCCCCAGGGGATATTTGGCAATGTCTGGAGACACTTTTGGTTATCACAACTGTGTGGGAGGGGGTGCTACTTGCATCTAGTGGGCAGAGGCCAGGAATGCTGCTAAACACCCGTGAACAGGACAGCCACCTTAACAAAGAACTATCTGCTCCAAACTATCAACAGTGCTGTGGCTGAGACACTCTGGTCTCGAGAAATAGTTGTATGACGGATGCTTAGAATTTGTGAATTTAACTTTTGTGGCTTAAGATTAGCATCTTTCAATCCTGTTCCATCAAAACCAACTGAGGGTCTCGTTCACCTGTGTTCCTCCCACCAGTGACAGAGGAGCACCACACTGCTGACACACACCAGATTGAGATCCTTCCCAAGTGTGCTAGGCGCACTCTCTCCTACCATCAGAAGAAAGCACAATGGCAGAGAACTGATGGTTTGGACTCGTGCTTCTCTAACGTGTGTGTGCACACTGCTGCAGCAGGTCACTGGGGCCTGAGGTGTTTTTCTTCTTGCATTTCTAGCCCTTAGATGATGCCGAGGTTGCAGGTCAGAGGACCATACTGGCTCCAGTTATTTTCAAACAACTCCAAAAGCCTATCATATAACATCAAGTTTCACTAGGACCTGAACTGAAGTCCTGGGAACTGGAGTGCACAAAGAAGCAAGCTACTCGAGTAACAAATAAGCTTAGTGAGCCACCCAACATCTACATCCCAGTACACAGTGCTCTTCTTTTCCTGATGGCCACAGTAGAGAGAAGAAAGAAAAGCCATCAGTCCCTCATACACATTTTAGTTTCCTGATCCCTAACAATTCTAACTTTGCCTCAGCTCCCTCCATTTCAATGATACTGCAAAATTCCACCTCTGTGCTGCTACCCATGTCACCTGATTTTCTGTTCCATTTGCTCTTTTTTAGAAAATTATCATCAGAGTCAGTCACATTTTGCATATGCTCAAACAATACTCTCTTGGTTATAGGAAAAACCCAGGAATTTCATGTGTAAGGAATTTGTGGATGGAGCTCAAGTGGGAATTTAGTGGGAATTTCAAAATGTAGAGAAGTTAAAGTTAGTACAAGAGGCAAAGTCCCCAGTTTCTTCTTTGGGTGCTCCATCTTCCTCATTCAACTGAAGGTACTTAGTGTGTACACCCTTCACAGGTCCCTGAATACCCCTATGCTTTAGTTTCTAAGTATGTGGAAATTTATCTAAACATCTCATTTTCAAGCAGCTTATTTGGCACAGAGTCAGCACATCCAGAGTTAAAAAGGTCATACAAAATGAAAGTCACAGAAAATGCAAAAAAAAAAACATGAAGAAAAACTTTAAGAAAGGTGAATCATATATTTCTTACCTGGTGATAGTTTTAAAAGAATTAAGGCCATAAACAATACAAATCACATCAAATATTAGACTCATCTCAATAAAGCCAAAATCTAAGACGTTAAGTAAACTGGAGAAATACTTCTGTACCCTACAATGTAAAACAAAAATATAAGTTTATGCTTCCCCAAAGGAGAGATAGGGAAATTTTAACAGCAAAAATTATTTGACTCATCCCCATTAACAATTCTACATTAATGAATAATAAAAATCCATTTACTAGACTGGACTAAGGGAAAATATTCATATTCATGATTTTATACAGACACATGAGAAAAGCATCAATATGGCAATTTCAGTTCAGTAAGAGATATAACCAAACTGTTGAACAAGAGGCAAGCAATGCCTTCACATAGGTGGGAGAGAAGGTGGGATGTTGGGCAGTACTACTGGGCAACGGAAGCTGAACATGTCACAGCCTTAGAGCAACTGGGGTTGTGAGGAGTGTAGAAGAGGAGCTTGTGAGAGGGAGGCAGGTCCTCTTTTTGACCTGTGAACTCATCATCTGGCTTTGTACCCAGAGTGGAATCCCAATGGGCTGGTATGGCCTCCCCTGTGCAAAGCTGAACTTCCACCCTCTGCACCTTCCTCCCCAACACCAGCTCCTTCAGCCAGGGGCACTGGTGCTCCAGGGGAAGCTCCTTCCAATTCTGGGGTATCCGTTTCAGGCTCTGAGCAACCTGGGAGTGGGCAACTGTCCTTAGCTCAAAGGCATGAGGTGAGAAGTTCAGCAGGAGAGGAATCAAGCTGCCTTCTGAAATGCTCTGGATGAAGTGAGGCTGGGGAATTTAGTCTCTGACTCCCACAGCAGTCCAGCTCCAAGGCTTGGCTCACTCCATCCACCTTCTCAGAAAACCAGCAGCAGAGAAAATCAGCTGCTGCCTCACTACCAACCTCGCTGACGGGATGAGCATGTCTCACATCTCCTCTGTACCTTGGTGAAAGTTTTCATTTTAACTGAGGTAGGGAGTTATTCATGATCTATTTTCTAGGATTTAATATGCTGTCAGCTTTTATTTAGATTCAACTCTTAAGGAAAGTGTTAATATTTATACTTCATGTACATGTTCCTCTTAATAATGTACATGTAGACACATCAGCTGCCTGGCCCCATTTTGTAAACCCTTTAAGTCTTACCTGTTGAAGGAACACTCTAGAACACATTACTGGAGACTAGAGTGCCAGTTACAACAATAATATTGAAGCCCAATCTAGGACAAAGTGGGATTTGGGTAGTTGTTTCTCTGGTGGACCATGTCTTTGAGGAGATTTATTTTGATAAAGAGGAACACATTTGGCTGTGTTGACCTGGTAGTTACTTTGGGATGCTTCTCATAGCAGTCCAAAATAGCTTTATGAGTTTTTAAAAAATTAATCCAACTTACCCTCCTACAAATCCTTGAAGAAGAACATCCATTAAAAAAAAGAACGCAATAGCTAAACAAATTGATTGATATGGCTGAGGAATAGACACAAATTGGTCCATAACAGCGAGCAATAGGTCCACAAGGATGAGCAAAACAATTAATATTCTAAAACAAACAAATAAATAAATAGAATAAAGATAAAGTGGTTTTCACACCTATAGTTAGACTACATTTAGGCCAATAATCCGATACTAAAATCTCATCATTTAGGATGAAACTGTCAGTGGTAGGGAGAACTGTGTTGCCTTAGAATCTCAAAAAAATTACTCAGTTTTCACCCAATAGAAGCAGTCATTAGGAAAATAAAATTCCCACCAAACGACTTCATGTTATCATGCCCTTTTATAGTAGACACATCAGACTAACAGTCCAAGAAGGAACTGGCAAACTGAATGAAAATTACATGTCTCTCCTTGTAAACTCTTCTTAAAATTTGAGAATTTATAAGGGACTTCTACCAATTTTTCATAATAAATAAAACCTCATTAATCTTGATAACTTTTAAGAATTTAGTAATAAATACCAAGTGAAAGCCTGACTAGCATAAGCCCTTAAAAGACCACTTTGACCAGTAAGATTGTTTTATCAGTGAGATTTTCAACAAGTATATGATTACACATTAATGGATGTTTCTAGCACAGTGCTGGGCACATGAGAAGGAATCCAATTCCATAAATATACACTCTAAAGCTTTCTCTTAGCCTCACTCCCAAGCCTTTCTCTTATATATTCTAAACACATTCTTCATAAATTGATTCTACTATTTGCATAATCTGTGAAGATGAATTATTAGTCTTCAAAGTACTTTTTGCAGTTGCAATACAAATTAAAGTATTATAAATTCAAAAAGAAGCATATTGTGTGAATCCGTATAACAGTATGAAATCTTACCATCATGTAGAGATGAAGCCTAAGTAGAATGCTTCCAGAATTAAGGAGTAATTCTAGACAAATAACACTTTACTTATAACTATAGAATTTTCAAGTGCATGCTTCATTATTTTTACTTTTCCAGGTAGAAAAAATATATTAATGTTACTATTAGACTTCGGTAAATGCCATTTCTTTGCAATTTTTAATGTTCAGCTTAAAATAAAATTCCAAGATATATTAGATTACATTAAAGGGGGCACAGGGGCTATTTGGCAACCTACTGAGAGTGGAAATGCTTATTTTCCCTCCTAGATCCTGTCTCATTAAAAAATATTGATAGTAAATGGACACATATTTAATTACCTCCTTTTCTAGGGTCTCACATACCTGAATATGAAGGATGTCACAGCTGTCTGAACAACTCTCTTAAACTTTTGGCTGCAAAAAGAAGCAAAGATAAAGGTCCAGAGTTTTCAAGTTTATCAAAAATTTCTTCCAACATATAATATGAATTTAACCAATAAACAAAGGACTTTATAAATACAATTTTAAAAGAAAATTCTTCAGAAGTTGCCTAACAAAGTGCTTTTTACTAATAACTAAAATTTTCACCTTTCTGCTTCATGATTTTTTTACCTTCTCATGTGGAATATGTGTGAATAAAACACTAACCTTGAGATGTTTAGTAACATTTCCCTTGCCTATAAAGCCCCAACCCCACCTTTATGGTCATATTAAACTTGGGGCCCTCAACGAAAGCAACATAGCATGGAGACAGAAGGGAGTGGTAGAAGTGACCTGTGTTCCAGACCTCCCATTTATGAGCTGTGGGATCCTGGGCAAGTCATCAAACCTTGGCCAGACCTGTTTCCACAGCAATAAAACAAGGGACCTCAGGGATAGGCGGGGAGCACCCATCTTGTCCTATAATATTCATCTCTTGAAACAAGACACCCCATTAATACAGCAGTTAGACATTAATGAGAGTCACATTTGGAGTTTCAAGTGCACTTCAGAGGTAAGGAATTTTTGGGAAGATACATTTAAAAGGAGAAACAACCTAAAGACTGGGCTCCTTCCACTAACAGAAGAAGGAAGAGGAGCCTCTTTGATGAAGCCCGCAGTTATGCCTCACTTTACCTTATGGCTACAGACAAGGTAGCTGTTGGGGAGCAATTTTATGCCCTGCTAAAGCCTCCAACATGGGATGCAAATTCCTCCCCAAGTGGGATCAATCCAGAGACAGTGCTCATAGCCTGCACCCAAGACTGAAGAGTGGAGATGATGGATGATGAACAGAACTAGGGCACTGCCAAAATTGGCCACAGATGAATACTGTTAGGCTAACCAGGGACATAAGAGCTCCCCACTCCCTCTAATCTCTCCCTCCTCCACCTGCACCCACCACCTCTGCCCAGGCATAGGGGGCTGAGGCCGATGTGGATGAGGAACTGACTGGAAAGAAGAGGTGAATTCTCCCCTGAGGTTGCCATTCTCTTAATACAAGCCCCTTCTCATCCCACACAGACTACCGGATCTCTGGATAGCAAAGAAATGTTATAATAAATCTGAACTTGCCTGACAAAGTGAACATAAAGAACCATGCCTGACAGAATCATGGGGGCACAAGGGTATGACTTGACATGGCTTTAGCCCCTTCTATCTCTTTCAGTTCCTCCCAAAACTACCCCATGTAAATATACAATTGAGAGATTTTTTAAAAAGAGTATGCCATGTAAATGGGACTTCAAACAATATGTGTGGAGATTGCAGGGCAAGGACTGTGACTCAATAATTCTATATTCAGGAAAAGTACTGTTCATTTTTGGCAGCAACAGACAGATACTCTCCAACAGGCAGCAACTCAAAGCATAGCAGCCACGTATCTTTCCCCAAAACAATGACTCAAGTGCTCGAGCTGACTGAGCAATGAATCAAAATGAAGAATGCAGGAATAAGAAAGATACCTTACAGAGAAAAGATTAAGAAACAAAATCATAAAAACTCACAACTAAGTCTAAATAATCATTGTTACTGTAGTACATGAAAATGTAAACAAATGATTCTAAAAGCAAAGATAAATCATCTAAAATGCTCAATAATAGTATGGATTCAAGTTTGCAAGTTTTCTCACACAATATAGGATTCAAGGTCTGTAGGAAGATAGAAGTAAAAGCATGTCTCATTTCTTCTCTTTCCCAGGAACAAGTCCAGTTTTAATTTGGATATTGATGCAGAAACAAAGGTGTGCAATTATGTTCTGCAAAAGTAGGTTTATAACTTTCATATCATTAAAAATTGAAAGGAATAAAAACAAATTACTAGAAAAATAGAGAAAAATTTAAAGAGAAAATATCAGGAAAGTGTTTAATATAGAAAACAAAGGAAGATGACAGCAAATAACATGCCAGAAACGATAACAAAAACAAATACATTACTCTCATTAAATATTGGCAAATACTCTCAGATAAGTTTAAAAACTAAATGCACTATATGCTGTATACAAGAGACAAAAACTAAATGAAAATGATAGCTTGAAAATAAAGAGATGACAAAGATATGAGATGCAAATGTTAAATCTCAAAACATTAAAAGTTGTAATACTAATATCAAAGTGGAATTCAAAGCAAAAATATTAACTATGACCAAGACATCTTATTTGATAGACGAGAGACTCTATAGGTCACTAACAAGACCATGTGAAAAGGGATGGGATCTGTATCGGGGTCAGGTCCTGTCTTTTCCACTGGACATTTATTTCTCTGCACAGATGCTGGAGGAGGCATGTGGGCATACTCAAAGCACTACGGATACTGGGGTGATTCTTTGGTCTTCCTGCTCTCACTCTAGGGCTCTGGATTCTTCCCCCAAGCTATCCACAACACACAGGGCTCCATTCCTAGATTATAGTGTAAAGTCAGGTTGAAGAGAGCAGAGTCAGGATTTGGATTTGATTCCAACCTAAGTTAGCTCATTAGAATTCTCTACTGGGGTTTGGAGAGAAAGCTCCAAAGTACCTATGAGTGTCTTGTGCTTGCCTTGGTCCTCAGGGTATGTACTTCCTGAGGGAGTGTTGGTAGCAAGGATAGGATCTGAGGTCTCTGGCCAAACACTATCTACCCTTAAATATGTATGCTGAAATAGTTTCCACTGTGCAGAGAACACATATTTAAAGAAACTCACACTGTAATAAGACACAAAAAACTTCAATGTACTCTAAATTATAAAAATTATGAAGGCTACATTTTCTGACCGCAATGTAATAAAATCATTGCACTGGGAAAGTACTGACATGCAAAATATTTAATTGCATTTTATCACTACAGAAATTAAAAAGGTGCCATATATGACAACTTAGATTAAATGGACATATTGCTTGAAAGACACAAACTACTGACATTTGCTCAAGAGAAACTAGATACCCTGAATAGTTTGAAAGATAACATACTTTGTAAAGAAATTGTTTAAAATAGTCAAAATTGTTTAAAACTTTCCAACAAAAAAACCAAGACCAGTTGACTTCACTCAAGAATTCTATTAATTTTTAAAGGAAGAAATAATACCAATTCTAAACAAACTCTTCCAGAAAAGAGAAGAGGACTATTTTCAAACTCATTTTAGGAGACCAGCACGACCCTGACTACCCTATCTTTGTTAGACCAGCAAAGTCAGTAAATACATTACATGACAAGAAAATTACCAACCAATATCCCTTATGAGTAGCAATGCAAAAGTCCTTAACAAAACATTAGGAAATTGAATCCCGCAACATAAAAAAAAAAAAAAAAAAATGTCATGACCAAGTGGGGATTGTTCCAGGAATTCAAGGATGGTTCAACACTCTAAAATTAACAGAATTCACTGTGTCAATAAACCAAGGAAAATAAAACATATGGTCATCTCAATAGATGTAATAAAATTCATAATAAAAACTTTCAGTGAACTAGGAATAGAGGGGAATTCCTTAAGCTGAGAATGGGCATTTACAAAAAAACCCCATGGCTAATATCATTCTTAATTGTGAAAGACTGAATGTTTTCTCCCAATGATTAGGAATTCAGGATGTCAGTTGACCCTTCTTCTATTCAGAATTGTATTGGAGGTTCTAGTCGATGCAGTAAGGCAAGAAAAGGAAATAAAAGGCATACAGATTGGAAAGGAAGAAAGAAAAGTTAGCTTTGATATTTGTAGATGATATGCTTGCCTACCTAGAAAATCCCAAGGAATTTACAGAGAAGGTAATGGAACTAAGAAGTAAGCTTAATAAAGTTACCGGGTAAAAGATCAATATACAAAATTCAGTTATATTTCTATATATTAGCAATGAACAATTGAAAAATAGACATTTAAGCAATTGCACCACTTATAGCAGCACCAAAACCCACAAAATACTTTGGTGCAAATTAACAAAATATATGCAGGATCTGTACACTGAAAATTACAAAACATGATGAAAGCAAACAAAAATCTCAAGATAAGATGTACCATGTTCATAGATTAGAAGAGTCAATATTGTTAAGATGTCATTTTTCCTTAAAGCAACCTATAGATTCAACAAAATTTCAATTTAAAAAATGACAGCACAATTTTTTGTAGATATTGACAACCTGATTCTAAAATTCTAAAATTCTAAAATTCGTATGGAAAGGCAAAGTGATACCACTAACTGATTTGACTTACTGTAAAGCTAAATAATCAAGACAGTGTGGTAGAGAAGAAAGAATAGACATATAGAACAGTAGAACAGAATAGAGTCCAGAAATAGATTCTCATAAATGACCAACTGATTTTCCAGAAAGATGCAAAGGCAATTCAATGGAGAAAAAATGGTCTTACAAGAAATTGTAGTGGAATTATTGGACATACAAATGCAAAAAGAATGCTCTTCAACCTGTATCACACAACCTACACAAAAATTAACTTAAAATGGATCCATGTACCTAGCTGTAAAACTTAAAATTATGAAACTTCTAGAAGAAAACATAGGAGAAAATATTTGTGACTTTGGGTTAGAAAATCATTTCTTAGATAGGAGACCAAAAACACAATCATGAAAGAAAAAATTGAATTTCATCAAAATTAAAAATTTCTGCTGTGCAACAAAAAGAAAAAAGAAAAGACAAGCTATAGATTGGGAGAAAATATTTGCAAAACATTTATCTGATAAAGAACTTGTATCCAGAACATATAAAGAACTCTCAAAACTCAACAAGGAGGAAAAAACATTCAAAAACTGGTCAAAGATTTGGACAGACACTTCACCAAAGAAAACTGATAGATAACAAGGATAAGAAAAGATGCTCAGCATCATTGGTCATTATGAAAATACATTTTCACGTCTCAGCGAGATACCTCCACTCACCTATTACAATGTCGTAAAAAAGAAAATGAAACAAAAGGGAAGGACAACACCAAGTACAAGCAAGGATGCAGAGCACCCAGAACCCTCATACATGTGAAAGAGTACAGCCATTTGGGGAACTATTTCTTACACAATTAAACACACACTTTACCATAAGACTCAGAAATCCTATTCCTCAGCATTAACCAAAGACAAATGAAACTTACGCCCACAAAAAGACTTGTATGCAAATGTTCATAGTCACATTCTTCATAACAGGCCCAATTGGAAATAATCCACACATCCATCAATGGGTGAATGGATAAGAAAATATGGTATATTCATACAATGGAATACTACTCAGCAACAAAAGGAAACAGACTACCAATACACATATTCATATGGATGAATCTCCAATGCATTATGCTATGTGAAAGAAGCCAACTTCAATTGGCCACGTACTGTTCAATTCCATTAAATGACATTCTGGAAAAGGTAAAACTATAGGGACAGAAAATAGATCAGTGATTGCCAGGGGCTGGGGTTGCCAGGGGCACAGCATGGTGGCTCACACAAAGGAAACAAAGAGGAAGATTGGTGACAGATGTTAGCTCAGGGCAAATCTTCCTCACCAAAAAAAAAAAAATGATGATGATAAACTTTCATATAGTGAAAAGCTAGACAACCTGGGAAAAATTACTTGCCCCATATATGATATGAAAAGGATTGATATATTTAACTTTTCAATCCAATGACAGAGATAAACATTCCAATTTTAAATGGGCAAAGGTGCCTTGCAAACAATGAAATACAAGTTCTATGAAACCTGTGGGAATGGAGGAAATGTACACTTTTGCATCTTGTTGTGGGAGGGCATATCAATATCAAGAGACTCACAAGCATTGCTTTTGACACAGAATTCCCACATCTGAGAAAGTATCACAAGGAAATAATAATATAGAGAGATTTGATCTCAAAGACATTCATCATTTTTGAAACAGCAAAAAGGTGTAAACAATTTAAATGCCTAGTGATATCTGACTATTTAAATAAATTATGGCACATCTACACCACAAAGTATTATACCGCTGTTAAAAATAATGTAAATTTAAAAATAAATAAAATCAGCTATTGGCAGAACTTCGGCAAAAATAAAAATCTGAAATTAAAAAAACATATAATGTAAATGCATATGTATATTAATTAACATGGAAATACATGATATGTCATTAAGTAATAAGGTTATTTTACAAAAGAAGGTAAGTATGACACCATACGCATACACAAAAAATGTATATCCCTAAAGAACCTGGAAAGGCATATATCAAAAGTTAAGAATGGCTATTTATGGGTGAATTCATGCTTGTCTGTATTTTTTGATTTTCCTAATAATGAACTTTTGTTCTTTTATTTTTGGTTTTTAGCGTAAAACTTATTTATGGTGCTTTAGAGCTTTAAAAGCACTTTCACACATACTAGTTTACCTTTATTATTCTTTTTATATTATACAACACCCAGTAGACAGATACTATAGATAGCATTATCTTTACAGTTTACAGATAAATGATCTAAAGTTTAAAGAGGTATAGTGCTTGCCGAGTGTCCAGTGAATAGCAGATGTCAAAGCCAAGCATTGTTTCCAGGTCAAACTCCAAATTGAAAACCATCCCGCTAGTCTAAAACACCAGTGATTCTCACAGGGACTAATGCAAATGACACCTGTATCCATCCATAAGCATTTGTAATTACAAAAACCCCACAACACCACTTTCTTTTGTTTGGACGGGGTAAGAGGAAGGAAATGCTTGCCTTGCTCAATCTATTCAAATTTTGCACCAGCCCTGGGCAGCCTCATTGCAGAAAATGGATAGCTAATACACAGACATGAAATGTAAGTGGCAGAGTGAACTCTTCATTGATGGCCTATGGTGAAAAAAGTCATAGAAAATGGAAATTCATGGGTAATTGGAAAAACTATTTGTGCTCATTGGTCACCTCTTTATTTTCCTTATTGTCTTTGTCTAGACAACAAAAAATTGTAGCAGTGACCAGTTAATGTCCTCTTCAGCACTCCTCACCCTCCAACGTTGGCACAAGCTGGTGAAGGGTGAAATAAACAGCCAAGAGACAAGTGAATGAAAAATCTCATGAACATCTCTGCAGTTCCGGCACAGGCCACTTCAAGAAGGGACTGTTTCCTTGCTGCGAGCACAGGGTCAGAATGCCTTCAGGTCAGTGCAGCAGGAGGAACTCTCAGTGAGATTACTCAGAAACAAGTCAAACTTAGCAAAATTCCAATGAGCATGAAGAGGGCTTTAATCAGTAAAACATGTTCACTTTTGCTATCAGTCCCGTTTGCTCACAGACAAAATCAACAAAACCAAGAATCAGAATATATCCAGGAAAAATGGGAAAAGAACACAATTGAAGAGTGAGTAGCACCCTGCAAGCCTCTGTTCAGAAAGAAACTTGGTAATAAAATTATTATCCACTAAGGATATTTTCCCATTTTCAAACTGGAAGACCATTTATTTGTGAGAATGTGGAAATATTTTTCTTCACACATGATACTTACCTGCAAATTCAGTGACAGTCCCTACTGTGTACCTTCCCTCCCAAACAGTTTGATACCTTTCCGAATTTTCCTTTTTCTTTCTTGCCTCACACAAGCCCTATGTTTGCAAAATAAGAGCCACCAATGGCTCCCTCCCTCCAAACTTCAACCTGACTTACCAACACAGATGGAAGTCAGTGTCCCCTCTACGATCATGGAGGCTGAAGTGCTGCTCTCGTACTTTAACCACAACAAATGCAATAATACGTCATTAGAGATATGGAACAGTGGTGTGAAAAATTTATTTCAACAAAAACAATTTTTTGAATCTAAAGGATAGAGTAAACACGACTTGGCTCACTGGAAGACCTAATTTTTTAGAAAGAATTTTAGAATTATTGTCCAGAAAACTCTGTATTCCCATGCATACTTCGAGGACTAAATTTTGCAAATCGCTCTTTCTCTTTCTTTCTCTCAATTGATATTTATAGCACTGACCCAAATAAAGGACATCAGTGTTCTTCGACAGCACCTTCATTGACAGGTAAGACAGCAGACACAGACTTCTGACATCAATTTATTCAGGCCAGGGTGAAGGATTGAAAATGTACATTGTCAAAGCCAAGTGTTTGGATGAAAATAGGTACAATTGCTCTACAATTTATAAGCTGATTGAACTCTAAAAAATTATATGCCAGTTATTTGGAACCTGGGTCCCTCCACCACCTTCTACTTGTCACATATCATGGATATCTTTCCTCCTGCTTGGGTGGTATTCAGATAACTGCCTGAGACAAGGACTCCATTCAATAACTGATTGGATTTCACAAATCTCAACACCCTCCAACTTTTCTCTACATGTATATTCATATCCCACCTTTCATCGCTGGCTCTAAAGTCGTTTGTATTTTTCAAAGCAGTTGAGTTGTAGCTAAAGGATTAAAAATGCACATAGTAAGACTTTATATGTCTCTCTAGGCTTGTTTTTAAGCAGTAATTAGCTACAATTATTCTATACTTTGCAATCGAGTTGTCCTAAAAAGTAACATTTTAATCAGTTATTTGAAACTGATATTTAACTTTTCCCTAGAAATGAAAATCTTTGTAATGAAAATCTTAGTCCTAGGAAGAACAAGTTAGTGAACCAAGTTCATGTACATTTCTTTACTCCTGAACCCTTTCAGAAGTACTTCTTGCTCAAATTGGTTCTCTCCTCTCTGGGCCACTTGAGTGGAGTCTTTAAAAGGGGCAATCTGATAGTTTCCAAATGATTGCTACTAAGAGTGACAAACAGATTAGGGGTAAGAAGCATCCCTCACATGACCTGTTTCTCTTTTATCCAACTAGTCTCAAAGACACTCTATAATGTCACGCATGCTCCTGAAAATGAACCTCTCAAATCTCAGTATCTCTCCCTCTCCATATTTAAAAATATATTTCTGTGTATACTTATCTATCTTTATTTATATCTCACATTTCATTGGCAGTTTCATCAGAAGTTGTCAGTTCACTCAGGGCAATGGTAAAGGATGAAAAACACACATAATAAGACACCACATGACTTCTAGACTGACCTTTTTTGGTTGAAATTAGCTACAATTGCTCTTGAATTTATCACTCAGTTGTCTCAGAAAATTCACATGTAAATCAGTTATTTGGAATCTGATATCTCCTTTTCCCTGCAAATGATGCTATAAATGTTTGTAATAAGTATTTTAGACCTATCAAAAAAGTTAATGACTCAAGATTGAAGTACAGTTCTTTCCTACTGAACCTGACCCAAGGTGTAACAGCCTTTTGTGGTGGAATCTATTTCCAATTCAAGCAATTTACAGGTATGCATCCCTCCTCTGTCACCTCATTTCCTGCCTCTCAAATCCCTCCTTCACCCACTTAATTTCACCTAACACGATAGTTTTTCCTGACCCTCAGAAAGGGTCTAGTGACTGCAGGCCTGAGGCAGGGACTCTCTCTATAGGATGTCGGGTTTGGGTCTGGAGCACCAGCCTAACATGGCTGCAGAACTCTGGAGGGTGAGGGATGGATCCTAGTTCTATTAGCTCCTTTCTTCATTCTGTTAGCTCCTGTCCACTGCTACCTCCTCCTTGGCTTAAATAGGATCCTGTCTTCCCTTCATCCAATCGAGTAGACTGTCATACATAAGCATTTGGGAAATTTCCTAAGAGTTTTGGGTGGTAGTTACTAAGGATGACAAACATGGTCGCAGAAGGAAGCATTGCTCTTATGACCTGTTCCTCCCTCATCTAACCAGAACCAAAAAAGAGAAAGTTTCTACAGATGCTACAGTGAAATGCCTTAGAAACAGATTCAAAGAAACTCTGTATTGCCATGAATGCTCCTGACAGTGAACTTTCCAAATCTCAATCTGTGTGTGTGTGTATGCATGTGAACATGTGTGTGTACACGTACATAGACACATATATATGCATTTATTCGTCATAGCTCACATGTCACTAGAGGGTCCTTCAGCAGACTCTGCTGTCCATGCAGTCCGGGCAGTGCTAAAGGATTAAAAACACATAGGGTAAGACATCACGTGACTTCCAGACTGACTTTTTAGTTCAAACTAGCTACAATTACTCTTAAACTAATAAACTGGTTGACTCTTAGAAAATTCACATGGAAATTGGTTATTTGGAATCTGATATCTCCTTTTCCCTGGAAATGACAATACATATGTGTGTAATAAATAGTTTAGACCTATCAAAAAGTTAAGGACTCAAGATTGAAGTACAGTTCTTTCCTACTGAACCTACCCAAGGTGTAACAGCCTTTTGTGGTGGAATCTATTTCCAATCCAATCAATTTACAGGTATGCATCCCTCCTCTCCCACCTCATTTCCTGCCTGTCAAATCCCTCCCTCACCCGCTTACTTTCACCTAACATGATAGTTTCTCCTCACCCTCAGATAGGGTCTAGTGACTGCAGGCCTGAGGCAGGGACTCTCTCTATAGGTTGGTGGTTTTGGGTCTGGGGCACCAGCCTCACATGGCAGCAGAACTCTGAGGGTGAGGGATAGATCCTAGTTCTATTAGCTCCTTTCTTCATTCTACTAGCTCTTGTCCACTGCAACCTCCTCCTTGCCTTAAATAGGATCCTGTCTTCCCTTCATCCAATCTAGTAGAGTCACATACATAAGCATTCAGGAAATTTCCTAAGAGTTTTGGGTGGTAAGTACTAAGGATGACAAACATGGTAGGAGGAGAAAGCATTCCTCTTATGACCTGTTCCTTCCTCATCTAACCAGAACAAAATAAGAGAAAGTTTCTACAGATGCAACAGTGAAATAACTTAGAAACAGATTCATAGAAACTCTATACTGCCATGAATGCTCCTGACAGTGAACTTTCCAAATCTCAATCTGTGTGTGTGTGTGTGTGTATGCATGTGAACGTGTGTGTGTATACGTACATAGACACATATATATGCATTTATTCGTCATAGCTCACATGTGACTAGAGGGTCCTTCAGCAGACTCTGCTGTCCATGCAGGCCGGGCAGTGCTAAAGGATTAAAAACACACAGGGTAAGACATCACGTGACTTCCAGACTGACTTTTTAGTTCAAACTAGCTACAATTACTGTTAAACATAAACTGGTTGACTCTTAGAAAATTCACATGTAAATCGGTTCTTTGGAATCTGACATCTCTTTTTCCCTAGAAATGACACTATATATGTTTGTAATAAATAGTGTAGACCTATCAAAAAGCTAATAACTCAAGATTGAAGTACAGTTCTTTCTTACTGAACCTACCCAAGGTGTAACAGCCTTTTGTGGTGGAATCTATTTCCAATCCAATCAATTTACAGGTATGCATCCCTCCTCTCCCACCTCATTTCCTGCCTCTCAAATCCCTCCTTCACCCGCCTACTTTCACCTAACTTGAGTATTTTTCCTGACCCTCAGATAGGGTCTAGTGACTGCAGGCCTGAGGCAGGGACTCTCTCTATAGGATGTCGGGTTTGGGTCTGGGGCACCAGCCTAACATGCCTGCAGAACTCTGGAGAGTGAGGGATAGATCCTAGTTCTATTAGCTCCTTTCTTCTTTCTATTAGCTCTTGTCCACTGCTACCTCCTCCTTGGCTTAAATAGGATCCTGTCTTCCCTTCATCCAATCGAGTAGACTGTCATACATAAGCATTTGGGAAATTTCCTAAGAGTTTTGGGTGGTAGTTACTAAGGATGACAAACATGGTCGCAAAAGGAAGCATTGCTCTTATGACCTGTTCCTCCCTCATCTAACCAGAATAAAAAAAGAGAAAGTTTCTACAGATGCTACAGTGAAATGACTTCGAAACAGATTCAAAGAAACTCTGTATTGCCATGAATGCTCCTGACAGTGAACTTTCCATATCTCAATCTGTGTGTGTGTGTGTATGCATGTGAACACGTGTGTGTACACATACACAGACACATATATATGCATTTATTCATCATAGCTCACATGTCACTAGATGGTCCTTCAGCAGACTCTGCTGTCCATGCAGTCCGGGCAGTGCTAAAGGATTAAAAACACACAGGGTAAGACATCATGTGACTTCCAGACAGACTTTTTAGTTCAAACTAGCTACAATTACTCTTAAACTAATAAACTGGTTGACTCTTAGAAAATTCACATGGAAATTGGTTATTTGGAATCTGATATCTCCTTTTCCCTGGAAATGACAATACATATGTGTGTAATAAATAGTTTAGACCTATCAAAAAGTTAAGGACTCAAGATTGAAGTACAGTTCTTTCTACTGAACCTGACTCAAGGTGTAACAGCCTTTTGTGGTGGAATCTATTTCCAATCCAATCAATTTACAGGTATGCATCCCTCCTTTCCCATCTCATTTCCTGCTTCTCAAATCCCTCCCTCATCTGCATACTTTCACCTAACATGATAGTTTCTCCTCACCCTCAGATAGGGTCTAGTGACTGCAGGCCTGAGGCAGGGACTCTCTCTATAGGTTGGTGGTTTTGGGTCTGGGGCACCAGCCACACATGGCAGCAGAACTCTGGAGGGTGAGGGATAGATCCTAGTTCTATTAGCTCATTTCTTCATTCTACTAGCTCTTGTCCACTGCTCCCTCCTCCTTGCCTTAAATAGGATCCTGTCTTCCCTTCACCCAATCTACAGAGTCTCAAACACAGAATGCTCCTTATTCCCACTAAATCAAAAGAGATTAAGAGTTACCCATGGGTGCTACAGTAAGATGATCTGGAAACAGTGTCAAAGACACTGTGCTGCCATGGAAACTCCTAAGAGTGAACGTGGAAATTTTCTCTCTCTTTCTTTCATTCTTTTCATGTTGGTGTATGTGTGTTTGTATGTCTGTGTTGATATAAGTATATAAATGCACGTGTAAATATAAAAAGATATATATTTATTTTTATTCATTCGTTTATATCTCACATTTTCTTGGTGCCTCCGGTAGAGGTTTCTGAAGTTAATTCCTTCAGAGCGGTGCTAAAGGATTAAAAAGGTACATATTCAGATACCACATTTTAATTTTAGACTTACTCATCTTAATGCAAATAGCTGTAATTACTCTACAACTTGTGAACTGGTTGATTTTTGCAAATTCACATACAGAGGAGACGGGGTTCAGCATCCCTATTTTCTCCTACTGCTGTTGCCTGGGACATGGGGACTCCCAGCCCTGTGACTTCAGAGGCCTCTTTAAAAATTCATCGCAGCCTCCAGTCACTGAGGGCTTTAGCCTCAGTGTCTACAGCGCTCCAGAAAGCTTCAAGGAATAGTTCCTTCACAAGACCTGCGAGAACCCAATGGTACCCAGAGGCTGCTGGGCACGGCGGCTGCCCTCACCCATGGCCTCTACTCTACTGCTTTCCCTGGGTCAGAGCCAGTGCTCACAGCTCATGCTCTGCACCCGGATCCCCACCTAGGGCTTCTCACTCGCAGCCACCTTGCTGGGTCCGCCTGCATCAGCCATGAAGGCTCGACCTGAGCCTGGCCTGGGCTTGAAAGCTCTGCGCAGATTATTCCCAGCCAGGGAGCAACCACCGGTCCCGCCACCTGATTTATTCCCTCATCTCCCATGACAAGCCTGTGTCAATGGGGGAGGAAGTGGCCAACTGTGTAGCTGACAGATTTTTTTCTGGAATCTCAGGTTCAGGTTGGGTGTTGCATACTTCTATTTGTGCTGCACCTTCTCCACTCCCTACTTAATAAATTATGATCCAGTTGTAAAAGAAAAAATCATGTATATATCACTAAATTGAACCTGATATGTCAGTTTTTATTAGAAATGCAGCTTCGTATAAGGTAGTAATGAAAATCTTAGGCCTGTAAATACTTCAGGCATCAAGATAAAAGTGAAGTTCTTTACAGTTACTCTAATCCTGGTGTGTAACAGCCTTTTGTGGTAGAATTTATTTCAAATTCCACTTCAGTTTCTAGGTACCCACCCATCTTCTCCTGTTTAATTCCTAGTTCTCAAGCCCCTCCATCACCTCCTCACCTTCACCATCATAGATGGCTTTTCTGACCCTCAGGGTCAAGTAACTGCAGGCTAAGGTAGGGGCTCCTTCGAATGTGATGGTGAGCATGGGCCTCACATGGTGGCGGAACTCTGGAGGGTCATGGACACAGCCGGGTCTATTAGCTGCATTCTTTTCTGCTGAGAGCTCCACTGCTCTCTGTCCACTGCCACCTTCTCCTTGCTCCTGTCCTGTCTTGGCCCACTCTAGTAGAGACTCATATGCAGCCAACCTGACATTTTAAGGGTTTTGGCTGCTACCAATTAAGGGTGACAAACACACTTAAGGGAAGAAGCATCCCTTTTATGACTTGTTCCTTTTTTATCCAAATGGATCCAAAAAGGATAAAGAGTTACATACAGATGCTACTGTGAGATGACTCAGAAAGAGTGTCAAAGATAGTCTGTATTGCTGTCCACTGACACACTGCTATCATTCTCCTTGCCTCCCAATAGAAATCTCTCTTCACTTGCCACTATTATAGGTGGGATAGTGCCCCATCAAAACTCATGTGTTGAAGTCCCATCCCCTGTAACTCAGAATGTGACCTTCTTTGGAAATAGGGTTGCTGCAGATGTAATTAGTTAAGATATGGTCATACTGGTTTAGGGTGGTTTAGTCATCCTAATCCAGTATGACTAGTGTCCCTTAGACAAAGGGAAAATCTGGACACACACACACACAGAAAGAATGCCATGTGAAGATTAAGGCAGAGATTGGGGTGATGAGACTACACACCAAGGAATGACAAAGATTGACAGCAACCACCAGAAGCTAGGAGAGAGGCATGGAATAGACGAATCCTAAAGCCCTCAGAAGAAACCCACCCTGCCAACACCCTGACATCAACTTCTAGCCTCTAGGCTCGAGACAATCAATTTCTGTTGTTTAAACCACTCAGTTTGTGATTTTTTGTTATGGCAGCCCTAGCAAATTAACACAGCCCATTCTAGTAGAGTCTCACACACAGGCAATCTGATAGAGTTTTCTAAGAGTTTTGGCTGCTAGTCACTCAGGAGGAAGAAGTCTCCCTCTTCTGACTTGCTCCTCTTTTGTCCAACTAGATCCACAAAAGAAAGAATGTTACATACAGAAGCTGACACTGCCAACACTTTAGCATCCCAGAAACTCTGTATTGAACCTGCGTGCGGGTATCTTTACCTATATACATAATCTCACCTTTCGTCGTCGAGCTCCTCAGTGGTTACTGACGTCACATCGTCCCAGTCAGAGCTAAAGGATTAAAATGTACATGATCAAAGTACCATGTGACTTCAGAGGCTTACTTTTCTCATTCAAGTTAGCTACAATTTCTCTGTAACTTATAAAATGGTTGAACCCTATAAATTGACATGTAATTTGGTTATTTGGAAAATATTTCATTTTTCCCTAGAATTGAGGCTTTATATGATGGTAATAAAATGCTCAGGCCTGTAAAAGAATCCTCCATGGATCAAGATTTAAAACCATTTCTCTTCTACTGACCTTCTGTGTAATTGAACTTATGTCCACTGAACAATGTGTAATTATCAACTTCAAATTCAACTGAATCTGTAGGTACCCATCCCTCTTATCCCATCTAATTTTCTGGTTCAAGCCCCTCCACCACCTCCTTACTCTTCATGCTTCATGGATGTCTTTCCTTCTCCTCAGATAGGGTCAAGTAACTGCAGGCTAAGGTAGGGGCTCCTTCGAATATGATGGTGAGCATGGGCACCAGCTTCCTGGTGGAACTCTGGAGGCTCATGGACACACCCAGGGTCTATTACCTCCTTTATTTTCTGCTGAGGGCTCCTCTGCTCCCTGTCCACTGCTACTACCTTTGTGCTTTCAAATAATGTTCTCTTCTCCCTTGATTCACTCTAGTAGAATGTTATACACAGATATTCTAATAGTTTCCTAAGGACTTTGACTAATAATTCTTAGAGTTCACGAACAGACAAGTAATAAGTGTTCTATCTCTTTTGACCCATTCCTTCTTGATCCAAACCAGAAAAAAGTTACATGCAGAAGCTGACAGGCTATCGTGGACACTCTGTATTGTCACCAATGCTCCCAAGTGGTTTTCCCACTCAGATGACAGAAAATCAACTCACCTATCATTGATATGCTCGCTACCGGGCACTGAGAAGCCCTTTAAAGCATTCTTATCTCTGCCAAAGAACAGAAAACATACACAAAAATTAAAGTCAGACAATGAGGAAGGAAATCATTCCTCTTTCCTAACAGGAATTTCAGGCACAAAAAGTCACACATGACAAATCCTGAAGAGATGTGACAGGAACTGAAGCCACAGCTTTGGGTTACTACAGTGGGACCTGTAAGCCAGCCTCTGGGGGGTGTGTGTGTGTGCACATGTGTGTGTGTGTATTTATTGGAAATAGAAGGAAGCAAGCAAGAGAGAAGCAGCAATGATGACTAAATGTCCTTCCTTTCCCATTCTCTCTACCATTCTGGTTATCATTGAATAAATTTGGGAAGAGAGAGACAGAGAGAGTCACAAGAGTGTAGGGATGGGGAGGTGATCCAGGTAAGTTGATGAAAGGATACAGAGACAATGGAAAGAAAATGCCAGAACAATGAGAATTTCAATGGCAAGGACTAGTCCCTGGTTGCCACTTGGTAGGGCAGAAACAAGTAGCTAGATTAGGATTTGCCTAAATTATGTTGGCAAGATTTTCTTAATTGAAAGCAGAGCACATGATTTGAATGATTTTTCTTCTTGTACATTTTTTAAAAATACACTTTATTTTTTAGACCGAGTTTAGGTTTATAAGAAAATTAAGCAGAAAGTACAGAGATTTTCCATATATCCTCCTTCTCCCTCACAGTTTCTCCTATTATTAATATGTTGCATTCATCTGGTCTATTTGTTATAACTGATGAACCAATATTTATACATTGCTGTTAGCTAATGTCTACAGTTGACATTGGTGTCCACTCTTTGTGTTGAACAAGTCTATTGGTTTTGCCAAATACATAATGTCATGTATGCACCATAACAGCATCATACTGAATAGCTGTACTGCCCTAAACATCCCCTGTGCTCTACCTATTCATCCCTCTGCCCCCTACTCCAATTCCTGGCAACCACTGATCTTTTCACTGTCTCTATAGTTTTGCCTTTCCCACAGTGTCATATAGTTGGAATCATATAGTACGTAGCCTTTGCAGACTGCCTCCTTTCGCTTAGTACTTATGCATTTAAGATTCCTCCATTTCTTTACATGGCTTGATACCTTCTTTCTTTTACTTTTTATAATTGCAGAATAATTTCCCACTGTATACAGGTATCACAGTTTATCTATTCTTCTAGGATGTCTTGGTTTCTTCCAATTTTTGGCAATTATGAATATAGCAGCAATCAAATTTGTGGGCAGGTTTTTGTGTAGGTAAAAGTTTTCAACTGATTTGGGAGTTGAAACTCATTAGGAGCACAACTGCTGAATCATATGATAAGACTATGTTTCTCTTTGTAAGAAATTGCCAAAATGTCTTCCGAAGTGGCTGTACCATTTTGCACTGTCACCAGCAGTGAACGAGAGTTCCTGTTGCTCCACATGCTTGCCAGCATTTGGTGGTGTCAGTGTTCAGATTTTGACCATTCTAATAGGTATGTAGTGGTATCTTCTTCTTGTTTAATTTGCAATTCCTGAGTGACATATGATGTGGAGCATCTTCTCATATGCTTATTTGGCATTTGATATCTTCGTGGGCGAGGTGTCTGTTCAGATCTTTTGTCCATGTTTTAATTGGGTAATTTGTTTTCTGATTGTTGAGTTTGAAGTGCTCTTTGTGTATTTTGGATAAAAGTCCTTTATCAGATGTGTGTTTTGCAAATAATTTCTTCTAGTCTGTGGCTGACTTGTCTTATTCTCTTGACAGTGTCTTTCAGAGAGCAGAAGTTTTCAATTTTATTGAAATCCAAGTTATCAGTATTTTCTTTAATGATTTTGATTTGGGTGTTGTATACAAAGTCATTGCTATATGAAAGGCCATCTAGTTTTCCTCCTGTGTTATCTTCCAGGAGTTTTATGGCTTTGCATTTTATATTTGGGTCTGTGATCCATTTTGAGTTAATTTTTGTGAAGTGTGTAAGGTCTGTGTCTAGATTCTTCCCTTTTATTTTTCTGCATGTGGATGTCCAGTTCTTCCAGCACCATTTCTTGAAAAGACTTATCCGTTCTCCATTGGATTGCCTTTGCTCCTTTATCAAAGACTAGTTGTCCATATTTCTGTGGGACTATTTCTGGGCTCTCTATTCTGTTCCTTTGATGTACTTGCATATTCTCTCACCCATACCATGCCACCTTGATCAGTGTAACTTTATTGAAAGAGGAAAGTCAGGTGTTGTCAGTCCTCTGACTTTGCTCTTCTTCAAAATTGTGTTGGCTATCCTGGGTCTATTGCCTTCCCATATAAACTTTACAATTACTCTTTTTTTTTATGTAGATCTTTTTTTTTTTTTTCTGGGGAAAACCAGCCCTGAGCTAACATCCGTCGCCAATCCTCCCCTTTTTGGTGAGGAAGACTGGCCCTGGGCTAACATCCGTGCCCATCTTCCTCTACTTTATATGGGACGCCGCCACAGCGTGGCTGACAGGCAGTGCGTCGGCGGGTGCCCGGGATCCGAACTCGCGAACCCCGGGCTGCCAAGCGCTAACTAAACCGCTGCGCCACCGGGCGGCCCCCTAGAATTACTTTTTCAACATCAAAAGAAAAAAAAAACGACTTTCTGGAATTTTGATTCTGATTGCATTCAACTACAAGTTGAAAGAACTGATATCTTAATAATATTGAGTTGGGAGTTTTTGATTATTGTTTCAATCTCTTTACCTATGATTGGGCTATTCAGATTCTCTATTTCTTCTTGGTTCTGTTTTGGGAGCTTTTGTGAGTTTAATAATTTATCCATTTCTTCTAGATTGTCCAATTTGTTGGCATATAGTATTCTTTTATATTTCTGTGGTATCCATTGTAATCTTTCCTCTTTCATTTCTCATTTTATTTGCACCTTCTCTCTCTTTTGCTTAGCGAGTCTGCCTAAGGCTCTGTCAATTTTATCTTCTCACAGAACCACCTCTTAGTTTTACTGATCTTTTCTATTGTTTTGGGGCTTTCAATTTCTTTTATTTCTGCTCTAATTTTTATTGTTTCCCTCCTTCTGACTTTGGGCTTTGTGCTTTTTCTAGTTCTGTTAGTAGTAGTATAAGACTGCTTACTTGAGATTTTTCTGTTTGTTCAGGTGGGTCTGTATTGCTATGAATTTCCCTCTCAGACTGCTTTTCCTGCACCCCATGTGAGTTGGCATGGTATATTTTCATTTTCATTTGTTGCCAGATATTTTTTGATTTCTCCTTTAATCTCTTCAAAGATCCATTGGCTGTTCAGTAGTATGTCATTTAGTCTCCACATATTTGTGACTCATCCAGCTTTTTTCTTGTAGTTGAGTTCTAGTTTCACAACATTATGATTGGAAAAGATGCTTGCTATGATTTCAATCTTCTTAAACTTTTAGAGGTTTGCCTTGTTTCCCAACATATGGTCTATTCTTGAGAGTGTTCCATGTGCACTTGAGAAAAATAAGTATTCTGTTTTTGCCTGGAGTGTTCTATATATATAAGTTAAGTCCATCTGGTCTAGTTTTTTGTTTGATTCTACTATTTCCTTGTTGACTTTCTGTCTGGATGATCTATCCATTGATGTAAGTGGGGTGTTAAGGTCCCCTATTATTCTTATGCTGCTGTTAATATCTCCTTTTAGATCTGTTAATAGTTGTTTTATGTACTTTGGTGCTCCTGTTTTAGGTGCATATATACTTATAAGTGTTATGTCCTCTTGGTGGAGTGTCCCTTTTATCATTATATACTGCCTCTTTGTCTCTCATTGTCTTTTTTATCTTGAAGTCTTCTTTGTCTGGTATAAGTATGGCAGCACCTGCTTTCTTTTGTTTGCCATTTGCTTGGAGTACCATCTTCCATCTTTTCACCCTGATCCTACGTTTGTCTTTAGAGGTGAGATGTGTTTCCTAGAGGCAGCAATTCTTGAGTCTTGCTTTTCAATCCATCCAGCCACTAGTGTCTTTTGATTGGAGAATTCAATCCATTTACATATAGAATGATTATTGATCTATGAGGGCTTAATGGCTGCCATTTTATCACTTCTTTTCTGGTTGTTCTGTAATTCCCTTGTTTCTTATCTCATGTATTTCAGGCTGCCAACTCAGCTTGGTGGATCTCTATGATGATTTTCTTAGTTTTCTCTTTAGTTATCATTTGTGTCTCTGTTCTGATTTTTTGTTTAGTGGTCACTGTTAAGTTTGTATAAAAGATCTCGTAGATGAGACAGTCCATTTTCTGACAGCCTCTTATTTCCTAAGTCTAAGCAGGTTCCATCCCTTTCCTCTTCCCCATCTAAGTGATTGTTGTCACACCTTATTCCATTTTGTGTTGTGCGTTTGTGGTTAAAATGAAGTGGTTATAGTTATTTTTTATGTTTTCCTTCCCTTTATCTTTAATGTTATAAGTAAGTGTTTGCTAACCTGTTCTGGTAGAAAGCTGCAATTTTCTGATTTTGTCTGCCTAGTTATCTTCTTGCTCAAGGCTTTGTAAACCTTTCCATTTTTTTTCAGGTATGAGGCCCTTCTTGGTAATTTCTTATAGGAGGGCATCTTGTGGCAATGAACTCCCTCAACTTTTGTTTATTTGGGAAAGTTTTGATTTCTCCAACACATCTGGAGGATATTTTAGCTGGATAGAGTATTCTTGGCTGAAAGTTTTGTCTTTCAGAATTTTGAATATATCATTCCACTCTCTCCTAGTCTGTAAGGTTTCTGCTGAGAAATCTGAAAGCCTGATAGGGGTTCATTTGTAAGATATTTTCTTCTGCCTTGCTGACCTTAATATTTTTTCTTTGTCATTGACTTTTCCCAGTTTTACTAATATGTGGCTTGGAGAAGGTCTTTTCACACTGATGTAGTTAGGAGTTCTATTAGCTTCATTTACTTATAATTCCAGCTCGTCCCCCATGTTTGGGAAGTTAGCCACAATTTCTTTGAACAAGCTCTCTGCTCCTTTCTCCCTCACTTCTCCCTCTGGAATACCTGGCATCCTTATCTTCCATTTCTTAATTGAATTGGATATTTTTTGGAGAATTTTTCTTTTCTTTTTAGTCTTAGTTCTCTCCCCCCCATCTGAAGCATTGCTACATTTCTGTCCTCTGAATTGCGATTTCTGTCCTCCATACTATCAGCTCTGTTATTTAAGGATTTCAGATCTTTATCTTGTTCATTGTTTTTATCTCCAACATTTTTAATGAGGTTTGTTTTTTTGTTGTTTTTAGTGAGGAAGATTGACCCTGAGCTAACATCTGTTGCCGATCTTCCTCTGTTGCTTGAGGAAGATTCTCCCTGAGCTAACATCTGTCCCAATCTTCCTCTATTTTATATGTGGGATGCTGCCACAGCATGGCTTGATGAGCAGCATGTAGGTCTGTGCCTGCGATCCAAACCTGTGAACCCCAGGCTGCCAAAGTGAAGCATGTGAACCTCACCACTATGCCATTGGGACAGCATCCTGATTTTTTTAAAATAGTTTCAAACTCTTCTATGATTACCCCTCTGCTCATTAATACTACTCCTGATTTCATTGAACCATCTTTCTGAGTTTTCTTTTAACTTGTTCAGTTTTTTTTTTTACCAATTTTTTTATTGATGTCTTAATAGTTTATAACACTGTGGGGTTTTAGTTGTACATTTTTGTTTATCTGTCACCTTGTGGATGTAACCCTTCACCCCTTGTGCCCACCCCCTACCCCCTTCCCCTTGGTAACCACCAATCAGTTCTCTCTGTCTGTGTGTTCACTTATATTCCATATATGAGTGAGTTCATGCAGTGTCCTTCTCTCTCTGGCTTATTTCACTTAACATAATACCCTTTAGGTCCATCCATGTTGTTGCAAATGAGACAATTGTGTCTTTTCTTATGGCTGAGTAGTATTCCATTGTATGTATATACCACATCTTCTTTAACCAATCATCAGTCAAGGGACATTTGAGTTGCTTCCACTTCTTGGCTATAGTGAATAATGCTGCAATGAACACAGGGGTGCATATGCCTCTTGTGATGGTTGATTTCATGTCCATTGGGTAGATGGCCAAGAGTGGGATTGCTGGATCATACGGTATTTCTATTTTTAAGTTTTTGAGGACTCTCCATACTGTTTTCCATAGAGGCTGCACCAGTTTGCATTCCCACCAGCAGTGAATGAGTGTCCCCATTTCTCCACAACCTCTCCAGCATTTGTTGTTATTTGTCTTTGTGATTATACCCATTCTAACTGGTGTAAGGTGATATCTTAGTGTAGTTTTGATTTGCATTTCCCTGATGATTAGTGATGTTGATTGAGTTTTTTTAATGATAGCTATTTTGAACTCTCCATCATTTCAATTGTAAATTTCTGTGCCTTCAGGATTAATTTCTGGGTTCTTATCATTTTCCTTCTGGTTTGGAATGTTCAGATACCTCTTCATGCTATTTGATGGGGTGGATTTGTGCCTTTGTATAGTGATAGTATCTGGTCACAGATTCTACCTGCTACCACTGGAGGGTGGGCAAGAGCTGTGTATTCTGAGCCCACTGCAATCCCTGGCAGCTGTGCCTGTCCTTGGGCTGCTATGCTAACAGGGCCATCTGCATTTGGCCACTGGCCACCTCTGCTTTACACATGTATACACAGGTGCTCTGGCAGGGATCCCTGGCTCTGGCCCACTGGCCAAACTGGTGTGCCAGGTGGGGGTAGGTGCTCTTTCTTTCATATGCATGATCCTGGGGCACTCCCACTTTGCACTGTCTGCCCTCCTGGCCTGCTTAGCTTGGTGAAGACATCCCTGTGATAGCTTAGGCTGCTTGGTGTGGAGTTTTCCCATGGGCTGGGTGGCAACTCCGAGAGTGAAGGCATTCCTGCAGAGAGCTGCCCCTTCCCCCATCTCCTCTCAGAGCCATGCATGGTTCCACAACCTAGACCACCCCAGGGAGGGAGAGGCGATCCCCTTGTCTGCGTGCTTCTCTCAGACATGTCTTGTGTTGCATGAATGTCCTCTGTTGGTTTATGAGTGTGCTTTTCATTGTATCTTAGCAGGGAGAGTCTAAGGGGAGAGCTCACTCTGCCATGATGCTGATGTCACTCCTCCTAGCTGTAAGTTTTTGGAAGATGTTCTTTATCAAATTAAAGAAGTTCCTCTCTATTCCTAGTTTGCTGAGAGTTTTTAATCATGAATGAATGTTGGATTGTGTCACATGCTTTTTCTGCATCTATTGATATGATATGATTTTTCTTCTTTACCCTACTGATATGGATTACATTCATTTTGAAATGTTGAGCCAGCCTTGCCTACTTGGGATAAATCTCAGTTGATCTCAGTGTATAATTTTTATATACATTGTAGGACTCAATTTTCTAATATTTTGTGGAGAGCTTTTACATGTATTTTCATGAGAGATACTGGTCTGTAGTTTTCTTTTCTTTTACTATCTTTGTCTGGTTTTAGTATTAGGGTAATGCTGGCCTCATAGAATGAATAAGGAAGTGGTCCCCATTGTTTTATTTTCTGGAACAGATGTCAGAGAATTGATATCATTCCTTCCTTAAATGTTTGGTGGAACTGACCAGTGAACACATCTAGGCCTACCATCTGTTTTGGAAGGCTATTAATTATTGATTCAATTTCTTCAACAGATATAAGTCTATTCGGATGATCTATTCCTCCTTGTGAGTTGTGGTAGTGGCTTTTAAAGAATTAGTCCATTTCATATAAGCTATCAAATTTGTGGGCTTAAAGTTGTTCATAATATTCCTTTATTATCCCTATAATATTCATATGATCAATCATGATAACCCCTCTTTCATTTCTGATATGAGTAATTTGTGACTTCTCTCTTTTGTTCCTGGTTAGTGTGGCTAGAGAGAGATCAGTTCTACCGATATTTTCAAAGAAATGGCTTTTGGTTTTGTGGATTTCTCTATTGTTTTCTGGCTTTCCATTTCATGGATTTCTGCTCTCATTTTTATTTCTTTTCTTCTGCTTTGTTAAAGTTTATATTGCTCTTCTTTTTATAGCTTCCTAAGCTGGAAGCCTAGATTATTGATTTCAGATCTTTCTTCTTTTCTAATGTATGCATTCAATGCTATAAATTTCCCTCTAAGCACTGGTTTTGCTGCATCCCCCAAATTTTGACAGGTTGTATTTTCATTTTCATTTAGTTCAAAATATTTTACAATTTCTCTTGAGACTTCTACTTTGACTAATGTGTTATTGAGAAGTGTGCTGTTTAATCTCCAAGTATTTTGGGATTTTAAGTTATCTTTCTCATATTGACTTCTACTGTAATTTGACTGTGATCTGACAGCATACTTTGAATGATTCCTATACTTTTAAATTTGTTAAGATGTGTTTTATGGCCCAGAATGTAATCTATCTTGGTGAATGTTCCATGTGAGCTTGAGAAAAATGTGTATTCTGCTCTTGTTAAATGAAGTACTCAATAAATGTCCATTAGATCCACTTGATTGAAGGTGCTGCTCACTGCCACTCTATCCTTATTGACTTTGTGCCTGATGGATCTATTGACTATTGATAGAGGGGTGTTAAAGACTCCAGCTATAATAGTGGATTCATCTATTTCTCCTTGCAATCCTATCAGTTTTTGCCTCACATATTTTGATGTTCTATTGTCAGGTGCATACACATCAGAATTGTTGTGACTTCTCAGAGAATTAACTCCTTTATCATTATTTAATGTCCCTCTTAATCTCTAATAATTTAGTTTGCTCTGAAGTCTGTAGTGTCTGAATTAATATAGCTACTCCCACCTTCTTTAATTATGTTAGCATGGTATATTTTTCTCCATTCTTCTACTTTTAATCTACCTGTGTCTTTATAGTCAAAGTGGAATTCTTATAATCACCATAGAGTTGGGTCTTGTTTTGTTGTCAAAGCAAGTTGATCTCTGTCTTTTAATTGGTCTGTTTAGACCATTCACATGTCAAGTGCCTATTGATATTGTTGCATTAATAGAATTTCTTTTTTCCTTTTCTCAAGTTCACTTTTTAAAAGATATTTGACTATATCACTGGAAATCAAGACTCCCCTTCACCCAAACCACTGGATTAGGTAATCTCTTTACAATTTAATTTCCTCATCTATCAAAATAAAACACATGCAAAATGCACTTTCCATCTGTCAACCTCATAAAATCATGCTGAATATTCACCATTTCACAAATATGATTTGCTTTTAGACAACCTGCCCCCTTCACCATTTTTATACAGAAAAATCAGAATGTGACAACAATATAACCTGATCCATATTTTTTTCCTGAGGGAGATTCTCCCTAAGCTAACATCCATTGCCAATCTTCCTCTTTTTTTCCTGTTTTTATGTGGGCTGCCACCACAGCATGGCTGCCATGTACATCCATGCCTGGGATCTGAACCCCAGCTGCCAAAGTGGAGTGCGCTGAACTTAACAACTAGGCCACTAGGGCTGGCCCTACCTGATCCATATTTTTAATTTCAAATACATCACCTCCCTTCTTGTTAAACTGACTGAGAAAAACACACCTTAGGTCCCAGCCTTCAATGAAGGTGACCATATAATACCTCACACAAGCCAGGACACTTGAGAATGAAAAGGACACACTACTAATAATTATGCTGAGATAACAGCCAAGTCTGAGATTGTCCTGAACAAAGCTTTAGCTCTTCCCTAATACAAGATGCCAGAGACAGTAGCCAATAGCCACAAGGAATGAAAGCTCAGAAGTCAAAACAATTAGATACCTGAGGAGTACAACTACTGAAAAATAAATACAACAAACTCAACAACACATGCCATCTGAAGCAGAACTACTGGAACATGCTGACCAAAGTTCTAAAATAACCATGAGAAATACACCTAAAGATACAAGGGAAGATGTTAGTAACATGATTGAGAATGAGAAATCCAAAAGAAAAAAACTCAAGAGGAAATCTTAGGTGCAAAAGTATAATTGTTAAAGAATTAATTCACCGGATAAATAGTAGTGTGGATACATGTGAAAAGTAAATTAGTTTAAAGTTGGAAGATGAAATTGAGAAACTCTACCAAAAAATAGTAGAAAAGAATAAAGTGAGAGAACATATGAAAGAAAAGCCAAATGATATGGAGGGTAAAAAACAATATCTAATGTCTGGATTAAATGAAATGCAAGACATGCAAGATAAATGAGAAAAGAAAATGGAGAAGAGAAATATTAAAAAAATAATAAATATAAATTTCCTAAAGTTAAAGAAGTAAGAAATTAGCTTTAAAGGATTCATCGATATGAAGAGAAAATTCTAAAAGCTTCCAGAAAGAGCAAAGAGAACAAGAACAGACTGACATCACATTTCTCTATACCAAACAGAACACATCTTGTTTGGGAACACACAGGTGACATTTATGAAAATAGGCCACATATTTGGACACAGAGAAAGCTTTCATAACACCCACAGGATCAATATCATATGGATTATTCTTGGCCCATATTAAAAATATGGATAGCTTTTTAAAATCCCATGTTTTAAACTAAATAACACATTATTAAATAACTCAAGTTAAAAATTAAATCATGAGGAGAATTCAAAAGTGCTCAGAACTGATTGATAATAAGATGACAACATTTGTGGAACACAATGAAGCAGTCCTTAGAGGAAAATTTATAGATTTAGAAATATTGGGGTCACAAAGGTCAAAAACAAAGTACACATTTAACTAAAGAGACTGGAAAAAGAGCAATGGAGAAAACTCAATGAAATAATGAGGAAGCAAAACATACAGCAGAGGAGTTCAGAAATCAATGACCTAGATGACAACAACAACAACACATGGAGAAGATTGTCACAAAACAAAAATATGGCTCTTTGAAAAGTTTAGTAAGATAGACCTGTGGCAATACTGATCAATAAAAGAAATAAAGTGAAGAATCAAATCAAGATACTGTAGAAGGTGGTATAGCTACAACACAACTGAATTTTTAAAAATAGATTATTATATTCAATTATATGCTAATAAATTTGGAAACTTAGATGAAATGGAAAAATTCCTAGACAGATAGAAAACACCAACATTGGTGCAAGAAGAAACAGAGAAACAGAATGCCAAATTAGGTAATAAATTGACATGGTATTTAAAATTCTCTCCTACCCTAAAAGACACAGGTCTACATGGTTTTTGCTTTTCAAATTGTTTTAGAATCTCGGTAAACTTACTCCAAAATATATGTCAAGGTATAAAAGCTCAATGAATAACTTACTCATTCTTGCTCTACCAGAGTAATAAAAACAGTGTGATGATGGCACAAGAACCAATGGAAAAATATATTGAGTTCAGACAGACCATTACAGAAACAAAAAGGGAAATGATGAATTGTTTGATAGATGATATCAGGAAAATCAGCCTACTGTTCGAAGAAAAGTGAAGTCAGATTCCTAGCTGACACCATATTTAAGGGTAGACACTAAGTAAATTAAAGAGCTAAATGTGTAAGTTAAAATGATAAAGTTAGAAATTACCTTTGTGAGCTGGAAGTGGGGAAATTTCAAACTTCAAAATTAAAATGATAAGGCAAAAGTTCTGTCATGGACAGAATGAAGAACAACGCTGACAACACTAACAGGCAGATGACAGAATGGAGAACATAACTGCAAGGTCTAAAACTCACATGGAGGATGCATTGACTATCTGGAGAGACAGGCCATGCTTTCGAATGGGATTCTAAGCATTTAATTTATAAAAAAAGGTTTAATTCTTGCCAAATTGATTACAAATGTAATATAATCACAATAAAAATTATACATTTTTTGAGGAATTTCATAAACATTTCAAAATAAAGAAAATTCAGAAAACACACATGCAAATTAATAAGACAAGGACACAAACACTAATGGCAAAATGGGCAAAGTTCATGAACAGGCAACTACAGAAGAGGAAATCCCACTGCTACAAGCATATGAAAAGATGCTCAAACACATAAGTTATAAGATAAATGCAAGATAAAACACAACATAAGATAGCTTCCCAACTATTAGCCTGGTAAAATATTGGAAAGTTGCTCACGCCAATTGTTGATGTGGATGTGTACATATAGGAACCATCATGCGTTGCTGATGGGATTCCAATGAGGGCAGCCACAGTAGAGAGCAACAGGCAGTACTTAGTCAAACTGAGAATATGCAACCCTATGGCCCACCAAGTTCTCCTTTTCAAATATTCCCGTAGATATAAGCTAACAGGCTTGTAGGGAGGTGAGTAGGAGGGTAATCATTATGCAGCACTCTGTGTGAGGGCAGGGGGTTGAAACAATATAGGCGTTCCTCAGAAGGGTAATGGCTAGGTGGATGCACACCATGGAATGAATACCGTGTACCGGAGTTACACTTTTATTTGGAACAAGTTACAAGTGGTCTTCAATTGGTAAACTGGTTGAACTCTAAAATGTATTTGGATATTAGTCATTTGGAAACTAACATTTCAATCTTGCCGAGAAACAGGGCTTTATACAGGTGTAATGAAGATCTTTGGCCTGTCACAAAGCCTAAAGAATAAAGACTGAAATACAATTCTTTCAACTGAACCTAACTCTCACGTGTAATTGCACTGAGGTTGAATTTAGTTCAAAATTCAGCTTCAGTTTGCAGGACACGTTTCTCCAGCCCCTCCTAATGCCCTGATTCCCAAGACCCTCCACCACATCCTTACTCCTCAAGGAACACGTATGTCTTTTCTGTTCCTCAGATAGGGTTCCAATAACTGTGGGTTAGAGGCAGGGGCTCCCTCCAACATGATGGTGGCTTGGCATTTGGGATACCAGCCTTAGATGGTGGCAGAGCTCTGGAGGGTGAGGGCCAGAGCCGAGGTCTGTTAGTACCATTCTTTCCTGCCAAGAGCTTCACCGCTCCCTGTCCACTACTACCTCCTCCTCGCTCCAGACGGGATTCTCTCCTCTCCTGGCCCACAGTGGCAGAGTCTCACACACAGGCATTCTGAGAGTATCCTACAAGTTTTGGCTGCTAGTCTCTAAGGGCCACAAACAGACTATGAGTAGGAAGTGTCCCTCTTAGGACTCCTCCTTCTTTGTGCCACCTAGACAAAGAAGGAGAAGTTACCTATAGACGCTCATAGTCTCCTATGGAAACCTGCTATCGCTGTCGATGCTCCCAACACCTTTCACCTCTCAGATCAGTCAAGCCAACTCACCCCATGTCTTCGTTGTTGCCGGAGGACATCACAGAGGAATCCTCAACTCTGCCAAAGAGTAAAAATCATATACAAAAAGTAAAGTCAGAGATTTGGGAAGATAAATAGCTTCTTTTTCCTGACAGGATTTCGGGACACAATAAGTAAAATCACAAGGAATCACAACAGGAACAAAAGAATCAGATTCACTGTACAGCAATGAGACCTCTGAAACAGCTTCTGGGCTCTGTGTGTGTGTGTGCGTGCGTGTGTGTGTGTATCCACTGGAAAGGGAAAGAAGGAAGCAAGGAGGCATAGCGTTCATGATTAAACCTCCTTTCTTCTTCCCCTTTTTGTCTACCACTCATGCACTCTGCAATGAATTTGGGAAACGCGAGAGAGACCTGAGAGTGTAGGGATGGGGAGGTGGATCCAAGTCATAGCCCATAAAGCGATACAGAAAAAAAGAGGGAGGACACAAATGACTAATATCAGAATTAAAAAAGGGAACATCATGATAGATCCCACTGACATTACAAGGATGACAAAGGAACACTAGGAACAATGCGATGTCCACAAATTCGATAACCTAGAGGAAACGGACCAAGGCCTTGAAAGACACAAACTGCCAAAACTCACCAAGAAAAAAATGTGTGCTCTGAATAGGCCCATGTCTATCAGAGAAGTTGAATCAATGATTAATAACCTCCCCAAGCAGAAAACACCAGGCCAGATGGGTTCCCTAGTGAATGCTACCAAGCATTGAAAGAAGAAATTATAACTGATTCTCTACCATCTCTTTCAGAGGAGAGAAGCAGATGGAATACTTCCTAACTCATTCTATGAGGCCAGTATTATGATGATACTAAAACTAGACGCAAACATCACGAGAAAAGAAAATTACAGACCAGTCTCTCTCGTGAACATAGATGCAAAGACCCCCAACAAAACATTAGCAAGTCGAATCCAACAACGTACAAAAAGAATGATAGAGCAAGACCCAGTTGATTTATGCCAGGTGTGCAAGGCTGGTTCAACATCTGAAAATCAATTAATGTAACCTAACACATCAACAGGCTAATGAAGAAAAGTCACATGATCATATCAATAGATGCAGAAAAAGCATCCGACAAAATCCAACACCCATTCATGAGGAAAACCTCTCAGTAAACTAGGAATAGAGGGGAACATTCTCAACTTGATAAAGAATAGCTACCAAAAGCTACAGCTACCGTCAACTTAATGGTGAGAAACTTGAAGTTTCCCACTAAGATCGGGTACAAAGCAAGGATGTCTCCCCTCACCACTCCTTTTCAACATTGTACTAGAAGTTCTGGCTAGTGCAGTAAGACAAGACAAGGAAATAAAAGGTATACGCATTGAGAGGAAAAAATAAAACTGCCTTTGGTCGCAGATGACAAGATTGTCTACACAGAAAGTCCAAAAGAACTGGCAAAAAACCAAACAACCCACCCCCGGGACTAATAAGCCACTATAGCAAGGTTGCAGGACACAAGGTTAATATACAAAAGCCCATCACTTTCTTATACACCAGCAATGAGCAAGTGGAACTTCAAGGTAAAACCACACCGCTGTTTGCTTTAGCACACACACACAAAAAGATACACTTAGGGATAAATCTAACAAAATATCTACCAGATGTATATGAGGAAAACTACAAAATTCTCAGGAATGAAATCAAAGATCTAAATAGGTGGAGACATAGTCTACATTCAAGGGTAGGAAGACTCAATATTGTCAAGATGTCAGTGCTTCCCAACTTGATTGACAGTTTCAGTGCAATCCCAATCAAGATCCCAGCAATTTATTTGCTGATATCAGCAAACCGATTCTGAAGTGTACATGGAGAGGCAAGGGACACAGCATAGCCAAACTAATATTGAAGAAGAAGAAAGTGGGAGCACTGACACCACCCAACTTCAAGACTTACTATAAAGCTGCAGTAATCAACACAGTGTGGTCTTGGTGAACGAATAGGCAAGTGGATCAAAGGAACAGAATAGAGAGCCCAGAAATAGACCCCCATTGATATAGTCAACTGATCTTTGACAAAGGAGCACAGGAAATACAATGGAGCAAAGACGGTCTTTTCAACAAACGGTGCTGGAAGAACGGGACATCCATGTGCCAAGAAATGAACCGACACATGGACCTTACACATGGCCCTTACAGAAAGGAACTCAAAATGCACTGTGGACTGAAATGTAATGTGCAAAACTATACAACTCCTAGAGGGTAATAACACAGGAGGAAACCTAGATGACATTTTTATAAAAGACTTTTTAGACACAACACCAAAATCAAGACAGTGAAGGAAATAATCACTCAGCTGCACTGCATGAAAACTAAAAACTGCTGCTCTGCAAAGGACAATGTCAAGAGAATGAGAAGGCAAGCCATAGACTGGGAGAAAATATTTGCCCAAGGCACATCTGATAAGGGACTGTTATCCCAAATATATGAAGAACGCTTAAAACTCAACGATAAGAAAACAAACAACCCGATGAGAAAACGGGCCAAACACCTTAACAGACACCTCGCCAAAGAAGATACACGGATGGCAAATAAGCAGACGAGAAGATGCCCCACAACATACGTCATCAGGGAAATGCAAACCGAACAACAATGACATACCATTGCACACCTATCACAATAGTCAAAATTTGGAACAGTGACAACAGCAAATGCTGACAACGACGTGGAGCAACAGAAACACTCATTCCTTACTGCTGGCAATGCAAAAATACAGCCACTCTGGAAGACAGTCTAGCGGTTTCTTACAAAACTAAACACACGCTTAACACATGCTCCAGCAATCACGCTCCTTGATATCTACCCAAAGGAGTTGAAAACTTATATCCACCTAAAATCCTGCACACAAGTGTTGATGGCAGCTTTATTCATCATTGGCAGAAGGTGGAAGCAACCAACATGTCCTTCGCGGATGAACGGGTAAAGAAACTGTGGTACATCCAGTCAATGGGTTATTACTCAGCACTAAAATGAAATGAGCTATCAAGCCGTGAAAAGAAACCAGAGAACCTGAAACGCAGGTTCCTGAGTGAAAGAAGCCAATCTGAAAAGGCTGCGTAACTGTATGACTCCAACTATATGACATTCTGGAAAAGGCCAAATTGGGAAGACTGTGAAAGATCGGTGGTTGCCAGGAGCTGGCAGGCAGAGGGATGAATAGGCAGAGCACAAAGGGTTTCACAAACAACAGTGAAAACACTCCATCGTCATGATACTACAATGATGGATCCATGTCATTATACATTTATCCAAACCCGGAGAATGTATTACACCAAGAGTGAATCATAATGTAAACTGTGGACTTGGAGTGCTCATGATGTGTTGATGTAGGTTCACCAATTGTGACAAAATGTTCCACTCTGGTGGGGGAATGTTGATAATAGGGGAGGCGATGCATGTGGAGGGGCAGGGGTCATATGGGGTATGTCTGCATCTTTCCCTCAACTTTGCTGTGAACCTACATCTGCTCTTAAAAAAAAAAAAAGTCTTCACAAATAAAGAAGGACACAGGAGCCAGATATAAGGAACACGCTCTGACCAAATCTGGGACCACCTGAGCATCATTATAAATAATGGTAGAAAGGGATTATAATGCACTGAATAAAATAAGAGTTTATAAGTTCATGGTAATAATAAATAAATAGGGGAGTAGGAATAGTTCTTCCGTACAACAGAATGATAGCTATTAAGTGGAGAAAGAACAATTTCATTTGAAAAACAATCACTATTTTGCAACCATCACAGCTATCACTTATTCACACAGGAATCATCAAGGGGTGCTAAAACTAGTGAACAAAAGTTTTATAGGGAAAAGGATCTTGAACATTGAGATACTCTGAACACAGACTCAAAGTATCTTCCCCCACAGTAGTTATTCCTTATAAATGGAACCACAGTAACCCATCAGTGAATAAATCTGGCTACTCAACCACGTGGCTACTCAACAAAGTGATCAGAGCCAACATCAACCAATAGTGGGACACCTGACAGACTGCACTGAAAATGACACAGCGTCACTTCTGTGATATTCCTGCCAAAATGCATACCATGATCTAATCACAGGGAAACATCACACAGACCTCAGCTGAGGGACACACCACAAAACAAATGCCCTGTCCTCTTTAAAAATGTCAATGTCATGAAAGACAAAAAGGCTGAAGAACCATTCCAAATGAAAGGAGGCTAAAGAGACATGAAGATTAGATGCAATGCATGATCCTGGCATGGATCTGACAGCAGATAAAATGTCCAAAAGTGACAATTTAGGGGCCCATGGCAAAATCGGAACAAGGCCTTTAAATTAGGTAGTAATATTCTACTAATGCTTTCATTTTCCAGTTTTGGTAATTGTACTATAGTTATGGAAGTGAAAAGTTTGATTTTGATCCCTGTACTGTAGCTATGTGTCCTTGAGGGTAGAAAAATAAACTTGATATGTTCAGGAGTAAAGGCTTTGTGGTCTGCATGGTCTCTCAAGTGATTCGGGGAAAGAGTGTAAGCGTACAGGAAGGCGTGCGTAACGTGTGTGCCTATCAGATGTCGCCTGCCTCAACTGATATAAAAAGAGAGATATGGACATAGAAAGAGAGAGAGCTCTCTATCTATATCTATTTGCTCATTCTCTCTCTCTCTCTGTCTGTCTATACATATATTTGCTTTGTCAATCTTCCATCATATATATATACATAGATGGGAGAATAACACAGCAAATGTGGCAAAATGTTAACAATTGGAAATGTAAGTAAAGGGTATACTGGAGGTTTTTGAACCATTTTTGAGAAATTTGTCTATGTTCTGGAATGTCGTTCAGTCTTAAAAAGGAAGGAAATTCGGATACATGCTACAATGCGGATTAACTTTCAGGGCATTATGCTAAATGACATAACCAGTCACAAATTTTGTATGATTCCACTTATGTGACATACCCAGACTAGTCAAATTCAGAGAGACGGAAGGGAGTGTGGTGGTTGCCAGGAGCCAGGTGCAGGGGGATGGGGAGTTGTAGTTGAACGTGTAGAGTGTCAGTTTTGCAAGATGAAAAGAGTTCTGCAGATGGGTTGCACAACAACATGAATGTACTTCACACTACTGAGCTCTACACTTAAAAACGGTGAAGATGATAAACTTAATGTCACACGTATTTACCACAATTAAAACCTTTAAAAGTCTGTGTAAGTTTCAAATTCTTTCAAAATTAAAAGTGTTTTAAAAATATTGCCTATGCTGCTCATTCGGGTGAAAACGAGATCGGGGGAAACATGGAACGGTATAAAAAAGCTTACACTGAAAACCCCCAAATTTTCTGTCTCACCTGATCCTACACCCAACCTCTTCTGCTAAGGAAACTTGAAAGTGCATTTATAACAATGCCCCTTACTGAGTCTGTTTCTTGATTTGCTCTGTCACACCTCCTGACTAAAGACTTCAAGAGCTGTCTTCACTGTGTCCCTCCACGGTCAGTCTGGAGTTGGCTCCCTGTACTGTGGTCAGCTCTGCCTATTCTCAGCATTCATGTAGGAGAGGGACTATCAAGCTGCACAGACTCTCCCATACTTTAAAGCCCAGAGAGCAGCAGGGACAACATACCCTCTCCACATCCCAGACATCATCCCAAAAGATGTCCACATACCTGGGAATGTGCAGTCTAGGAGCACATCTCTAGACAAGTCTACCACTCTAGAAGGCTCAAGTTGGTGTGTCTAAGGTTCACTATGGGAGGTTATATCATATGTAGAGCCCCAAGGATTACCCTCATTGCCTTTCCAGTGCCATTAGGATCAAGCCAAACCCATGCAACACAGCCTAAAATGCCCTTCAAAATCTGGCCCCACCAGCTCTCATCCTCGTGGCACACCTCTCTCTCACTCAATCCTGTCCTCCAGTCCTGACCTCCTTTCATTTTCTCCCAAGAGCCATATGCCTGCCAACACTGCCTAATCACGTAAGAAGAAGTGAGAAGTGTAAGGACTGGAAAGGAAAAGTGAAAATCACCATTGTTTTCAGATAATATGATTACATACACAGAAAGGTTTTGTTTCATCTAATAAGCATTTAAATAGTATTTACTACATGCCAGACATTGTCCTAAGTGTTTAACACTTATTGGTCCTCATAAAAAACCATCGTGGAGCCTGGAGTGCTGTTCTATTTTAATTTAAACACCAACAAATGCAATAACCTATCACTTGAGATTTCCTACATGGGACAGTGACATGATCAATTTCTTTGAACAACAAGAATTCTATGAATCTAAAAGATGTAGTAAACATGACTTAGATCACTGGATCCTAAATTTTAGAATCATTGTCCAGAACATTCTGAACTGCCATGCATAGTCCTGAGACTAAATTCCACCCCTACCCCCCAATATATACATCACCTTTGAGCGTCTCCTTCATGGATGACTTCTGTCAATTCATTGGGGTCATTCCTAAAGAATGAAAAACATAGATGATCAGACTCCCAGTGACTTCAGAGAGGTACACTTTTGTTTGGAATTACTTACAAGTAGTCTTCAATTGGTAAACTGGTTGAACTCTAAAAAGTATTTGGATATTAGTCATTTGGAAACTAGAATTTCAATCTTGCCAAGAAAGAGGGATTTATACAGGTGTAATGATCTTTGGACTGTCAAAAAGACTAAAGAATAAAAACTGAAATACAATTCTTTCAACTGAACCTGACTCTCATGTGTAATTGCACTGAGGTTGAATTTAGTTCGAAATTCAGCTTCAGTTTGCAGGACACGTTTCTCCAGCCCCTCCTAACGCCCTGATTCCCAAGACCCTCCACCACATCCTTACTCCTCAAGGAACACGTATGTCTTTTCTGTTCCTCAGATAGGGTTCCAATAACTGTGGGTTAGAGGCAGGGGCTCCCTCCAACATGATGGTGGCTTGGCATTTGGGATACCAGCCATAGATGGTGGCAGAGCTCTGGAGAGTGAGGGCCAGAGCCAAGGTCTGTTAGTGCCTTTCTTTCCTGCCAAGAGCTTCACCGCTCCCTGTCCACTGCTACCTCCTCCTCACTCCAGACGGGATTCTCTCCTCTCCTGGCCCACAGTGGCAGAGTCTCACACACAGGCATTCTGAGAGTTTCCTACAAGTTTTGGCTGCTAGTCTCTAAGGGCCACAAACAGACTATGAGTAGGAAGTGTCCCTCTTAGGACTCCTCCTTCTTTGTGCCACCTAGACAAAGAAGGAGAAGTTACCTATAGACGCTAATATTCTCCTATGGAAACCTGCTATCGCTGTCGATGCTCCCAACACCTTTCACCTCTCAGATCAGCCAATGAACTCACCCCATGTCTTCGTTGTTGCCGGAGGACATCACAGAGGAATCCTCAACTCTGTCAAAGAGTAAAAATCATATACAAAAAGTAAAGTCAGAGATTTGGGAAGATAAATAGCTTCTTTTTCCTGACAGGATTTCGGGACATAACAAGTAAAATCACGAGGAATCACAACAGCAACCAAAGAATCAGATTCAGTGTACAGCAATGAGACCTCTGAAACAGCTTCTGGGCTCTGTGTCTGTGTATGTGTGTGTGTGTGTGTGTGTGTGTATCTACTGGAAAGAGAAAGGAGGAAGCAGGTAGGCATAGCATTTATGATTAAACCTCCTTTCTTCTTCCCCCTTTTGTCTACCACTCATGCACTCTGGTTCAATTTGGGAAATGTGAGAGAGATCTGAGAGTGTAGGGATGGGGCGGTGGATCCAAGTCATAGGCAATAAGAGGATACATGGAAAAAGAGAACATCCGAACAATGAACATTCCAATACCAAGCGCTACTTCTTGGTTGCCATTGGTATGAAATCAACAAGTAGGAAGGTCTAGGCTGGCCAAAGGATGTTTAGAAGAAATTCTGTCCTGTGTAGAGCATAAGAATGTCTTTTCTTTCCTTTTTCTCTAAAGTCTTTTTAAAAGGTATAACTTGTCATATTATCCAAAAATCAAGACTTCTCACCCGCAAACCACTAGCTTGGGTAATTTTTTCTCTGTATAACTTTTTCCTCATCTATAAAATGAAACGATGTAAAATGCACTTTGCATATGTCAACTTCATAAACTCATGCTAGTATTCAGCATTTCACAAACAGTATTGGTTTTTAGACATCCTGCACTCTTCATGAAATGTCATGCCATACCATTCTGTATGTGACAACATGATAAACTAAGATATATTTTAAATTTCAAATACAGTTAAAGGTTCTCATCAAAGTAATACACCTCAATAATTTTTGGAGAAATCATGTGTTCCTATCAAGATGACAAGTAGTACAGCCTGCTGCATCCTCCTTCCAAAACACAGAATTTGAATGGAAGCATAGATTCCAAGGAATAACAATAGGACCAAGCTCTGGGAAGTGACAGAGGCTGAAGGCTGTCTCTTAATTGTTGGATAGCCTGGGATGAGGGGCAGTGGGTGGCATCATTGTGGGGCTCAGTCGGAGGGAAAGTTTTCAGTTCTGTTCTTGCCTCTCCCCTGAGTTGCTTGGAGATAATCACTGCCTTTCTCAGAAGAAACCAGTAGCAACTACCCAGGTGTGGTTAGGATAAAATTGGGGTGGCACTAGGCTGGTTGACGAAAACAGGGAAGGGCTGAAGAGCACTCCTTGGTCCTTCAGTCCTCCACCTCCTCCATCTCCAAAGCCCCAGGTGACAACCTAGGCACACTGCCTCCTCAAATGCTGCTTTGCCCAGGAGCTTAAAGGTGACATACACTGAGCAGAAGAGTTGACTGGTCACAGTGTTTCATGGGTCCTGAGACTCTCTGCCCCCAGGCTCATCACCTCCCTTCATGTTAATCTTACTGAGAAAAACACACCTTAGAGCCAGCCCCGATGGCCCAGTGGTTAAAGTTCAGTGCTCACTGCTTCGGTGGCCGGGGTTTGTTTCCCAGTTGCGGAACCACACCACCCATCTGTCAGTTGCCATGCTGTGGCAGTGGCTCACATAGAAAAACTAGAACAACTTACAACTAGGATATAGAACCATGTACTGGGGCTTTGGGAAGGAAGCAAAAAAGAGGAAGATTGGCAACAGACATTAGGTCAGAGTAAATCTTTCCCTGCAAAAAAAGAAAAAGAAAGAAAAACACACCTTAGGCCCTAGCATTCAATGAAGGTGACTGTATAATACCTCACCCAAGCCAGGACACTTTCAAAAGTGAAAAGAACATGCTATTAATAATTATGTTGAGATACCAGCCACAGACTGAGATTGTCTCAAGCAAACCTTCAGCCCTTCCCTAACAGAAGATGCCAGACAGAGTAGCAAATAGCCACAGTGAATGTAAACTTACAAGTCAAAATAAGTAGATATCTAAGGAGTATGACTACTGAAAAAGCAATACAGTCATGCGTCGTCTAACGACTGGGACATGTTCTGAGAAAAATGTGTCATTAAGCAATTTTGTCATTGTGCGACCATGAGAGAGTGTCCTTACACAAGCCTAGATGGCATGGCCTACTACACGCCTAGGCCATATGGTACTAATCTCATGGGACTACCGCCATATGTGCGGTCCATCATTGATTGAAACATCGTTATGCAGCGCATGATTGCACAACAAACTTAACAACACACACCATCTGGAGTAGAACTATTGGAACATACTGACCGGAATTTTAAAACAAGCATGAAGTACACTTAAAGATACAGGGAAGAAGCTAGAAACATGACATGAGAATGATAAATAAGGAAAAAACCCTGGTGGAAATCTTAAGTGTAGAAGTATAATTACTGAAATAAAGAATTAATTCATGGGATAAGTAGTAGTGTGGATACATATGAAAAGCAAATTAGTGAGGGTTGAACAATCACATTGAGAACTCTCCCAGAAAATGGTAGAAAAGAATAAACTGAGAGAACATACAAAAGAAAAGCCAAGTGATGTGGAGGATAAAAACAGACATTTAACATGGATTATAGATATCTAAAAATAAATGAAAAAGAAAATGTGTCCATGATAAGGATAAACTTACCACAATTAAAGAAAGACACTCACAGAAGTAGCATTTCATTTAATAAACATTTAAGTGGCATTTACTAAGTGCCCAGCATTGTCCTGATGCCTCACACATATTACTTTAATTGGTCCTCATTACAACCCTTGAGGTAGGCAGTATTATTATCCCCACTTTAAGAAAGAGGACATCGAAGCATAGGGAGGTTAAGTACCTTGCCTAAAGTCAGTGTTTAAGTTCCTGAACTGGAATTTGAACAAGCGTGCACTCTTCACCACTGTGCTTGTCTTTGATTTCAGAGGAATGCCTTCATGTCACCTTAAGTCAAATTTTTAGGTACTGTTGCAAAATGCTAACGAAGCAAAAAAAAACTTGCAGTCTAAATCTAAGATCAGCCATTTTCTTGGATCAAAGTACAAGCAATCATTAGGCAGGCATAAATTGAAGATTTAAAGTCCAGTCTTTAGGTTAGCCATAGCTAAATATAAAACTGCTCCTCAGCTGTCTGTCCACCTAAAATAACAAAATTTCACATACTCTAATGAACTGTCTCACAATCCCTAGAACTTTTAGCAGTTATAAATGCGTACATGGCACATGGGAAAGTAAGAGAAACCCAAGGCTGCTAACCCCTTAGAAGAGGCTGATTTCCTATTGATATAGGAAAAGAGGCATTTCCCTAAATCTCCATAGTGAAAGATGGAAGTAGCTACAGTATAAATATGCCTTACTCCTAACAAATGATAAAGCTCCCAATATATAAGACTGAAAGTTAACAGTGCTTTGCCTTTTGTCAATCAGGCATCATTTAAAGTGTCCTCATCTCAAAGAGATCTCTCCTGACCCTCCACCAGCAGGAGGTCCCCACTCACTCCCTGGCAGAGATGTAATTTTCATCACGACTTCTCACTGCTGCTTTATTTTCATTGGCTCATTTGTGTTCAGTCTTCACACCTCTTCTGCCCCAGTGTAGACTTGAACAGAACAAAGACCTTGCCTCTGCTTTTTAATCTATATCATTAGCACCCATATTAATGCCAGGTGCACAGTAGGTGCTCAATATATTCTTGTTAAATGAATTAATAATTCATTTTCTGATAGATTCACTACAGATTTCCCTTAAAATATGTGTTGCCCAAGTTATACTTAACATATTAACTTATTTAAAACTTAGATTACTAACATTTTAGAAATACTTAAACAGAGGAAACTCTTCTGGATTCTTAGATTGGAAATAAGGCTAAAAAATGACCCAGAAATGAGTTCAATTAAGTAAAACTTGTTATTCTACAGAAAATCCTAAGTCAGAAAACCATCTGGCGCTGCACACTTTTGTCCTCAGATTTATTTCAATTTCTTCTGTCGACACTGTAGGAGTCAAAGGCTCCAGTGAAGTGTATTGAAACCTAGCAGAAGTATAGAACTTTGTCTTCTTGCTGTAACATATGACTTCTAAATAGTTACCTGGGAATCATCTAGTCATAAAAGATTGACTAACACTCTACTTGAAAGCCTCTTGCTTGGTAAGCAATATAAAAATGTGCTAATCCTTCACAAAAAAGCATGATCACCATCAATAGAAAAGAAAACTGCATGCCGTGCTGTCACCCTCAGTCTGCATGTCAGGAGATGTCACACCCTGAACCGAGATTCCACAAAAGGTGAATGGGAATAGTCAGCTGCATGAATAACTGACTGCAGATGATCTGTAAATGCATGATGGATGGAACCAAAGTACCATTCAAATCTTCCCAAGGAGCCAGGGGGTCTTCTGGTCTCAGTAGGGAGACAAAAAATAACGCTAAATCACCTGTGATCTAACTAATGGTAACATGCAGGTTGTAATGTCATGAAAGGGAGCAGAGCCTGTACAGAGAACTCCCAAAGATTTCACGTTGGCCAGTATACCATGAGCTCCAACCAGGCTGACAGAGGTTTCCTGGGCCACTTGTGAGATGAACCCCAACAGGAAGGAAGGGCTCAGAATGTCCTTGAGATCACTCAGCTGTCTTTGTCCTGACTATCCTCATCAACAAACCTTGATTGTCTTTTCTAAGAAGATATTTATTCTGGGAAGAGAAGGTGCCAACCGACTATCATGAGCATTCTGTCCCCTTCCAACTACCCATCAGATTAAAATTAATAAACTGGGATTCGAACATGTCGATTAATATGGGTTAGTGCGCCTGGAAGACATGAACACGTGAAGCCAAGTAGCAGCTGCCCAATATGTAGTGTCGATCAAATACACCTGGCAAGCCAATCTGTTTCGTCAGCCAACCGGCATCTAACCCTCTCTACTGTTACTCAACCACAGTAGAGAAATGAATCATGGGACAACCATGTTCAGTCATGTTCCATTGAATAGAGGAGGCACTTGATCTGAAAGTGGTATTCAAATCTCTCATCTTTCCTTTAAGAAAGCATGAAATTATTTGCTACCATCTCATATGAAAGATTTTACTATATATATAAATTATTTGCTATGTATATAGTAATATATACAGTAAATGAAATTTACTATATATAGTATAGTAATTTACTAAATTTACTATAGCATATAGTAAATGAAATAATATATAGTAAGTGAAATTATTTGCTATCATCTCATATGAAAGATTTTACATATATATATATATATATATATATATATATATATGTGGAAGACTAGACTTGAGCTAACATATGTTGCCAATCCTCCTCTTTTTTTTTTTGTCCTGAGGAAGACTGACCCTGGGCTAACATCCTTGCTGATCCCCCTCTACTTTATATGGGACACCACCACAGCATGGCTTGACAAGCAGTGTGTCTGTCAGCGCCCAGGATCTGAACCTGCAAAACCCCGGGACACCAAAGCAGAGCACATGAACTTAAGCGCTATGCCACAGGGCCAGCCCCACAATATTTTAAGGGTTTCCATTTAAATGTCTTTAGAAAGAGTCATAAGAAGAGTCATACACTAGGTAAGAAAATGAATGCTGAAGTTTTAGAACAAGTAGATATTTTAACCTCATAACTTACTTTTTATTGACTGAATCATCCCTCTCCCATTTCAAAAGCATCTAAAAATAGGTTTTAGATATTGTATTAGGTCTTGCTGATGACAACTGAAATGTTGGGAGATTCCATTTTTCCCTTACTTCAATATGTCTGGCTTTTAAACACTTTTTTGCACTGAAAAGTTTTTTCAATGGACTTTTGGACATCACATATGCTTAATAAGCATCAAATCTGCAAATGATCTACAGATAAATGTCACAGGAACTGCTTTCTACAAGACATGTCTCAATGAACACACCAGCACTTGCTCTTGTGACATCCTTGGGTCATACAAAAGATATTCATAAGCCAGCATTTCCCAAAGTGTATGTAATGGAACACTAGCTTGAGGAGATATTAACAAGATTTCACAATAATAATAGTACTTATGTGCTAGGTACTATTCTAAATCCTTTACATATAATAATTCATTTAATTTTCACAAGAATCCCATAGGGTATATAGTATCATTATCCCCATGTTATAGATGAGAGAAATGGACTACAGAGAGGGTGAGCAACTTGCCCATTGTCACCAGCCTGAAATGGGAGGACTAGTACGCTAATAAGCATAGTGATTATCTGAGAGAGACCAGAGTATGCAGAGATTCCTGAACTGATTTGACCACAGAAGCCTCTTTCTCACAGTGGAAATGTGTGAGGAGCACCTTTTAGAAACACTGTATGAAATGTTTTTGATTTGTTCTACCCTACAAACCAATTCTGGACTCTGACCAGTAGCTTAGAACTCTAAGCACAGATAGATACTATGTCATCCTTGCAGCCTGTTTGGAAAGAAGAGCTAGAATTTGGATCATCAAACCCCTTGGCCTGGGCTGAAGGTCCATGAAAGGAGCATTCCCAGTTCTCCATGGGTGTCCTGGTGCCCATGAAGCATGGCTCCCAGAAGTCCCTTCAGGCCTTAAGAGAAAAGATCACCTCAGAAAGAAAGACCTCTATACATACCAGCTGCTTTTCAACAGGAAGACTACCAGGATTGACCGTGCAGAGTACACTAATAAATCACATCAGGGGAAAATATTTGGATGACCAAAAAGGTAAGAATTTGAGTTTCTGACATAAGTAGCCTATTGAATGATTACTGGATTTTCCAGATGGCTTCTGAGAAAGAGAACTGGCAGATACACAAATTACCCCTGAGACTCAGATGACAGGCCAGGACTGCTAAGAATGTTACTTAGGACACCAATCTCTAAATGGGGTATGAGACATCCCTAGATGTTACCTGAACTCCTTTCAAGGGAGAGTAGTAGATGAAGCCTGAAAGAATACCTTGACAAACTGTTTGGGGACACAGATGTGACTCCTCCAGGGGATATGAATAAGCAGGTAGCTAAACTGCCTTCTAAGGACAGTGGGTTTTGCAAACTGACCTAAACTAACTTGCTCATGCACAATTCTTAGATGCTTTCTGGTAGGAGGAGCCACAGGAGAAATTTGAGGCAGTTGAAGAGTAGCTACAGCTTTAAATCGTGCTACCAGGTTATAACAAAAGCAGGTCTCAGACCAAATCTGCCACACATACAGGCATTCATTTAACAAAACATTCTGTAGTAAGCAGGCACAACCATTTGTAAGCTCCTGTAAACTCTCTGTCCTTTTAGGTGCTCCAAACATCACCTTACATGAAAGGCTCATTCCCAATAGATTCCCCATATTCCAGAGACTGAAATATCTTCCTAAACCAATGGCTGGAGACAGAATAAGGATAAAGCCTCTGGTGTCCTCCCTGAGGGGATATACACTACAAGCCTCACTCATTAGATTCCTATAGCCTCTTGATGCAAGAGTGGGCTGTCCCTAAAATATTTTAGCCAATTCCACAGATCTTGAATATTCCTACAATTCCAATCTCCATCACGCTGATTTGTAAGCCAGTACTCTCACTAATAAAAATGCATTTGTGACCTTCACTGTGGGAATGAACAATGTTTCAAGTGTTGATCAAGATGGGACAACAGAAGCCCTTGTAGTGGCCTTCTCTGGAAAATGGCTTCCTGTGTCGAACACCAGCTCACCACCCCTGGGCGGAGCAACCAGCCAACGCTTAGAGGAGAAGCTTAAGGTGACTATGACCGGCACATGCATATTATTACTGGCACACTGCCTAAGCTCTGGTATTTTTAAGGAAATTACAGGCTTAAAACAAAGTCTTTAAAGTGTGAGTTTGACAAATTTCATTTGCATAGTTGACACTTATTGGGAGAAAATGTACACATGTATTCCCTATTCCATTAGCCAACGCTAAGAATTATGTTTAAAATTCAGTAAATTTGAGTCTTATCACTTACCTGTTACTGCGGCAACATATGAACAAGAGATCGAAAGCATTCATGTTTAATGTCTGCAGGGTATTGCTGTTGAATTTAATCTACAATCAAAGAAAAGGAAAAGCACATATGAATGTTGTATTCAATGTGTTTAAAACACGTATGATATCCCCAGCTTAGAAAGAAAAACACACATAGAACTTACTGGTATGGATCAGCATTTCTAAAATCTTGAATCCAAAAACTTATGAAATCTACAATACTGTGCAATTTTACCAATCCTGTGAAATATGCATTCTGTACTTACCCTCAGCATTTTATTTTAGTTCAAGAAATGGAGGAAAATATTTTTGAGTGTTCAATAAAATTCAAGTTTAGCTCAAGTATAGGACACTTGAAAGATTGTCCACTTGCTACACAGGACCCAGAAAGTGAAACAAAACCGGTTTCAAACCAATTTTACATCATCATAGTGATTCATGGTATTTCCACCCTGAAATATTCTGTAGCATACATCAAAGGAATAGGAAATCAAAGAGATGTGCCTCTCAACATTTCACGAAGCAGATTTATGTCATGGAAGAAAACTGGAAGTCACTGGAGACTGAAAAGACATTACCAAGTACATTGTCAAGTTAATCAGTAGTAAACTTATGTCTACACTGAGCCAGCCAGATAATGTGCCACAAGCACGTAAACTCTGGGCAAGGAGAGAAAAGTGAAAACAAATAGAAAAATACTTTTAAAGAACAGATCAATTTGGGCATAAATGTTGATCTTGAGTTTTGGGCTTGGGGCCCAAAAACCACCTGTAAATTCCCTGCTTTCAAGGGATACCAGCTCATGCGCAGTGGAACAGGAATCCCAAAGCTCGGAGATCACTGCCTTCTGTTCCAGAGAAGTGGCCCCAAGACCCAGGGCTGGCCAAGGCAGAGCCAAATTTCTTGGGGATCCCTCCTCCCTGCAAGCCCCAGATCCACTTACCTGCAGACAAGTCTGTTTTCAATGAGGTGCTGCAACTCAGAAGGGGCTGGGGCAGAGGGGCGGAGGGGGCTGTGGGGTGGGGCTGGGGGCACGGAGGGGAGGGGGAAGAGGGGCTGGGGGAAGGGGGAGGGGGCAGAGAGGAGGGGAGGAGGGGTGGATGAGTGGGTGGAGGGGGCGGAGAGACAGAGTGGTGGAGGCGGAGCGGTGGGCAGGGGAGCGCTGGGCGGCAGAACGGTGGAGCTGGAGCGGTGGGGTGCGGGACTCAGATAGCAGATATTTGACTCGGGTACAAGTTTTCCTAAGTGGGAGAGAACTTAACTTGAGCGCCTGGTAGTAGTTTTGCCTCCTGCTGCCTTTAGGATAATGACGCCTTTTCCTTTTTTCATTTACTTATTTGTTTAGTTTTACTTTTTGCTGAGGAAGATTGGCCCTGAGCTGACATCCGTGCCAATCTTCCTCTAGTTTGCATGGCTGATGAGCGGTGTGTAGCTCAGCACCTTGGATCCAAACCCACGAACCTGGGCCAGGGAAGCGGAGCAGGCGACCCCAACCACTAAGCCACCAGGCTGGCCCCATATTCTTTTCTTTTTAATTTCCCAAAACTGAGACCAAGTCAAATCTTGGCCCAATTCCCCACCTGCAGCAAGGTTACTGCTATTTGGCCCTACATCCACCTAGTTGTTCCCGGTTCTCTGAGGGTGAGAGGCCTCTGGGAGGTCCCTGGGAGGGGAGAGGAACGTTAATGAACACTCGCCATAGCCGAGCACGAGGCAAACTTTCCTGTCTATGGGCCTCAAAGGCCCCAATCCTGCCCCTTCTCTCCACCCTTCCTCCTCCTCTCAGAACCCCAGCCATCCCTCTAAGATGTTACATTCTAGCTCTCTGAGGATGAGAGGGCAACATAGAGGGCAGAGGATGGGATGGGATGAACTTTTCCAGAGAGCCCCCCAGCCTTAGGTCCTTACCTGTACTCGGACAAGCCGGTACTGAAATGATGCCGTTGCCCTGGCAACTCCAAGCGGTAGATTTCAAACGGTTTCTGATGAGGTCATAGTAGGGGGAGGGGCAGAGTGAACTTGGCTCCAGACTGCAGGGACTTATAAACAGATACACACAGCATATAATTTCACTCATAGGTGGAAGATAAACACGTGGATAAGGAGAATAGATTAGTGATTAGCGGGCGGGGGGGGGCGAGGGGTGGCGAGAGGGTGAAAGGGGTAAAGGGGAACATACATATGGTATTGGATAAAAACTAGACTATTGGTGGTGAACACCATGAAGTTTATACAGAAACTGACAAATAATAATGTGCAACTGAAACTTACCAAATGTTATAGGCCAATATGACCTGAATAAAATAATTTAAAAAAACAAAAAACAGACACACAGATGCTCTTCTCCTTAAAGAAGTGGTGGGAGGGAGGGGTACCAAAATCAAAGATCCCAGGATAATAATCTCAGAGTAGACTCTCTTGCCTGTTGCTTTTTTTTATTTGAAAACTGTTTTACTTTGTTTCATAGATGGCATTTAAATTGCAGTCAGCAATTAGATTTATTAATATATAAACATATTGTGTGCTAATCAATTGGAAGTATAAAAAAGATTCATTGTGAGCGAATTCAAAAAGTATGGAGAAAACATCCCTGTATGATTTTCTTCATTTTTAATTTATTTCAGCATTATTTCTTATAAGAGGAAATATACATATTTTCACACTTTCCTTTTGTCAAAAGGATATTCTCTCCAGTTCTGAAGAATGGCAATTCAGCATTAGTTTATAGAGGTTTTTCTTTGCTTTTAAGTTCTCGAGGTAATAATTTGTCTATTTTCTCCTCATAGAGGAGATCTGTGAGCTTATTAATTGGAGATCTTCAAACTGTTTCAAAATTACAGCTGAACAGATTTTGTGGTTCATAAATAAACTTTTGCCGGTTACTTTTTTTGCATCTGATGGAGGGGATGCACCTTACATATTCTGATTCTGAAGAAGGTTACATTAAGCTTTTGGCTTTCCCTGTGGATTGAAGAGAATCCCAGAGGGCTGAATGTTTTGTAGCTAATGTTAAATTTGACTAAAAGAGGCAAGGTTAACACAAGACTCAGGAAAAAAGCATTTCATTTACTCAAGCTATAATTTCACAGGATTGAGAGGAAGCTATCAAATAGTAGTTGTAAATCAAAAATACACCCATATTCCTGGTACAGTAAATCTGAAAGGTGGAAACAAATACTAAACAAATGGAAACAAATATGGAAAGAAAAATTTAAAAACGTAGATGAAGCATTAGAAATTTCTGTTTGGAAATGACAACATAAAAATTACCACAAAAAGAGAAATAAATAAAGACAGATCAGTTTGACAGTCTGTGTTGGTACTAGTTCTGATGTTGAGTAAATGGTCACAATTGAAGACATGGAAAGAAAAGATTAAAGTCATATTGATTTAGTATTTCTCTAAAGCATTTTGCAGGATACAAAAATGAATAAAACATGGTCACTGATGACTTAAAGGCCCAATCAGTTTGAAATATAGCCAGAGCATTCTATTCTCTGGGAGAAAGACCTGCCCTAAAGAGAAACTACCATACCTGGGCCTTATGTGACCCAGGGGAAGGGCAAGAAGACAACCCAAGCCCTCTCTAGCTTTCTGTCTCATATAAGATGTTGAAAAAAGGCCAAGAAACTCTTCTGAAGGTCACATCTCATTTCTCTTCAGGACTCAACTTTTTCTTGAAAACTGGACTTTTTAAAGAATATAACAACTGGAAATGAGATTTTTCCCATTCCCCAGGGTTGATTGATGCTGTTTTTTGTTTGTTTAGGGACTTTTCTGAACTATTTGTGTAAACTCTGTATTCTTTGTGCAATGTGGCCACTAAAGCCAGCTTGGTTCACATAATGGTCAGCTCATAGTTGGAAGGAGATTCCCTCAGATGCCTGGGGCCAGTAAGTTTCTCAGTTAAGAAGGGGCTTTGTGTGCATGTTAGGGCGTGGCTTCAACATTTATCCAAAAGTTTACAAGTCCACCATCACCTTCATTTTCTCCTTGATCATAGTCTCAGGGTTAGCCAGAGGTGAGAGCTTGGGGCCTGTTCAAGTCTTTCCCACGTGTGCAAAGTCCTGGACATGTGCACATTCCAAGATGCGCAGGTGTCCTTCTAGACTCCCAGAAATATGTTGCAGCCTTTCAAAGCTCTCTGTGGACATCTCATTCCACAGCTTTTTCTTTTAAGCATTTTGGTGAGCCTATTGCTTGCCCCAACTGCTATCTACACCTCAAGCAGCCATGGCATTTGACAATTGCCTCTGATTGATTGTTTTCAACAGATGTCCTCAGGGACAAGGCTGGAGGAGCTACAAGTCAGGTATAATAAAGAGTCTTTGGAATGGGGTTTTCTGGGGGCCCACTAGATAGGTCAAATAATGACAGTTCTCTGGGAGTGGGGCTTTGGATGAGTCCAATCCCCTTTTGTCCCCTCCAATGGCATCCAGGAGGCTGGTTTTCACCATGAATGCAGGATGTTGGTTTTCAAGGCCACTATGGAGCTGGGGAGGGTGACAGGAATAAGGCATGTTAGAACACCACAGGGCTCACTGTTCTCACCAACATTCAGCCTATGTTCTTAAGTAAATGCTCCCCAAATTGCTGCAAGCCTTTTGTGAATTTGCAGAGGTTTGAAAAAGTTGATTCTCACCATTTTTGCCAGTGTTATTTGTGCTTTCATAAAGGGAAGAATTTTTATAAAGTAGGTACAGGTCCCTACTTTGCCATTCTCACTGACATTACTTTCAAACATACTTTTAAACACATTGCTAAACTCACAAGAAAGTAAGAGTACAAATGTTCACATATGCATGTGTGCACACACACACACACATACACTCTCAAACTGTAGAGCTGAAACTCTAAACTATAAAAATTATGAAGGATACATTTTCTGACCACAATGTAATAAAACCATTGTAATGGGAGAGTACTGACATGCAAAATATTAAATTGCATTTTATCACTACAGAAATTTAAAAAGGTGCCATATATGACAACTTAGATTAAATGGAGATATTGCTTGAAAGACACAAACTACTAACATTTGCTCAAGAGAAAATAGATAACCTGAATATTTTAAAAGCTAACATACCTTTCAAAGAAATTGTTTTAAATTGTTAAAATTCTTTAAAAGTTTCCAAGAACAAAAAAACCAAGCCCAGGTGATTTCACTCAAGAATTCTATTAATTTTTAAAGGAAGAAATAATACCAATTCTAAACAAACTCTTCCAGAAAAGAGAAGAGGACTATTTTCCAACTCATTTTAGGAGACCAGCACTACCCTGATTACCCTATCTTTGTTAGACCAGCAAAGCCAGTAAATACATTACATGACAAGAAAATTACCAAACAATATCCCTTATGAGTAGAGATGCAAAAGTCCCTAACAAAACATTTGATAATCAATCAATGTAATCAACCAGATTAAAAGAATAAAGGTGAAAAATCATATTATCATCTTCAAGACTCAGCAAAAGCTTCCAATAAAATTCAACATCCACTCATGTTAAAAACTCTTAGCAAATTAAAGGAATTTCTTAATCTGATAAAGAATATCTAGAACACACACACACACACACACACACACACCCCTAAAGTAATTGATGAGATGTTGAAAACTTTTCCTTTGAGAGCAGGAACAGAAAAAGGATGACTGCTATCACCACTTCTAATTCAACACCGTACCCAAGGTTCTAGCAAGGGCTAGGGAAAAAAAAGAAGAATTGAAAAGAAAAATACAGTTCTTTATTTGCACATGATATAAACATGTGCCATAAAATCCAAAAGAATTTTCAGATAAATTAGTAGTATTAATAAGAGAGTTTAGCAAAGCTGCTAATTGCAAAGTTAATAAAATCAACTGCATTTAAAGCAACAATAAAAAACATTTAGAAAATAAAATGTTTAAAGGGATATCATTTATAGTAGTATCAAAAATAACAAATATCTAGGAATAAATCTAACCAAAAATATCCAAGGTTTCTACACAGAAAATGAAAAAACATTATAAAGAGAGATTAAAGAAGACCTAACTAAATGAGGGGATATCTCCATTTATGGATTGGAAGACATAGTATTGTGAAGGTTTCAATTCTCCTCAATGTACAGATTCAGTATAATTCCAAAGAAAATTCCATCACATGTGTGTGTGGATGTGTGTGTGTGTGTGTGTGTATAATTTGACTAGCTGATTCCATATTTATGTGGAAATGTGGATGGCCTAAAAAACCCAAAGAATTGTGAAGAACAAGATGGATGGATTTCCTTGACTGGAAATTAAGACTTATTGGAAAGCTATGGAAAGTAAGATAGTTGCGCTACTGGCACACAGAGAGACGGAAGAGCAATGAACAGAATAGGAAGTTCAGAAACAGACCCAGGGCCCACAGAACAGTAAAGAAATGAAAGTCTTTCCAGTCAGTGTGCTGGGTCAACTGGAGAGCTGAATGGAGAAAGGTGAAACTTGACCCCTTCCTCACACCTCACACACAAATCAAATCCAGATGGAATGGACCTTCCATAAGATAATATGAGAACATCTTTTTAAACTCAGGGAAAGATTTCTTCATTTGGACACAATAACGCTATCTTTATAAAGAGAAAGAACCATATACAATGACTATGTTAGAACGAAGAACTTCTGTTAACCAAAAAATACTCATAAGAAAGAGAAAAGGTAAATTACAAAACAGAAAAGGTTTCTTGCAATACATATAACCTACAACAGAACTGAAATCCAGAATACACAAAACACTGCTACAAGTCAAGTGGAAGAAAAAGAACCATCCAGGAGAAAAATGGGCCAGGAAATTCAACAGATACTTCACAAAAAAGGATATCCAAGTGGCTAATAAACCTATGAAAAAACATTCTCAGTTTTACCAGTAATCATAGAAATGCAAATGAAAGCCATAATGAGATACAACTACACACCCACCCAAGGGCTAAAAATAAAAAGACTGAGAATTCCAAGTATTGGTGAAGGTGTGGAACACTTGGAACTTTTATAAATGTCAGTTGAGTGTCAGTTGGTACAACTCTTTTGGAAAACAGATGACATCTATTAAAGTTTGAGCTTTGTTACCATAAGACACAACAATTTTAGTTCATATACTCAACAGAAATGTGGGCACATGTGCAACGAGAAGCAAGTATTTTATAGCAGCATTATTTATAATAGTAGAAACTGGAAACAACCCAAATGTAGTAGGAAAAACCCACCCTTCAGTTTGCGGTATTTCACAAAAGATAAGCAAGTCCATTATGAAGAAAAGTATAAAATATTACTGAAAGACAGACAAGATGATTCAAATAAACAGGAAAAATTCCCTGTAAAACTCAATATTGCAAAGTTGTCAGTTCTTTCCAATTAATCTATAAATTCAAGCAGTTCCAATAAATACCCTAAACCTATTTTATTGTAGAATTGTATAAATGATTCTAAAATTAAAGGTAAGAAAAGCCAAGACAATTCTGTCTTTATCGAGATCTATTACAAAGCTATAAAACTTACAATAGCATGGCATACAGAACTCAGAAACAGTCCCAAACATTTATGAAAAGTTGATAAATGACTGAGAAGAATTACAAATCAATGGAGAATAAACGAGCACTGGACAACTGTCCAATCATATGAAAAAAACACCTCCCTCACCAAATTCTAATTAAAGACCTAAATGTAAAAAATTAAACTTTAATATTTTATATTAGAATATCTTCACTATCTCAGTGTATGGGTTGATTACTATTTTTTTTCTGCTGGGAAAGATTCACCCTGAGCTACCATCTGTTGCCAATCTTTCTCTTTTTGTTTTTGTTTTCCCCAAAGCCCCAGTACAGAGTTGGATAACCTAGTTGTGAAGTCCTTCTAGTTCTTCTATGTGAGCACCACCACAGCACGGCACTGACAGGTGGGTGGTGTGGTTCCGAGACTGGGAAGTGAACCCGGGCTGCTGAAGCAGAGCGTGCTGAACTTGAACCACTAGGCCATGAGGGGTGGCTCTGGATTTCTTCAACATGACAAAAAAAGCATGAACCACACACACACACACACACACACACACACACACAGATTGATAAATTTCACTACATTCAAAATTACAAACTTCAATATGAAAAAATAAATTGTAATAAATTTAAAAGACAACACAATGGCTGGAGATATTTGTAGTATAAACTACTAACAAAAAGTTAGCATCCAGATTGTTTAAAGTCCTATAAATCAATAATAAATATTCTAACTACCATGATACTACTGGTAACATGGAGGCACCAACCAACAAGAGAGGAAAACCAATAGGAATGAAAACTTGAAAAAAGAGGCTGCTCTGGTGCACACCAGCTGAGTACCAGCCCTCCAAACAGTCCTAAGGGAAAATCGATGCAAGACGTGAACACAGAATAACATAAGTCCTCTCTCAGAAAAAAGAAAAAAATTGAATTTGAAATGAATGTTTTTCTTCAAGCAGGGAATTAGATTTAATTAAAAGAAAACTGAAGCCAACTGCTTGAATTATACTACTTTAGGTTGAGCCATGTGAAATGGCCATTTTTATATGTAAAAGATGGTCAAAACCCGGCAATTCCATATGGTTCAACCTCTAAATTCTTCTTTAACCATGGTATTGTAAATTGCCAATATACACAGAATATTTCAACCTGTGGAGCTGAAGACAGAACTTGCTGACTCACTAATGGGCTTGAAACTAGTTTTCAAGTAAGACTAAAACTTGATTCTACTCAATTATATAAGGCAGTTTTAAAGAATCATGTTTTCCTGGAATTCAACGTAAAACAGTGTTTTATAGCTCACCAAAAACATAATTCTTTGTCAAAAACTGTGAAATATGCTTAGATGATTATTAAAAGTCTAAAGCTAAATCAGAGAAAATCTAACTCAACATAAATTGGCTGGATTTACAAATGGCTTGTTTTTTTCATCCCCTGCCCCAGCCTGAATCAACTTCTTTGTGTCATTACATTATAAAAATTCCAGTCTAAATTTTGGCTTTTGAAATAGCATCACTGTGGCTCCCTTAACCTTAAAAGGCTCTCACAAAGTTTAACAATCTCAAATAGAATAAAAGTGCTCAGACAGTTTCTAAACACTGTTTGTATTTTGACAGATGATTTTAGCAAATCAAAAATGAAGAAACCCAAATAGTCAATAAACAAGGGAAATATGCTCAACGTTTCTTAGTTCTTTTATTCCTATTTTCTTCACTTCCTTACTCTCTCTCTTCCTCTCCCTCTCCTCCCTCTTTCCTTCCCTTCCTTAGGTCTTGAAGCTAACATTAAAAAAGATTAACAACTCTTAATACCGATTAATAGCAGTATGAATCTTGGCTGTGTACTTTAATATATTTTTCAAATTTCTTTAGAAAAAGAGAAATAAAAAGAAAAAGGTTTTACCTTTTCCACCTTTGCAGTGAATGACTACGACATTCTCTTTATCCTGAGCCAGCCACTCAATTACTTCCTTCGATAGTTTCAGCATCTGACTGATTTCAAAGGTAAGATTTTTAGTTGAATTAAAATACTTCAAAAAAAAAATCAAGCTCAATTTATTTAGCCCTCTTGTGACAGCCAACATGGCATGAAACTTACTTCAGAGTGGGGTCACTGTGATCATCAATCATGACTCGGTGGACCCTATTGTGGAAGTGCTTAGCATTATAAGCTTTTTCACCTACAAGAAATGACACATAGGTCATATTTCTATACTTAATAAATATAGTAAATGATCAAGTTATCAATAAGTTATACTTTTCTATTAGAAATTCCTTATCCACCCTTAAAAGGAGCTTTCCAACACAAAAAGAGACCCTGATAAAACACACAGGTAGGAGTATAGTTTGCTGCCTTGTCACACAAACAGTAAAAGTAAAAGGGGTCTGGAACTTCAGTGATCATATTTTCACAACACTGAGTGGTGATTATCTTCCTAATAAGTTTAAAAAGGATTATAAGTTTTATTGCTTGGTCATTAGCCCCAGGAAAGAACTGGTCTCAGTTATTTGAAAAAGGAGAAAAAAAATTTCATTCTGCATTTTCAGGCTAATTTGCTTTTAACATTTAGGGTAAAAAAAATGTCATGACAATTTTAAACATTGAACAGACAATCACTGCATTTCATGGTATTTTTCTGGGCAGAACAGGCGAAAGCTTTTCAAAGTGCCTAATTGATTACTTGTTAGATAAACCAAGTTTTGCCATGCCAGGGTGGTAATCCAGTGGTAAGCAGTAATATGTGGTAAATTTGGGTAAATTTTTATGACTAAATAGTAACTATGAAACTATGTTATATGCTCTGATA
>JAVSPQ010000173.1:5000-32500 GCA_031878705.1 Tapirus indicus
GGGCTCTGGGGCTCTGGGGCTGCCGCGCTCCGCGGCCCCGCGCGGTTCCCAGGCCCGAGCCCGTGCACGAGCACGAGCACGAGCACGAGCACGAGCCCGAGCCCGAGCCCGAGCCCGAGCCCGAGCCCGAGCCCGGGAGCCAGGGGTCCCAGAGGCTCCCCGGCTTGCCAGGTCGACCAGCTGTCCGCCCCGGACTTGGCCGCGGGGGCCGGGGACGCTCGGGGTCGACCAGCTGTCCGTGCCGAGCGTCCCGGCCCCCGTCTGCTCCCGGGGCTCCCGGGGCTCTGGGGCTCTGGGGCTGCCGCGCTCCGCGGCCCCGCGGTTCCCAGGCCCGAGCCCGTGCACGAGCACGAGCACGAGCACGAGCCCGAGCCCGAGCCCGAGCCCGAGCCCGAGCCCGGGAGCCAGGGGTCCCAGAGGCTCCCCGGCTTGCCAGGTCGACCAGCTGTCCGCCCCGGACTTGGCCGCGCGGGCCGGGACGCTTGGGGTCGACCAGCTGTCCGTGCCGAGTCATCAACAGGAAAGACCAGACACGAGCGATGATTATTTTATTCTACAAACGACGACGGTTTTTCGGGACTCGCGTGGAGGGATGCCAGGCGGCGGCGGCGGCGGCGGCGGCGGCGGCGGCGGCGGCGGCGGCAGCCGGGCCAAGGAGAAAAGGGAAAAGACGGAGCGAAAAACCCCAAGGGAAGTGTCTCCATCCACAGCGGGTGTCCGATGGTTCCGAGGCGACGCGGGCGAGCCGGCTTTCGTCCGCTTCGCGGACAGGTCTCCATCCGGGAATCGGGAATCGCTCGCCACGGCTGAACGGAGCCCCGGCAGGATGCCTCCGGGGCAACCGCCAGGTCGACCGCGGGACCCAGAAGCGGCCGAGCCTGGGCCGAGAAGCAAGGCGCGTGGAGGAGGACTCCGTCCCCTAGCCGGCAGACGTCCCTGTCCCGGGAACGTTGGGAAAACAGGTTTCCAAGGCAGGCCCTCCCTTTTCCGTTCCCCCCTCTGCTCGCCCCGGGCGCGCTGAGAAACAAGACCCGAGGTGGATCGGGACCAGGCAGGCAGGCAGGCCAGGCATCTGGCTGGCCGGCGCTGCACCCTCCCCGCCCCGCCCCGAGATCCGGGTCCGTCCCGCTGAGGAGGAGGGAGGCCGCTTGTCTGGCGCCACCTGCCTGGCGGCCGCTTATATAGCATGCCAAGAGGTCGACCAGATGGCCGGGCCGGGCCAAGTTTGGGGGGGGGGGGAAGGGAGGACCTGGGATGGGGCGTCCGGGAGCGGCGTGCGTGGGACGGGGCGCGGCAGGGCGGGCGGCGGGGGTGGGGGTGGGGGTCGGGATGGAGGCGTGGGAGGCAGCCTGGCAGTGGAGCTGGAGGGTTGGACTAGGAGTTCTGACCACGATGTCCATTTGCCTTCGGAAATAGGAACGTATGGACCTATCTACGATTCTAGAAGTACTCTCAATACCTTAGGAATTGAGTTCATAGACATCAAGAGGTAGGTCGTGACACTTTTGTAGTGTTGACACATGGATGCAAATGTCCGTTACTATCACAATGACTCCTCCTTGTTTTATATTCAGAGAGAGAGAGAGACAGAGACAGAGAGAGAGAGAGAGAGAGACAGAGACAGAGACAGAGACGAGAGAGAGAGAGAGAGAGAGAGAGACAGACAGACAGACAGACAGACAGACAGACAGACAGACAGACAGACGGGGGGGGGACCTGGGGTGGTGGTGGAAGGAGAGGGGATGGGGAGGAGGAGGAGAGGAGAGGGGAGGGACACAGAGAAAGAGAGACAGGCAGGGACACGAGAGAATTTCTGTTTTCACAAAAGGCATTTGGTGGAAAGATGACCGAAACAGCGGTTCCGGCCCAGAAACACGCTCAAGAGTCAGAACTGAACCGACAGATTTCCTCATTTGGGCCCCCAACTTAGGACCTGACCTCTCTCTCCCCCCAACATGGGATCAAGAGAGGAACACAAATATGTTTCCCCCGCCCACCCCCCACCCCCCATTCCATAGGGCACCCTTCTTCGAGTCAGCGGGCCTCCAGCTTTTCCACATGCCAACAACTTCTCATTGGGATAGACCTTCCCTTTTTGTCCACCATACAGCTTTCCCACTCACTGCTCGGCCAAATACAAGTAGTGGCGGCGGCGGCGGCAGGGGCCCGCCGACTCTCTTGTTTGCTCCTAAAAGCAGTTCTGGTTCTCATAGGTGGCTGTTCCTTGTTGATCGCCACAGACGTTATTAGTTTGGGGAACAAATAAAAGCACTCAGATGAATACCAGTGGCTGGTGTCGATAACTAGCTGTCTCCGTCTCCGTCCATCTGTCTGTCTGTCTGTCTCTCTCTCTCTCTCTCCTCTCTCTCCCCCGTGTGTGTGTGTGTGTGTGTGTGTGTGTGTGTGTGTGTGATGTAGGTAGGTAGACTGACCTACCGACTGATCGAGCAGCCAACTACCTACTTACCTACCTACCTACCTACCTACCTACCTACCTACTTATGTTCTCATCACACATTCTTACAATTGAGATAGAAGTCACATCCCATCGAATCCATCCTTTACAAAGTGCACAAGCCAGTGGGATTGGGAGTCTATTTGCAGAGTGACACACCCGTCACCGCTGTGTGTTTCCATCACCTCAAACCTGCAAACGGCCCCAGCCCGGGATTCCATACATCCTTGGGGTCACACACAGCCTACATAGGTGGGCACCGACAGAGAGAAACGGCAACAGCCTTAGCTCCTCTGTGCTGTTTCCAAGTGCTGCCTCTCCCCAACCACCTCCACCCCCACCCCCACCCCCGTCCTGTCTCGCCTCTCCTCCCTCGCCCACAGAGAAGTCAGTGACTCGAGAAGGAAGCCGATTCAGAAAGGACACAGAATTCAGCTTGGACGTGCTGTGAAAGGTGGACAGGGGATGCTTCGAAGGGCTCAAATGCTCCGTGCCTCTCCTCGACGGGAATGACAGCGCCGACACCTGCGGTCCTTGGCGATTTTTAGTCACCGCCAGAGGAGAGGGAGAAACGAGTTTGCGTCGCCGAACCCTGGGGGTTCACGGTGCAGCTGACGTGACCCTCTCGGACAGACAGACCCGGGAACTCCCTTGCTCCGGGTCGAGGAGAGGGTGTTTTGTTCTGTTCCTCACAGTGGTGCTTCAGGAGAGACATCGCTGACGATGGATCCTCTCCACCCTTTGTCAGTGTACGGTTCGGTGGCGCGAGGTACATTCACAATCCTCCTCGTCGTCGAGTGAACTCTGAAGGTGTCCTTTGATTTTTTTTTTTTTTTTTTTACAACCACCCCGGGCTCACGGCTTAAAGAGTCACGATTGGCCCGACGAGAGCCCTCGCCCCCTTCCTTCGGAGGTGCCGCGGGTCGGTGGGGTTGCTTCCCGTCTGGCCCTCTTCCTTCCTCTTTTTCGGGGCGAGGGGGTGCCGCATCAAGTCCCCAGTGAGGATGCGGCATGAGGCCGGGGATTTCCCGTGGGAAGGAAGCGGCTGGTAGAGGGAGGGCAGACCCGATCGAGCGAATTGGGAGAGGAACGACCCAAACCTGCACCTAGAGCAGAGCGTTGCCAGTGAGGAGTTGGCTTGCTGGGCCCATAACCCGGGGCGGAGGAGCCAAACCATCCCCTGCCAGGCCTCCCTCCACCGGCCCTAGAGACCCCGAGCCTGTGTGTGTCCTAGGAACTTGAACGCACCGAGACGAGATCGTCTGTTTGGCGTTCCCCCTCTGACTCGGCCCCCCCTCCTCCCGCCCCCGCCCCGCGCCACGCCGCGCAGCGCAGCGAGCGAGACGTGGGGTTAGACGTCAGCCTCCCCGACCGTGATTCTCACGTGCTTTAGCGGGGTTAGGGAATGGAGGGGGACTCTTTTGGCCCCAGACGAGGAGAGTTTCTCAGACGTCCAACCTCCTCCCTCCCTCCCTCCCTCCCTCCCCGCCTGCCTGCCCTTTGGAAGCTGCAGCCTAAGGGTGGGGGAGTGGAAGCAAGCCTTTGGATGGAGAGACGCCCGAGGCAAAGGGAAAGGCTCTGACCTGAACGCAGAGCTTTCTGCATTTGAATGAAAGCAATTCCAGGAGGCCCACGGGAGTGAATGGACCTGACCTCCCCTCCCCCCCCTCCCCTGGCTGGCGAGTCGCACCACCTCGGCACTGGAAGGCTAGAGGTTTCCTCCAAAATGGTGAACCGGGCCCCTTGTCTGCAGGAAAATCCCGCACGGGTGCGGCCCAGGTGGTATCTCGGGCAAGGCCGTCAGGGTGGCAAGAGGATGGTGGAGGAGACGAGACTTGCTCTGGGGCCACCCTCCCCTATGGGTGGCAGTGGGGGCGCGGGCGGGACCCCGGCCACTGGAGAGTGGGGCGGTGGTAGCTGCTGCCTGCCTGCCTGCCTGCCTGCCTGCCTGCCTGCCTGCCTGCCTGCCTGCCTGCTGGCTGAGGGCTGACAACTGAGAGCAACACAGGGCACACTGGCTCCTGCCACTGAATTCATTCCGGGAACCTTCTGTGCTTACGCACGAGGTGCCAGTTGCTGTGATGAACAAAGCTGAGCTCCTCTCTCTGCCTTTTTCTTAAGAGGCCCGAGTCGGAGCTACTACAGGGGCTTCTGATTTCTTGCCAAATGGAACCACCCGCCCCCTCCCATCCTGCCAGCCCAGACCCCTTGTACAAAAATCTCCACCGGAAGAGTGTCGACGCAAAGAATCCATAGCCAATCTAGACATCAAAATTGGGGTGACTTTATTAGGAGCCAAATTTGGAGGACCCTATAGCCCGGGGCCTTCCGGAAGGAAGGAAGGCTGGAAGGAAGGAAGGGCACCAAAGAAGTGGGGTGTCCAGAGCGGTTATAGACCGTCCAAGAGCATATATCACATAGGAACGCGATGTCCTTTTGACAACAGTCACGAGATTGCCCTGTCGGCACAGCGACGGGTGGACACCCCCGGGGAGCAGGTCTGCTGTCTCCAGCTGGGTGGCCACAGGATGAGCACCAAGATCGAATCCTAGCCTAGGGAGGAAAGCTGACCCTTAAGGAGAGGCCAACATGGTGGGGGTGGGGGTGGGGGGGGGAGTTGCATCCTCATCTTAAGGGCATCTGTGCTCGTCTCTGGGACGTGGTACATGCTCAGAGCAGATATACGATGCGTGGTCAGAGGCCGGTCGGGCCCTTTTGGGAAAACGAGGTCAGGCCAGATGAGCTTTACACCGAATGGCTTCCTCGTCGACTCCGATCTATCCTATCGCTTGCCATTGCATTCATCCGTGTCCCACTTTGGATCTATCGTTCATCTTTTGATAGAAAGCGTGGATGATCAAAATAGTGTCCCTCGGCGCCAGGCTGGAGGCTGCCTGCCCTGGGTCCGTCGTGTCCCTCGGTGCCGGGCTTTTAGCTCATTCCGTCGCCCGGTGGTCCGCGTTGGGGGGAATTCATCAGACAGAGGGGACGAGCATAGAGGTATATATTCCCAGACAGAGGAAGCTTTTCGTAGGTTGCAGATTCATTTTAGGCGGTCGCACGCACATTGTCTATGTGCTTTTCTAGGACTCTCCTTAGGTTTACATCGTTCACAGTCATAGAATAAGGACAGTAACGATGGATAGTGATTCATCCCTTTCTGAAGAGATAAGTTGAAAGTCAGTTCTTCGGCGTAGTCCTTATCAGAAGAGGAGATCTGCCCAGAGTTATGAGATCGATCGCCCGATCGACCGTCTCAAGTGGGCGAGCGATCGTGACCCTCCCTAGCTTGCGTGCCAGTCTGACGACACCGAGTAAAGAACACAACGGTCAGTTTGAAGATTAGGATCGGTACAAGAATTCACTGACACTCCTAGGTCACTGACACTCCGAGAAGCAAGAGAAATCGGGATTGCGATCCAGATCGGAAAAGGGAACCGATACCGGAAGGGAGCCCACCAAACACATCGAGACCGGGTGTAGGCTCGCTTAAGGCATGGACCTCATTTCCCATGTACTCGAGCAGAGACGACACACGGGAAGAAAGACTCGTCGGGTAGAAAGGCACAGCGCTCGGGTGGGAATGATTGCGCACGTGCCACCTTGGGATGCTGTAAGACTATATCCAAGGCCATTCCACTTGGAAGAGAAACCTTTCTCGTGAAAGACACTTCGGTAGTTCCTAAAGCTGTGCCTGCTCGACTATCGTGAAGGGCTTGTTCCGTCAGTTCAGTCAGAGAGCCTCTCTAGGCGGTATGGCATCTTCTGGCCCCAAGGGAGGAACAGATATAGCTAGTTGCTCGGTGGCCATCCCGGCGGAACACCGAAGGAGCCTATCTGGCCTTAAAGAGAGGGAGGGAGGGAGGGAGGGAGGGAGGTTGGCAACAGGCGTTAGCTCAATGAATCCTTCCCTGCATCCAAGGGAGGCTCGGGGTGCAGTGTGTTCGCCATGAGGCCTGGGAGCTCTCTGTGAAAAGAATCGGCTGCCAACCCGCACCGCCGCTCCTTTCCCCCTCATTATAAAGTGCCTCCATAACACCTTCACAGTCACGAAGAGTTTTCCTTTAAGCAAAGTTGGTTCCTACACTTGTCTAATTGCATAGGCCGCCCCATTAGGATCTTGGAAGGAGAGAGCTGACGTTTACTGAAGGGTGTAGCTCTAAGATGGAGGAGCGCTAGCAGAAGAGCTTCTGGCTGGCCCTGAGAGAGTCAATGCTTCTGAAAAAAGCTTTGCCAGCTGAGCTTTGAGTGTGCCGCGAGTTCTTTCTTTCCACCGATCCGATCCTGAGGATTGGGGGTGGCGGGAAGCGCAGTGGAAACGCTGCAGTATTGGCCGAATGTGACGGGTAGATTGAACGATCTGTCTGGAAAAATGAGTTCCCTGGTCGCTGTGTAACTCGAGAGGAATCTCCCCAAACAGGAATTACTTCCTCCGATCATCATTTGCCCAAAGCCTTTGCTACTCTGCAGGGAAAGGCCTCGACCCAACGTGAGAATGCACAAATCACGACAGGATCTATTTGTGTCCCTGAGATGGTGGCCTTTCGACAAAATCCCGCTGCCATACCTCCGAGGGTCCCTTAGGGAAGGGGAAAGTGGCCTTGGGACCCGTGAAGTGGTTTCCCCGGATGATCCTTTTGGCCTAGAACACGGCGAGTACAGGCTTTAGGGGCCACTGTGGGAGAGAGTTTTCAAAAGGATGGCTTTCCCCACGAAATCACCTTTTCGGGTGCCCATAGGCACTACGGGTTTCTCACTGGGCCTGAACCGCGTCTGTGAGGGGGTGGTCAAGATTTGCCCCTCGTGGACGGCCAGATCTGTTTCTCTCCGTCTGTGGTGAATTCTCGAGCCAGTAGGAGGAGCTCTTTTACTAGGCTGGCAGAGTGAATCGAGAGTCACAGGCGTTCTGGAGGCCGGAGAGCCTATCCAGCTTGATAATGTCTCGCTTAGCATTTCAGTAAGACCCCTCTGTAAACCAAATGAGGGGATAGAATGCAGTCGTGGTCTCTTCCTCTTCTAACGTGGGAAGCAGAACTGGGAAACAATGGTCACCTGCACAGTGTAACCTACGAAGGTTTATCATTGACTTGACAATGCTTCCCGTGCCATTCGGCGTACCACACACGCCTAAGTCACGTCTCCCTCTTTACAGGAAGAGAGAATACACTTCTTGGAGAAGTCCCAGGGCCCTTTGGAAATTCTCAAAGGAAAAAAAAAAATCAGAAGAAAGACTTCATTGAAGATAGGCATTTGGGGGAGCTTGTCAAACATACCGAAAGGTTTGAAAACACTTGGTCGGGCAAGATCGGGGGTCGCCGATCCTGTCACCGTGAAACCGTGCTCACTGCCAGGAGCAATGCTCAGCGATCCGTTCCGTCAAACAGCCAGGGGCAACGGAGCCTTGACAGAGTCAAGAAGCCTTCATGGAGAGACCTCAGTCCTTTGAAATAGGAAATGATCTTCACAAAACAGAGACCTCTGTCTTTTCGGTAAACTTACTCAAAGGTCAAGAAAAACCTTTTTGGATCAAGTCCAAGAAAATGATCCTTTGGAGAGAAAGAGAAAACCAAACTTTCACTGTGCACCAGCTTTCTTTTGACATGAAGCCTCATTTACTTATCCCCGGATTTATTTTTAATCTTCCACAACTTGACCATGCATAAAACTCCTCAGGTTTTACTTTCACAGACTTTCTATCGCTTACTTTTTACACTCAGAATTTGTCCCATGCTTTCCTTTTTTTTTTTCCTTCTAGTACTTTGGAACAAATTTATCTTTCTTCACAAAGCAAACAAAAATATGTCCGTTCTTCATACCTTTCTACTATTTTTTTTTTTTTTTTTTTACTGAGAAGATACATTTTACTTTTCTTGAATCCAGACACATTTTTCTTAATTGTTAGTAGCTTTAATTACGTATATTATTTAGAATTGTAACCCTTAGAAGCCTTAATTCTTAAGTAAAACCTAAGTAAGCAACTATGATAAACTGTGGTTTACACTAGTGTTGTGTGGCTTGACGGATTCATAAACGCTTTTTATAATTTCAGAAACACGTTCCTTTAGGGTATAATCTTTTCACAAAGCACAAGGCGTGTTTCCCGAGAGACCCAAGACACCTTCTCGTTTTTCTGTAGTAAGAAGCCGAAAGGAGATAAACGTATAATGAAAGTCTAATAGTTTATCTTACTTGGAAATTATCTAGACGGTTCCTGAACTTTTATCCTTTCATTTCACCTGGCAAAACTTCCAGGTTTCAAGTTCCCAAAGAGATTTTGGAAGCTATTTTAAGGACACACACCACCACATAATTATTGTTAAAAGTTCACCCGACGCTCATCTTTTTCACCTCTGTTGAGTTACCTGTTCTCAGTGACGATTTAGATTGCCTACACGACTTCACGAGACATCAGACAAAATTAGCCATCCTTTCAATGATTATTTTTCTGAACCAGTTTTGTAGTAGCATATCATGTGAACTTGAAAGACATTTGGGTGAATTTCTATTCCATTTAGAATGTAGGTAAGCGCTTACTTGAAGCCAGTTCAACAGAGCTGTTCCTTTTCGCCATACCGTCCGGAGGTAAAAGATCACACACGTGTAACATATAGACACACACGCACACACACACACACAACGGAGAGATGCAAGCAAGATTTCATGGCCCATTTAAAAAATTTTTAGCAGTTTGTGTCTGCAAAAGCTGTTTATTTTTCTCCATCCCCCCACCCTTTCTTTCGGTCTCCTCCCCTGTCGAGCACTTGTGCAGTTCTCAGCATGAAGCCAACCGGAGGAGGAGGAGGAGGAGGAGGAGGAGGAGGCCGCCACCCTGTCGGGGACGGGTCGGGCTTTTAGAAGCTCGAGTTCCCGCTTTCCTTTTAGTTTCGTTTTGCTCTAAAGTCTGGACGATAGCTGAGGACACTGTAGCGGCTTCAGAGCTGAATACGTTCAGTCTCGCACGTCTCCGTCAAGCGGTTTGTTCAGACGTTATAAACACAATGCTTTCCGATTGAAAGCCAAATGAAAAAGGTCAGCATGCCCCATTCACTCCAAAGTTCCCCCCAGGCTCGCCTGGCCTAGGAAATTCCCCCTAGGATCCTCGTTCCTAGGAATTCCCCCCTAGGTTCCTCTGACCTAGGGTACGTACCGGTACCCCCCTTCGGAACCTAGTCTTAAGGCTTGAACCAGCTCCAATAAAGTCGGGACCATCGACTTAAAATAAGGAGGTCCGGGTTTCAGGAGAACTCACGGGGGTCACCTGGAGAAGGCAGTGATCTGGGGGGCGGGGGCGGGGGCCGAATGGGCCCCCTATTGGTACCGAATGCCGGTTCAGTGTGGATTCCAGGTGGTCTCCGGTGGGCTTCTGTGAAATCCTGCCTCGACGACGCCAAGAAATGTCAGCGCAAAGAATCCATAGCCAATCTAGACATCGGAATGGGGATGAGTTTCTCAGGAGCCAAATTTGAGGACCGTATAGCCCGGGGCCTTCCTTCCCCAAGGAAGGAAGGGCACCCAAGAAGCGGGGTGTCCAGAGAGGCTCTAGACCGTCAAAGACCATATATCGCAGAGGAATGCGATGTCCTTTTGACAACAGTCACGAGATGGCCCTGTGGGCACGGCGACGGATGGCTCCCGCAGGGAGCGGGTCTGCTCTCTCGAGCTGGGTGGCCACGGGATGAGCACCACGATCGAATCCTAGCCTAGGGAGAACAGGTGACCCTGAAGGAAAGGCCCACGTGGTGGTGGGGGGGGAGTTGCATCCTCATCTTAAGGGCATCTGTGCTCGTCTCTGAGACACGGTACACGCTCAAAGCAGGTATACGCTGCGTGCTCAGAGGCCGGTCAGGCCCTTTTGGGAAAACGAGGTCAGGACAGATGAGTTTGACACCGGATGGCTTCCTCATCGACTCCAATAGATCCTGTCGCTTGCCATTGTACGTATCATACCTCACGCACACGCCACAGAAATCCAGCTGGTCTCCTTTTACCTCATCCACTTTTGAAGAGTCAGTCTCCTCTAAAGACCTTAGACTCCCTGACTTACTGCCACCTCCCTCTCCCTGGCACAATTCTCTCCCTGGATGCACGCTATCTTAGAGTCGTACGGCTCCTCCACCGCTCGGGTGAGCTGGAGGCGATATCCAAAAGTGGTTCGGGCGGTATCCTCGTCGATTCAAAATGACCTACAGACGAAATCGGCCATCCATGGGGTCCGGAAATCATGGACTGGCCCGTGCCCCCGATGAAATCGTTGCTCTGGAGACCCCGGCACCCATCTTCTCCGTGTTCTTCAAGCCTTTGCTCTCCCTCTTTTCACCTGATATCTCGCCTGATGGTTTGTGGGGGAAATGAGATCTCGTCTGACAAGAGCCGAACCGTCTTCCTTTCTCCGAACCGTGAGAAAAGGATAGGCACGGGCCCACCCCCACCCATCTCGTCCTTCTTCGCCCACCCCATTGTGTCAGAGAAAGGAGTCCCCCCCCCCCCCCGGAAAACTCCGTGCCTCCTCCTGTCAAAAGCTGAAACCTGAGGGCAAATGCTTCCGTGGAAAGGACACCAGAACATTGTTTGGAGTGACCTACAGACACTTTGAAAGACAACTACAACAAAAACAAAGAAACCAAAGCTTACCTACTCTCCCCCGCACACACACACACACACCCCCCCCCCCCGTCAGATGGCAGGCGCAAGAATGGAGTGCTGACCCTCCTTCTTTTCTTCCTGGAAGCGGGAGGTCGACCGGCCAACCCACCAGGCCACCTCCCCCCACCGTGGAAGATCTCCTCCCTATCCTAGAAGGAGAGTGATAGTCTCATCTTACGGTCAAGGTCGGGAAGTCGAGAACGAGAGAACCCTGTACACACAGACCTTGCGAGCGATGCGGATTCCTCCAGCCCGCGAACACGGAATATCTTTCCATCGCTTGATGTCTTCTTCGGTTTCTCTCAGCCACGTCTTCTAGTTTTCAGCATCTGGATCTTTCGCCTCCTCGGTTACGTGTCTTCCTTGGGAGTGTGTTCTTTTTGTCGTGACGGTCAGTGGGATCGCATTCTTCACCTCGCTTTCCACTGGTTCGTGATTGGCGTGTCGAAAGGCAAGAGATCTTTGTAGGTGGACGTGTATCCTGCACGCTGACCGTACTTGTGGATTATTTCTAGCCGTGTTGGGGTGGATTCTGCAGGGAATCTATTTTCTATAGAGAATCGCGTCCTCCGCAAAGAGTGAGAGTTTCACGTCTTCCTTTCCGACTTGGATCCCTTCTGTTTCTTTTCCTTGCCTGATTGCTCTGGCTCAGACTTCCAGTACTATGTTGAATAAGAGTGGCGGGAGTGGGCCTCCTTGTCTTGTTCCCGTTCCCAGAGGAACGGATTTCGGCTTTTCTCCATGGAGTATGCTGTGGGGCTGTGGGTTTGCCACAGGCAGCCTTGATTGTGTGGAGGGGCTTTCCTCCCATACCCATGTTCGTGAGGGTTTCTATCACAAGCGCATGTTGGATGTTGTCAAACGCTTTCTCCGCCTCTACGGAGATGATCGTGTGGTTTCTCGTCTTCGTGGTGTGAACGTGGCGTCTTCACATGGATTGGTTTGCAGATGTGGACCCATCCCCGCGTGCCTGGAATGCACCCCCGCTCGGTCCTGGTGTAGGATCCTTCGGATGAGTCGCCGTCTTCGACTCGTGAAGATTTAGTTGCGGAGTTTTGCGTCGATGTTCCTCAGGGATACTGGCCTGTAGTTTTCTTTTCCTGTGCTGTGCCGGCCTTCCTCGTCTGGGCCTGATATCGGGGACCCTGTGGGCCTCGTAGACTGACTTGGGAAGCTTCCCCTCCTCTTCGATTTTTGGGAAGCGTTTGAGAAGGATAGCGATGAAGCCTTCTTTGGACGTTTGGTGGAACTCATCGGGGAAGCCGTCTTGTCCTGGACTTTTGTTTTCTTTGGGGAGGTTTTTGGTGACTGTTTCAATCTCCTTTCTTGGGATGGGTCTGTTCAGGTTCTCTGTTTCTTCTCGACTCGGTTTGGGGAGGTTGTGTGAATCTAAGAATTGATCCCTTTCTTCCAGGTGATCGTCCAGTTTGTGGGCGTATAGCTCTTCCTAGTATTCTCTTAGAATCCTTTGCCTTTCTGTGGCGCCTGTCGTCATTGCTCTTCTTTCTTTTCTGATTTTATCTGAGTCTTCTCTTGTTTCCTCTTAGTGAGTCTGGCTAAGTAAGGGCCTGTCAGTTTGGTTTATCTTCTTGAAGAACCAGATCTTCGTGTCCTTTTTACTTTATCTATTTATTTCTTTAGTCTCTATTTCATGTCTGTCTGCTGCCGTTTTTCTTATTTCCTTTGGGCTCTCTTTGTTCTTCTCGTTCTAGTTCTTTTGGGTACAGGGTAAGCGTGTTCACTTGAGATTTTTCTTGTCTGTTGAGGTAGGCCTGTCTTGGTATTCATGTCCCTCTCAGGACTGCTTTTGCTGCAACCCATAAGTTTTGGTATGTTGTGTTTTCATTTTCACTTCTCTCTGGGTTTTTTTTTTTTTTTTAATGTAAACGTGTGTGCGGTTTTTTGTTGTTGTTGTTTTTGATAGAAAGATTGGCCCTGAGCTAACATCTGCTGCCCATCTTCCTCCTTTTTTTGCTTTTTCTCTCCCCAGAGCCACAGTAGATAGTTGTACGTCATAGTTGTGCATCCTTCTAGTCGCTCTACGTGGGACGCCACCTCCGCATGGCTTGATGAGTGTCACGTCAGTCTGCCCCCAGGATCTGAACCGGTGAACCCCGGGCCGCCGAAGCGGAGTGCGTGAACTTAACCGCTACGCCGCTGGGCCGGCCCCTCCCTCTTTTTTTTTGGTCTTGAAGTCTGCTTTTCTGATAGAAGGATGGCTACCCCTTGCTTTCTTTCTTTGGCTTGCCATTTTCTCGCAGTGTCATCTTCCATCCCTTCCCTCTGAGCCCATGTCTGTCTTGAGCGCTGAGATGTGTTTCCTGGAGGCAGCACGTGGTTGGGTCTTGTTTTTTCGTCCATCCAGCCACTCTGTGTCTTTGGATCAGTGAATTCAACCCATTTACATTTAGAGTGATTCTCGATAGGTGGGGGCTTCATACTGCCGTTTTCTCTGTTGCTGTCTGGTTGTTCTATCTTTCCGTGGTTTCTTTTCCCTTGCCTTTCTCACTGCCCGTTCAGGTGGGTGGTTTTCTGGGAGGGTTTTCTCTCTATCGACGATTTGTGACTCTGCTCTGATGTTTTGGTTTGGTGGTGACCGTGGGGTTGGTGTAAAAGCTCTCAGAGATCAGATAGTCCACTTTCTGACAGCCCCCTATCTCCACTAGCCTAAGCAGGTTCCATCCCTTTCCTCTTCCCCTTCTCTGTGTTTCTTGTCACAAATTATTCTTTTTTGTGTTGTGAGGTTGGGACCCCGTGGAGGTGTTTCTTGTTATTTTCGATGCTTTCTTTCCCTTTCTCCTGGCCGTGATAACGAAGTGTTTGCTCGCCTCTTCTGACGGAGAGCTGCAACGTTCTGGTGTTTGTCGGCCTGTCTATCTCCTTGCTCAAAGCTCTGTGAACCTTTGCCTTTTTGTTTCAGGCAGGAGGGCTCCCTTCACCGTTTCCTGTAAGGCAGGCCTAGTGGCGGTGAACTCCCTCAGCTTTTGTGGATCTGGGAACGCTTTTCGTTCTCCATCACATCAGAAGGATAATTTTGCTGGGTAGAGTATTCTTGGCTGAAAGTCTTTGTCTTTCGGTGCTTTGACTAGATCCTTCCACTCCCTCCTGGCCTGTAAGGTTTCTGCCGAGAAATCTGCCGAAAGCCTGTCGGGGGTTCCTCGGCGGGTTGTTTTCTTCTCCCTCGCCGCCCTTCCTAGTTTTTCTTTGGCTTGGACTCTTGGCAGTTTTCATAGTCCATGCCTCGGAGAGGGTCCTTTTGCATTTGTTGTACTTAGGAGTTCTAGTGGCGTCCTGTACTTGCATGTCCAGTTCCTGCCCCAGGCTTGGGAAGCTCTCAGCTGTTATTTCCTTGAATAAGCTCTCTGCCCCTTCCTCCCTGTCTTCTCCCTCTGGGAGACCTAGAAGCCGTGTGTTACTTTTCCTAAGTGAGCTGGAGATAGTTGACAAAGAATGTCTTCATTTTTCCGTCATCTTGGTTCTCTCGCCGCCTCCTCCTCCTCCTCCTCCTCCTCTTCCTCCTCCTCCTCCTCCTCCTCCTCCTCTACTCGAAGCCTTTCTAGGTTTCTGTCTTTGACCTCACGAATTCTCTCCTCTACCAGGTCTGCTCTGGTGTTTGTTTGTTTGCTTTTTATGCTTTTCTACATTATCTTTAAATCTCATGAATTGGGTCCTTCGTATCCAGAATTGATGTTTGGTTTTCCTCTTAGAGCTCCAATCTCTTTGGGGAAGTATTCCTTCCGCTCATTGATTTTATTCCTGAGCTCATTGAATTTTCTGTCGGAGTCCTTTTGTAACTCCCTGAGTTTCTCTATGACAGCCGTGTTGAGTTTCTCTGTCGGTTAGACTGTAATCTCCTGTGACCTCAGGTTTGGTTTCCGGAGAGTTGTCCTTTTCCTTCTGTTATGCCGCGCGACTGTATCTCTTCACGGTGTTTGATGACTCGGTCCTCTGCTGGCACATCTGTGGTAGTCATCACCTTTTTTATTTGGCCAAGGCTTTGGTTACTTTGGTTCTCATCACCCGGGTCTTGTGTTCCTCCACTGGCTCTCCACGGGCTCACACTGCTGTCCCACCCACCACCTGTGCCGCTGTCCCCGGGTTGTCGTGCGGTGCTGGTTGCACCACTGCCAGGAGTGCTGTGCTCACAGGTGTTGCTGTCACCGGTGGGGGCCCGGGGACCCGGGGACCTGTGTGGAACCCACACGGCTGGTGAAGCCGGTGTCGGGGTTGCCACCGCTGGGGGCTGGGTCACCGGTCCTGCTGCGGTTTCTGACGCTTCCGGCCACAGACTCCACATCCCACCGCGGGGGTGGTGGCGGCGGCGGCGGCGGTGGCAGGGGGCTGTTTTTTTCTGTGCCTGCCCCGTCTGCTCACAGCTCTGCCGGTCAGGCAACTCTGCGTTCACGTGGGCTCGGCCACTGCCACTCGGCAGGGCACGTTCCCGTGGGCTGGGCCACCATCACCGCTCAGTGGGGCACGTTCGTGCAGGCAGGGCAGCCACCGCTCGGTGGGCGCTCCCCCGGGCCAGGCATCCGCCACTCCGTGGGTGTTTGCACGCCGGCCGGGCTGCCCCTGCCTCCACTCACGGTCATGCTGGCTTCAGCGCGAGGACTCACGTCCTGCATCGCTGCCCCTGTAGAGGAGGAGGGGGCCGCTCCCCTAGTTCCACTGCTTCCCAGGGCCCCGGTTCACTCACCTTGAGATGTACAGCTCTGTGGGGGATCAGAATTGGCCACCCCAAAATGTGTCTCTTTGGTTCGATGACTTTTAAGAACAAAAGACGCTGAAAGAAACTCCGACCTCCCCCCAACCGCCTTTACAAAGAATTTAACATAGAAGGGCCTGTTCCGGGAAGGAGCTCACGCCATCACTGTAATGGAACGCAAAACGTGTCTCTCCCCAGTCACATTGCCTGCAGTTGTCCCGTTTCTATTTCCATCTCCGTGTCAATGGCCTTCCTCTCCCTTGAAGCCCCAGACCACTTACCCCCCAAATCCTCCTTTGTCTTTAGCTGAAGAGAATATGTAAACTGGCAGCTCGGCCATTTGGGTGAGTTGCTCGGTTTTCCTGAGTCCCTCCCATGTATACATGTGATAAAGCTTTGCTTGATTTTTCCCCTGCTCTTCCATCTCATGTCGATTTGACTGGTAGCCCGACCGGAAGGACCGACAGTGGGTAGAGGATTTCTCTTCCTGCCCTATATATAGCTGCATGGATCTCTCAGGTTTCCTGTGGTGCTGTGTAGGGAATCCCGTGTGGGTCGAAAGATGTCCATTTGGTTGTACCTTCAAAGGGAGAGACAAAGGGAACAACTCACGCCACCACGACACTGACGTCACTCTGATAAACTTTTCACAATCCTTTCATTGTATGGCACGTGTACTTAAAATAACTTCCAAACTCTCTTTGGTGACTTGAGACTTTGAAGTGTCGCTAAGTGAAATTCAGTGATAAAAACACTGGTGGAGGGACCGGCCCAGCGGCATAGTGGTTAAAGTTCACGTGCCCCACTTCGGCGGCCTGGGGTTCGCGGGTTCGGATCCCGGGCACGGACCGACGTGCCGTTTGTCAAGCCAGGCTGCGGCAGCGCCCCATACAAAGCAGAAGAAGATGGGCATGGACGTTAGCCCAGGGCCAATCTCCCTCATCAAAAAGGAGGAGGATCGGCGACGGATGTTAGCTCAGGGCTAATCTTACACACACACACACACACACACACACATTCATTGACTATCTAGATCGTTTCCAAATAAGATAAAATATGAGACCGTTAATGACTAAATATAGGTTTCACCACTGTTGCCTTCTTAGGATAGAGAAACTAAGAGATGTTTGGGTCTATCAATAAACATGTCTTGACATTGACATGTCTTGACTATGAAATAACACGTTTCAAGACGTTCTAAAAAGTATTTATGAATTTGCCAGGCTACAGAATGCTAATGGAAAAGACAGTCTGTAATGGCTTACTGATTTAGTTTTCAAGACAAATTAAAGTTTCTGAGCGTTAAAAATGCCAATTCATATACGTGATTAGAGCTCCTAAAATTAATAAGGGAAACATCTTTGTATTCAGGGAAAGTAACATGGATGTTTGCACTAAAGACAGTATTAACAAAAATGAAGATAGTTTTGTTTTCTGAAAAGGCTATCAAAGGTTTGTGGCTAAAAAAACAAAACTCTGAGACAAAAGTTTTGTGCGTGGTCAAGTTGGTGAAGATGGACATGAATTTAATGAATGGGCCGGCTCGGTGGCGTGGCAGTTAAGTTCACGTGCTCCACTTCTGGCGGCCCAGGGTTCACGGGTTCGAATCCCGGGCACAGACTGGTGCGCCGTTTGTCAACCCATGCTGTGGCAGTGTCCCACATAAGATAGAGAGGAACATGGGCACAGATGTTAGCCCAGGGCCAATCTTCCTCAGCAAAAAGAGGAGGACTGGCAATGGATCATAGCTCAGGGCTAATCTTCCACACACATGCTTGTGCGCATGCACGCGCACGCACGCACACACACACACGCACGCAAGCACACACACACACACACCTCAAATGAATTCAATGAGGTAAATGAGTTTCAGTACCAGAAGTAAGCTGGTACAAAATTAGAATTTGTGTTTCTCTCTCTTAAAAGGATACTTTTCTCTAACTTCTAGTCTGCTCTTGATAAAGACATTGTAAAAGGTTTCTCTTGACCTTTGAGTCAATCTACACAAAAGACAGAAATTCTATGTTTTGTCTAAGTAATTTCCTAGGCTGAAGCCTCTGTATTAAGAGAACTAAGTCTTTGGGTTTTTTTAAACTGGTTTACTCTCTCTATTTGCCTTTCACATTTTCTTTTCTAAGGGAAACACGTTGTGGGGGATTGGAATTGGCCACCTCAAGATTGGCCACCTCTCTCTACCTTGCTCTGAAGGACATTTGACCTTCCCCCTCCCAACTGTCTAAAGGAATTTGGGATAGGCCCAAAGACAGGCCTCACCTTGGAAGACTCTGGGTATCGATAAACCAGGGGGGTCTTTGCTACACCCATTCTTATCAAAGTTCTGTGTACCAAACAGTTACATTTGTAAGGAAAATCTCCAGTTGTAAAGCTATATCTCCTTCTCTGTAGGGGGAAGAGAGGCGGATGACCTTATCTCTAGAGACTGGTCAGTGTGGAAGGAGAGGCCTTAAATCTGCATAATAACTTTATTGTGCTTTTCTTGCAATCCCTCATGGCTGACACTCCCAACTCCCCCCCACTCCAAAATCCTCGTTTGTCTATAGAAGAGGAGAATCTCCACCATTTTGTCAAGAGACATTCCCTGGTCTCTCCCGTGTATGTGTTTTATAAAGCTTTGCTTGATTTTTCTCCTGCTATTCGGCCTCATGTCAATTGAACTTGTGGCCCAGCCAGAAAGGACCCAGAGTGGGTAGAGAATGCTCTTTCTCCCCATCAATGTGCACTGTTTAAGATTAAAAAATATCTAAGCGCAGAAGATGTACACATTTTTTTTCTAGGTCCATAGAACAGCACAACGTAAACATTTACCTCATTTCAAACACACACACACACACATGCAGCATGGCATTGTGCGGGTGTACTGGAACTTGATTTGTTGACTGAATGTCTGTGACGTCTCTCCCGACCCCCCACCCCCACCAGCATTTTGGTCGGTTTGCTTGTTTGTCATGACGGTAAGGACTGCTGAAATCGATATTCTTATCACCACACGTGCATTTGCACCCACGCTCCCTGCCCCCGTGTGTTGTCTTTGGACTTTGTTGTGGCCCGTGCAGAGACACTTGTTGTCTTTTCAACTTTTCAGCGGTCAAGTGTGTCAGTCATTTCCTTGATGGCCTCTGGGCTTTGTCTGCTTCAGAAAGACCTCGTGGGCTGGAAATGACAGAATACAAACAATTCCTCCGTCATTGTTGTCGTCCGAGGACGGCTCGCATGGTTTCGGTTTGATAGTCCCCGCCTGCCACATTTTTCTAAGTCCTCCCGGGAGCCCGGGAAGCGTTCGGGCCGCTCCAGGAAGCTGGTGCCGGCAGCCCCGGCCTGCCTGCTGGCGTCTCTGAGGGAATCTTCCACATCTGTGTCAGCCAGCAGGCCCGGCCCGGGAGTCGCATGGGGAGTCTGTCCCCTTCCCGGCAACGGCCCCCACCCCCCTCGCCCCAGTTTTCCGAGTACCCCTTCTGCACCCGGGGTCGCGCCGTGCCAGCGGGGTGCTCCGCGAGAGGGACGCCCCAGGACCTCGCGGGACGCCCTCCCGGCCGCCCCAGCCTGAGAGACACGATCCGAAGTGAGCCGGGACGCGACCGGGCGGTGGGCCGAGGCAGTGCACTCTCGCCGGCCCGCGGTCCGGATCCCTCCCGCTGACGTTCGGGCTGATTGTCGGGTGCCACCTGGCGGCCGCTTTTATGTGGCACTGGCAGACGGGGAGACAACGTGGGTCAATGGAACAGAAAAGGACAGAGACCCAAGCAGATACGCCCAAGCCCCACCGAATTTTGGCCATCGTGCAAAAGCAATCCACCGGAGTCCAAAGACGGCCCTTCCATCAAATGGGAGTAGGGCCCACTCTGGATGGAACACCCAGAGTTTCTTCTCTCCAGAGCTCCCGCGACATAGGCAAGGGATGGGACTTTGGAAGGACCTCTGTGTGGTTTCCAGTTCGGGGCTGTGACGAACGGAGCTGCTAAGAACATTCACGTCCAGGATTTTGCGTGAATGAACGTGAACGTTGTCGGGGCCCACCGGGGGGTGGCGTCCTCCAGAGCCCCCCTCGGGCTTGAGGCCTCACTCCCTAGAACTCACGGGACACCAGAAAGCTGACTTCCTGGCGGTCCAACGGAGACCGCAGGGCCCAAGGCCCACCCCCCACCCCCCCCACCCCCGCCCCAGAAATCACACTGGGAGTCTCCACTACCCAAGGCCCCAGCTAAACAAAGACACTCTTAGGAGGCAGGATAGTCCAAGGGCTTAGAGATGGCCACTTTTTGCTGTCTTTTTTCCTTGCGTGTGAGTTTTGGAAACCCCCACGCTGTTTTCCATAGCGGCCCTACCATTTTCCGTCACCACCAGTGAGGCGTGAGTGAGTGACTCGCCTGGTCCACGACCTCACCAGCAGTTGGATATCGTTCCCGTATTTTGTGGAAGGCATTCTGCCGAACGTGTCCAGAGGCTATCTCACTCCAATTCTCATTTGCATCTGCAGGAGACGGCTCACATCTTTTCACATGCTTATTGGCCATTCATCCTTATCACCTCCTCTCCAGGTGAAAGAAATGCCGGCTCTGTCTTTTTGTCTATTTTGTATTTGGATTTCTATTGTTTTCCAGAGAACCGCTGCTGGGGGCCGGCCTGGTGGCGTAGTGGTTCAGTTTGCGTGCTCCGCTTCAGCAGCCCAGGGCTTGCGTGTTTGGATCCTGGGCCTGGGCCTACACACCGCTCATCAAACCACTCTGTGGCAGCACCCCACAGACAAAGTAGAGGAAGATGGGCACAGCTGTTAGCTCAGGGCCTATCTTCCTCGAGCGAAAAGAGGAAGCTTGGCAACAACAGCTGTTAGCTCGGGGCCACTCTTCCTCGCCAGAAAGAAAGAAAGACAGAAAGACAGAAAAGAAAACAAAGTATCCAGATACACGTGGAGTCTTTTCCTACTCTGTTCTGTTCCACCGGCATCTTGGTTCATCTTTATGTGAAGACTATCAGATTCTGATTCCTGTCCTTTTGTCACGAGACTGAATCACCTAAAGTGCCGCCGCTCTTTTGTTCCTTTCTAAGGATGTCTTCGCTATTCTTCACCTTCTAAATATTCATAGAGAGGATGGAATCTGCTAGTCTAATTCTACCACACACTTGGAACCACTGTTCCTTGCCTCCCCTAGGATTGTAGCTTTGCCCGTTTTCCTGTGGTTCTACCGAGTCTACGGTCTATCCGATTGAAAATGATGTTTTTCTTTTGAATTGTTCTTTCTGTCTTTCCCAAGTCTTCTTTTTGTCTCTAGTAATACTTTTTGCCTTCGATTCTACTTTGCAGCGAATGAACTTCTACCCGCTTTTTTGGGGGGTAGAGTTGACCTATTCTGCCTTTTCCCATATGTTTGACCCTCTGTCGTGTTCGTAGTTAGATCTACGTCTTCGAAAAGCTGTCCACATTTTATCTTTTTTTTTTTTTTTGGTGAGGAAGACCAGCCCTGAGCTAACATCCATTGCTAATCCTCCTCTTTTTGCTGATGAAGACTGGCCCTGGGCTAACATCCGTGCCCATCTTCCTCTATTTTATATGGGACGCCGCCACAGCGTGGCTGACATGCAGTGCGTCGGTGGGCACCCGGGATGCGAACCGGTGAACCCCGGACTGCCAAGCGCGGACGAAACCGCTACGCCACCGGGCGGCCCCCATGTCTACATTTTATCTTAATGAAAGCATTCAGTCCACTCTCAGTGGATGTCATTACGGATCTGTTTGAGGTTCGATCTTTGCTATGCCTTTTGTATGTGTTCATGTTTTTTCTTTCCTTTCTCCTTTTGAATTGGTGTCATGTGTCTAATGTTTCCTAGGTTAGTTTTGAAGTGATACACATTTTTCTATCATCTGAGTAGCTACCTTTCTTGAACAAAGTCTCATGTTCATTGGTCCTTATACCTTCTTGCCAGAGAGTGTCAGGATCCCGTTTACCTCCTGCTGACTTCTGACTTCTAAGTTGCTATTGTCGTGTGCTTGAATTAATGTGTGTGTGTGTGTGTGTGTGCATATATATATGTGTATAGAGATGTCTACGTATACATACATGTATATGTATGTCTATATATGTATATGTATATACGTGTGTGTATACACACACACACACACACACACACACACACACACACACATATATATATATGTAAAACTTTGTTTATTTTCTTAAAGGCCTGTAACATCTTGTCACTTTATATGCATTCTTTATTTACTTGGAGCAGCCCACATATCTATGAATTTTGTGATTCTTAGTTTGTTTCTGCTTCTCCATCCTATTCTCTGGGATGCTTCCTTCTTCTTAAAAATAGTCTTCACTGTTATCCTTTTGGTTGGTATGTGAAGGATAAACCTCTGTGTTTGCTTTTACTATACATGTGTTCCTGTCCTCTTTTTCTCCAAAAGATATTTTTGCTTCATAAATAATTCTTGGGTTTGTCACTACACACTTTTAGCACACTAAAGCTATCTTCCCGTTGTGACCCAGGTTCTATTTTTTCTGTTGAGAAATTAGGTACTACTTTAATTTTTTTCCTCTTTGATGAAATCCCTCTTTCTTTTCCTTTTACAACATCTTTCCTTCTCTCTCTCTCTCTCTCTCTCTCTCTCTCTCTCTCTCTCTCTCTCTCTCTCTGCCCCCGCCCCTTCCTCCCTCCCTCCCTCTCCTTCTCTCTCTCTACTTTCTTTCTTCTACTTTTCACCCCCTCCTCACTGCTTTCAGGTGTTCTCCTTGTAGTTTTCTTTCTTATTTTTCAACTTTATTACAATCGCTGCAGGTGTGCCATTCTTTTTTTGGTCAACCTTGCAATCTACTGAGCCTGTCGAACCTGCGGAGCAGTCATTCATCAGTGTTAACGTTCCTAGTCATTTTCAATGCAAATATTGTTCCTGCCCACGCCTCTCTTTACCTTCTGTGATCCTAATTAAGTAAATGTTTGAAATTTTTACTGGATGCTCATGGCCTCTCTCTTTTCTTCACCGTTGTGCCTCTTGGGGCTTTGTTCTAGACTTCTTTTCTGGCATTGACCCTATTCACTAAGTTTTTAGCTCTTTCTGAGATGTGCAGTTTTGAGCGGATCCATTGAGTTCTTAATGCGATTTACGTTTAGATTTTAGAATTTTTGGCTTCATGTTTTAAAATTTGCTTTGTCATTTCCAAAGGTATGTTCCACTTCTCTGTCACAATGTTTAAACTTGGTTTTTCTTCCCGTGAGCCTAGTAAGCATAATTCTACAAAGCTAATGTCAGGAGATCAGCTGAGTTTGCTGAGAGAGAGCTGTGCTGCCAGGTGTCAGAGGACTCAATTAAAAAATAAAAACACAACCCAAACATAAAAGGAGGAAGCCTTTAATTACTTACGGTGACTGTGTAAGCAAGAGGCTAAGACAGGAAAAAATGTCAACTCCTCCTATTTCATTTTCCCACATAGAGTGGCACACCGGTTGAGTGCCACGTGGGTCCACACAGAGTTTGGGGGGGAGTATCACCGTTCAGAGAGCCCCAAACGAAATGCCCCAGTTTTTTTCAGTAAACCCTGGAGTCTGGGAGAGGCTCGGGGGTGGGAAAGTGCCAAGTACCGAATCAGAGTAGGGAAGAGGGCCTTCAAGCTTTCCCCCTCTTCCCTCCAGAAGGCCACCTCAGCAGAGGTGCCTGAAGAAGACCTCCACCTGAGTACTAAAAGAAAGAGACGTAGTAATGCAGGTGCCTTCTCCCAGTGCTTGGGGGGGGGGGGCGTTCGCTTGGAATCTCCTTCATCCAATTTTAGGGGCTGAGATTATTATCGGCCGACAGGATGTCTCAAAGTTGGGATGCAGACTGACTTCCTTTTTGTTCGCTTGACCCCTAACGTGTGGCTGTTCGGGATCCTACTCCTAATTTCTGGGAAGGAGCAAACCAAAGTGCCTGCCTCAGCGGGATCCGGACTCAAACATTTTTTCCCCTAGATTTGTCGACCTGCCCACGTTGTAGGTTAGCCTCTCCTCGGTCTCTTCTAGATTTGCAAATGTCCATCAGGCAAAGGCAGTTGCAAAATGTCAGATTTGGCTCTGGATTTGTAGTCGATCAGAGCAAGAGAGAGAGACAGAGACAGAGACAGAGAGAGACAGAGAGAGCCCTCAGGTCGCACAGTTCCAGTCTGCACAAACTGCAACGACTATGGCATAGGTAAATAATGCCAGGTCTGCAACAATGTGGTTCAAATTTCATTGACCAGAGTTTATAGACGATAACTGCATGAAGTAGAGAATTCACTGCTGCCTGTTCGGTCCGTACGTTGCCACGACTTAAATCACAAATCTGCAATGTCATCAGTGACCCACCCCTCCATGTCTTTCAAAGCCTATCGGTGATTGCTTGGTGTGTGTCTGTTGTCCAGGTCTCCCTCTCTCTCTCTCTGTCTCTCTGTCTCTCTGTCTCTCTCTCTCTCTCTCTCTCACACACACACACACACACACACACACACACACACACACACTTACACACAGAGCAAAGCGTGTAGTTGTGCTTCTCCTTGTCTCCCTCCAAGAAAGAAGAACCCAAAGGGGGAATTGCCTGAGATGGATACAAGTACGACCAAAAAAAGAGGAAGAGGGGATGACGCTGGACGGGATTCGGAGGCAGCTGCGCATAGATAGGACAACACTGCCTCCATGTGGGGAGACTGTAGACCAAAAAAAAAAAAAAAAAAAAGAGAGGAAGAAGGGATGATGCTGGCTAGGATTCGGAGGCAGCTGCGCATAGATAGGACAAGACTGCCTCCATGTGGGAGACTTGTAGACGTGCGACCAGAGGTCCTGAGTGCAGGCGAGCTTCTTCACATACACGAGGGCAGGCCGAAGACGTCCCGGGGGAGTGAGAGGGGTGAAAATGTCCACACTGAGGGCACTCTGGAAAAAGAATTGCAGATCTTATCTTTGGTAAGGAATGTCTACCCAGAGTCTACGGAGAAATCCTGAATCAGAAAGCAAACAGGAAAACGATCCCCAAACCCCGAGTTTCAAAAGACACTTGAACCAAGAAGGTACACAAATCATGTCTAAGCACGTAAAGATTGACTCCATGCGGTTGACCTTTAGGAAAGCGCCAAGGGCATGAACAGACGGAGACGCCACTACACGGCAGCCAGAATGGCTGACGTGGATCCCACCACCCATACCCACTGTTCACAAAGCTGTGGGAGAACCGAAATCTCCATGTGCTTTGGCGGGTGTGGAGCGGGGAAGGTACACTGGGTCCAAGCGCTCTGTCGCTCTCTCAAGGAAGGTGACGGATTGATTTTGAAAGTGAAAGTGAGGTCCTACGACGTGATGTGTCATGTCACGGAACAGCCCGACGTCGCTATCGACCTGAGTTCCAACACCCGCACGCGCGCGGAAACACACGGTGTGGCGTGGTACGGACGTCCCCGCGTATGCTTTTTTTCACCGAATCGACCTGGATCCTCTCGCTTCGCCGCCATTTTTGTTGCTCCCCGGCGGCCGGCGATCCGAATCCGTCAGGCTGGCGTTGGCGCCGGCTGTCGGGCGCCACCTGGCGGCCGCTTTTATAGCGTTTCTGTCCCCGGGAGCTCCGGCGACGTCGGCAAGGGACGGGCCTCGGCGGCGGTGACCGAGGCAGAGTTCCGGGAGGCCGGCGGCCCTCACGGGATCGGTCCCCGTCGTGCCGGGGTGTGTGCGCGCCGCCGGCCCGCCGGAGATTGGAGCTGCAGGAGAGCGGGGGAGGTGGCTGTCGCCGCGCTTCCCGGGGCCGGCGGGGTGGCCGCGGGTGGGGGCCGCCCGGGCGGGTCGACCAGCAGACGCCGGTGCCCCTCCACCCCCGGGCACCGACCGAGGCCGCCGCCGCGGGGCGACGGGAGAGGGAGTCCCGCGCCCGGATGGCGTCCCGCGGGTGGCCGGGTGCTCGGGCCTTCCGTGTCACCGATGTCTTGGACGCGCCCCGCTCCGGAGGTGGGGGACCGGCCCGGGCCTCGCGGGGAGGCCCGTGGAGGGCACGACTGGCTCGGCCGCGGGCACGGGCGGGTCCCGGTGGTCGGACTCGCCTCGCCTCGGCGAGGTTTCCGAGTCCCGCTCCGGCGGCGAGGACCGGCCCGGGGCTCCCGTGGTGTCCATGTCATCGGAGGCGCCTCTGCGGATTCTTTCCCCCCCCCCCCAAGTCCCGCTCCGGAGGAGAGCGCGCAGCGGGCCCTGCCCTCGGGCGCGGGCCGGGGAGGGCGTCGCCGGTCCGGTGCGCGTGCCCGCGTGGGTCCGGGGCCGTCGGGCTCGACGTCTGTCCTCCCTCACCAAGTGTGCCGTATCTGGGGCCCGGAGGTGGGGAGCGGCTGGAGCCGCCGGTGGAGCCCCGGGTGAGGGCCGGGGGTCGCGGCGTCGGACGCTGGCCTGGCCGCGCGGGCCCTGGTCGCTGGAGGCGCCTCCGCGGACTTTGTGTTTTCGCCCAAGTCCCGCTCCGGAGGAGAGCGCGGAGCGGCCCCTGCCCTCGAGTGCGGGCCGGGGAGGGCACGGCCTGTCCGTGGCGCGTGCCCTGGTCGCCGGAGGCGCCTCCGCGGACTTTGTGTTTTGCCCAAGTCCTGACCCGGAGGCACGGACGGACCGGCCCCTGCCCGCGCGGGCGAGCCGGGGAGGGTGTCGCCGGCCGGCTGCGGCTCCCGCGTGTCCCCGGACCCCTCTGCCCCCACGCTTCCATCAGGGGTCGACCAGATGGCCCTGGGAGCTCCGGGGGCTGGGGGCGATGGGCTCGTGCTGGGGGGCTGGGGGGCAGTCCCGTGATCCAGGGGTGCCCTCGTGATACGTGGATTGGCCCCGCTGTCGCGCGCGGCAATTCTTTCGCCAGAAATCGCCATTTTCTGCCACCAGGTAGGTGCTGGCACGCTCTCGTCGGGTGACTCGCCCGGGAGTCTCTGGGTCTCTGGACACGCGTGCGGGGTTCCGGGCTTGGAACGTGCGCCTGATGCCCGGTTCTGCCCCCGCTGCTTGAGCCGCCCGCCCGGGCCTGCGCGCCGGCTCTCGTGCGTTCCAGGTGACCCGCCCCGTGGTGCTCCCTCCGGTCTCCGGCACCCGAGGGCGGTGGGGGAGGCGCCTCGGGTCCTCTACCCCTGTGCGCTCCCTGCCGCAGGCACCCGGGTGCGGTGGCGACCCCCCATGGCCCCGCGGGCTCCGTGCCGCCGTGTGTCGCGTGCTCGCGTGCCATGGTCGCCGCTCGCTCCCGCCTGAGGAAGCGGGGGTCGGTGAGGCCGAAGCAGGCTCCTCTGGTGACGGTCCTCACCGCACTCCACCTCGAGGCTCTGGTCGTGCCGTGCCGATCGATGTGGTGATGTGGCGCTCTCCCAGGCCGGGCCTAAGCTGTGCCAGACGAGGGACGGACGTTCATGGCGAACGGGACCGCTCTTCTCGCTCTGCCCACGGGCCCCTCGCCTCTCCTCCCCGCCTGTCGGTGGTGTGTGGAAGGCAGGGGTGCGGAATCCGGCCCGACCTCGCTCCCCCGCCTTCTGCCTCACGGCGTCGGCGGGGCCGGGGTCTTTGGGACGCAGTTGGGTGCCCCAGCTCCAGCCCTCCCGGCTGTGTGTCTCGGGCGGCCCTCCCCGCGGCGGGGTGGGCTGTGCCGCCTTCACGCCGCGTGTCTCCTGGGCGCGTGGGCGTGTGTGCCTCGGTCCTCGGTGGTGCCCCTGGAGCGCTCCGGGTCGC
>JAVSPQ010000173.1:45000-75000 GCA_031878705.1 Tapirus indicus
CCCTCGCGCGCCGTCCGCCCCGCGCCGCCTCTCTCCTCTCCGCCCCTGTGCCCGGTCGACCAGCAGTCCGCGGGGGCGGGGACGCGGCCGAGTCCCGGGGTCGACCGGCTGTCCGTGCGAGCGTGTCGGGGCCGGGGGACTCGCGCGCTCCCTGGCCGAGAGCCGGCGCGCCCCTGTGTGCCGCGGAGCCCCGGAGGCGCCCCCCACCCGGCATCCACGGTCGACCAGCCGGCTGTCCGTCCGGGACTTGGCCGCGGGGCCTGGGACGCTCGGGGTCGACCAGCTGTCCGTGCCGAGCGTCCCGGCCCCCGTCAGCTCCCGGGGCTCCCGGGGCTCTGGGGCTCTGGGGCTCTGGGGCTGTCGCGCTCCGCGGCCCCGCGGTTCCCAGGCCCGAGCCCGTGCACGAGCACGAGCCCGAGCCCGAGCCCGAGCCCGAGCCCGAGCCCGGGAGCCAGGGGTCCCAGAGGCTCCCCGGCTTGCCAGGTCGACCAGCTGTCCGCCCCGGACTTGGCCGCGGGGGCCGGGGACGCTCGGGGTCGACCAGCTGTCCGTGCCGAGCGTCCCGGCCCCCGTCTGCTCCCGGGGCTCCCGGGGCTCTGGGGCTCTGGGGCTGCCGCGCTCCGCGGCCCCGCGGTTCCCAGGCCCGAGCCCGAGCCCGTGCACGAGCACGAGCACGAGCACGAGCACGAGCACGAGCCCGAGCCCGGGAGCCAGGGGTCCCAGAGGCTCCCCGGCTTGCCAGGTCGACCAGCTGTCCGCCCCGGACTTGGCCGCGGGGGCCGGGGACGCTCGGGGTCGACCAGCTGTCCGTGCCGAGCGTCCCGGCCCCCGTCTGCTCCCGGGGCTCCCGGGGCTCTGGGGCTCTGGGGCTGCCGCGCTCCGCGGCCCCGCGGTTCCCAGGCCCGAGCCCGAGCCCGTGCACGAGCACGAGCACGAGCACGAGCACGAGCCCGAGCCCGAGCCCGGGAGCCAGGGGTCCCAGAGGCTCCCCGGCTTGCCAGGTCGACCAGCTGTCCGCCCCGGACTTGGCCGCGGGGGCCGGGGACGCTCGGGGTCGACCAGCTGTCCGTGCCGAGCGTCCCGGCCCCCGTCTGCTCCCGGGGCTCCCGGGGCTCTGGGGCTCTGGGGCTCTGGGGCTGCCGCGCTCCGCGGCCCCGCGGTTCCCAGGCCCGAGCCCGTGCACGAGCACGAGCACGAGCACGAGCACGAGCCCGAGCCCGAGCCCGAGCCCGAGCCCGAGCCCGAGCCCGGGAGCCAGGGGTCCCAGAGGCTCCCCGGCTTGCCAGGTCGACCAGCTGTCCGCCCCGGACTTGGCCGCGGGGGCCGGGGACGCTCGGGGTCGACCAGCTGTCCGTGCCGAGCGTCCCGGCCCCCGTCTGCTCCCGGGGCTCCCGGGGCTCTGGGGCTCTGGGGCTGCCGCGCTCCGCGGCCCCGCGGTTCCCAGGCCCGAGCCCGTGCACGAGCACGAGCACGAGCACGAGCCCGAGCCCGAGCCCGAGCCCGAGCCCGAGCCCGGGAGCCAGGGGTCCCAGAGGCTCCCCGGCTTGCCAGGTCGACCAGCTGTCCGCCCCGGACTTGGCCGCGCGGGCCGGGACGCTTGGGGTCGACCAGCTGTCCGTGCCGAGTCATCAACAGGAAAGACCAGACACGAGCGATGATTATTTTATTCTACAAACGACGACGGTTTTTCGGGACTCGCGTGGAGGGATGCCAGGCGGCGGCGGCGGCGGCGGCGGCGGCGGCGGCGGCGGCGGCGGCAGCCGGGCCAAGGAGAAAAGGGAAAAGACGGAGCGAAAAACCCCAAGGGAAGTGTCTCCATCCACAGCGGGTGTCCGATGGTTCCGAGGCGACGCGGGCGAGCCGGCTTTCGTCCGCTTCGCGGACAGGTCTCCATCCGGGAATCGGGAATCGCTCGCCACGGCTGAACGGAGCCCCGGCAGGATGCCTCCGGGGCAACCGCCAGGTCGACCGCGGGACCCAGAAGCGGCCGAGCCTGGGCCGAGAAGCAAGGCGCGTGGAGGAGGACTCCGTCCCCTAGCCGGCAGACGTCCCTGTCCCGGGAACGTTGGGAAAACAGGTTTCCAAGGCAGGCCCTCCCTTTTCCGTTCCCCCCTCTGCTCGCCCCGGGCGCGCTGAGAAACAAGACCCGAGGTGGATCGGGACCAGGCAGGCAGGCAGGCCAGGCATCTGGCTGGCCGGCGCTGCACCCTCCCCGCCCCGCCCCGAGATCCGGGTCCGTCCCGCTGAGGAGGAGGGAGGCCGCTTGTCTGGCGCCACCTGCCTGGCGGCCGCTTATATAGCATGCCAAGAGGTCGACCAGATGGCCGGGCCGGGCCAAGTTTGGGGGGGGGGGGAAGGGAGGACCTGGGATGGGGCGTCCGGGAGCGGCGTGCGTGGGACGGGGCGCGGCAGGGCGGGCGGCGGGGGTGGGGGTGGGGGTCGGGATGGAGGCGTGGGAGGCAGCCTGGCAGTGGAGCTGGAGGGTTGGACTAGGAGTTCTGACCACGATGTCCATTTGCCTTCGGAAATAGGAACGTATGGACCTATCTACGATTCTAGAAGTACTCTCAATACCTTAGGAATTGAGTTCATAGACATCAAGAGGTAGGTCGTGACACTTTTGTAGTGTTGACACATGGATGCAAATGTCCGTTACTATCACAATGACTCCTCCTTGTTTTATATTCAGAGAGAGAGAGAGACAGAGACAGAGAGAGAGAGAGAGAGAGACAGAGACAGAGACAGAGACGAGAGAGAGAGAGAGAGAGAGAGAGACAGACAGACAGACAGACAGACAGACAGACAGACAGACAGACAGACGGGGGGGGGACCTGGGGTGGTGGTGGAAGGAGAGGGGATGGGGAGGAGGAGGAGAGGAGAGGGGAGGGACACAGAGAAAGAGAGACAGGCAGGGACACGAGAGAATTTCTGTTTTCACAAAAGGCATTTGGTGGAAAGATGACCGAAACAGCGGTTCCGGCCCAGAAACACGCTCAAGAGTCAGAACTGAACCGACAGATTTCCTCATTTGGGCCCCCAACTTAGGACCTGACCTCTCTCTCCCCCCAACATGGGATCAAGAGAGGAACACAAATATGTTTCCCCCGCCCACCCCCCACCCCCCATTCCATAGGGCACCCTTCTTCGAGTCAGCGGGCCTCCAGCTTTTCCACATGCCAACAACTTCTCATTGGGATAGACCTTCCCTTTTTGTCCACCATACAGCTTTCCCACTCACTGCTCGGCCGCCCGCCGACTCTCTTGTTTGCTCCTAAAAGCAGTTCTGGTTCTCATAGGTGGCTGTTCCTTGTTGATCGCCACAGACGTTATTAGTTTGGGGAACAAATAAAAGCACTCAGATGAATACCAGTGGCTGGTGTCGATAACTAGCTGTCTCCGTCTCCGTCCATCTGTCTGTCTGTCTGTCTCTCTCTCTCTCTCTCCTCTCTCTCCCCCGTGTGTGTGTGTGTGTGTGTGTGTGTGTGTGTGTGTGTGTGATGTAGGTAGGTAGACTGACCTACCGACTGATCGAGCAGCCAACTACCTACTTACCTACCTACCTACCTACCTACCTACCTACCTACTTATGTTCTCATCACACATTCTTACAATTGAGATAGAAGTCACATCCCATCGAATCCATCCTTTACAAAGTGCACAAGCCAGTGGGATTGGGAGTCTATTTGCAGAGTGACACACCCGTCACCGCTGTGTGTTTCCATCACCTCAAACCTGCAAACGGCCCCAGCCCGGGATTCCATACATCCTTGGGGTCACACACAGCCTACATAGGTGGGCACCGACAGAGAGAAACGGCAACAGCCTTAGCTCCTCTGTGCTGTTTCCAAGTGCTGCCTCTCCCCAACCACCTCCACCCCCACCCCCACCCCCGTCCTGTCTCGCCTCTCCTCCCTCGCCCACAGAGAAGTCAGTGACTCGAGAAGGAAGCCGATTCAGAAAGGACACAGAATTCAGCTTGGACGTGCTGTGAAAGGTGGACAGGGGATGCTTCGAAGGGCTCAAATGCTCCGTGCCTCTCCTCGACGGGAATGACAGCGCCGACACCTGCGGTCCTTGGCGATTTTTAGTCACCGCCAGAGGAGAGGGAGAAACGAGTTTGCGTCGCCGAACCCTGGGGGTTCACGGTGCAGCTGACGTGACCCTCTCGGACAGACAGACCCGGGAACTCCCTTGCTCCGGGTCGAGGAGAGGGTGTTTTGTTCTGTTCCTCACAGTGGTGCTTCAGGAGAGACATCGCTGACGATGGATCCTCTCCACCCTTTGTCAGTGTACGGTTCGGTGGCGCGAGGTACATTCACAATCCTCCTCGTCGTCGAGTGAACTCTGAAGGTGTCCTTTGATTTTTTTTTTTTTTTTTTTACAACCACCCCGGGCTCACGGCTTAAAGAGTCACGATTGGCCCGACGAGAGCCCTCGCCCCCCCCCCCCCCCCCCCCCCCCCCCCCCCCCCCCCTTCCTTCGGAGGTGCCGCGGGTCGGTGGGGTTGCTTCCCGTCTGGCCCTCTTCCTTCCTCTTTTTCGGGGCGAGGGGGTGCCGCATCAAGTCCCCAGTGAGGATGCGGCATGAGGCCGGGGATTTCCCGTGGGAAGGAAGCGGCTGGTAGAGGGAGGGCAGACCCGATCGAGCGAATTGGGAGAGGAACGACCCAAACCTGCACCTAGAGCAGAGCGTTGCCAGTGAGGAGTTGGCTTGCTGGGCCCATAACCCGGGGCGGAGGAGCCAAACCATCCCCTGCCAGGCCTCCCTCCACCGGCCCTAGAGACCCCGAGCCTGTGTGTGTCCTAGGAACTTGAACGCACCGAGACGAGATCGTCTGTTTGGCGTTCCCCCTCTGACTCGGCCCCCCCTCCTCCCGCCCCCGCCCCGCGCCACGCCGCGCAGCGCAGCGAGCGAGACGTGGGGTTAGACGTCAGCCTCCCCGACCGTGATTCTCACGTGCTTTAGCGGGGTTAGGGAATGGAGGGGGACTCTTTTGGCCCCAGACGAGGAGAGTTTCTCAGACGTCCAACCTCCTCCCTCCCTCCCTCCCTCCCTCCCCGCCTGCCTGCCCTTTGGAAGCTGCAGCCTAAGGGTGGGGGAGTGGAAGCAAGCCTTTGGATGGAGAGACGCCCGAGGCAAAGGGAAAGGCTCTGACCTGAACGCAGAGCTTTCTGCATTTGAATGAAAGCAATTCCAGGAGGCCCACGGGAGTGAATGGACCTGACCTCCCCTCCCCCCCCTCCCCTGGCTGGCGAGTCGCACCACCTCGGCACTGGAAGGCTAGAGGTTTCCTCCAAAATGGTGAACCGGGCCCCTTGTCTGCAGGAAAATCCCGCACGGGTGCGGCCCAGGTGGTATCTCGGGCAAGGCCGTCAGGGTGGCAAGAGGATGGTGGAGGAGACGAGACTTGCTCTGGGGCCACCCTCCCCTATGGGTGGCAGTGGGGGCGCGGGCGGGACCCCGGCCACTGGAGAGTGGGGCGGTGGTAGCTGCTGCCTGCCTGCCTGCCTGCCTGCCTGCCTGCCTGCCTGCCTGCCTGCCTGCCTGCTGGCTGAGGGCTGACAACTGAGAGCAACACAGGGCACACTGGCTCCTGCCACTGAATTCATTCCGGGAACCTTCTGTGCTTACGCACGAGGTGCCAGTTGCTGTGATGAACAAAGCTGAGCTCCTCTCTCTGCCTTTTTCTTAAGAGGCCCGAGTCGGAGCTACTACAGGGGCTTCTGATTTCTTGCCAAATGGAACCACCCGCCCCCTCCCATCCTGCCAGCCCAGACCCCTTGTACAAAAATCTCCACCGGAAGAGTGTCGACGCAAAGAATCCATAGCCAATCTAGACATCAAAATTGGGGTGACTTTATTAGGAGCCAAATTTGGAGGACCCTATAGCCCGGGGCCTTCCGGAAGGAAGGAAGGCTGGAAGGAAGGAAGGGCACCAAAGAAGTGGGGTGTCCAGAGCGGTTATAGACCGTCCAAGAGCATATATCACATAGGAACGCGATGTCCTTTTGACAACAGTCACGAGATTGCCCTGTCGGCACAGCGACGGGTGGACACCCCCGGGGAGCAGGTCTGCTGTCTCCAGCTGGGTGGCCACAGGATGAGCACCAAGATCGAATCCTAGCCTAGGGAGGAAAGCTGACCCTTAAGGAGAGGCCAACATGGTGGGGGTGGGGGTGGGGGGGGGAGTTGCATCCTCATCTTAAGGGCATCTGTGCTCGTCTCTGGGACGTGGTACATGCTCAGAGCAGATATACGATGCGTGGTCAGAGGCCGGTCGGGCCCTTTTGGGAAAACGAGGTCAGGCCAGATGAGCTTTACACCGAATGGCTTCCTCGTCGACTCCGATCTATCCTATCGCTTGCCATTGCATTCATCCGTGTCCCACTTTGGATCTATCGTTCATCTTTTGATAGAAAGCGTGGATGATCAAAATAGTGTCCCTCGGCGCCAGGCTGGAGGCTGCCTGCCCTGGGTCCGTCGTGTCCCTCGGTGCCGGGCTTTTAGCTCATTCCGTCGCCCGGTGGTCCGCGTTGGGGGGAATTCATCAGACAGAGGGGACGAGCATAGAGGTATATATTCCCAGACAGAGGAAGCTTTTCGTAGGTTGCAGATTCATTTTAGGCGGTCGCACGCACATTGTCTATGTGCTTTTCTAGGACTCTCCTTAGGTTTACATCGTTCACAGTCATAGAATAAGGACAGTAACGATGGATAGTGATTCATCCCTTTCTGAAGAGATAAGTTGAAAGTCAGTTCTTCGGCGTAGTCCTTATCAGAAGAGGAGATCTGCCCAGAGTTATGAGATCGATCGCCCGATCGACCGTCTCAAGTGGGCGAGCGATCGTGACCCTCCCTAGCTTGCGTGCCAGTCTGACGACACCGAGTAAAGAACACAACGGTCAGTTTGAAGATTAGGATCGGTACAAGAATTCACTGACACTCCTAGGTCACTGACACTCCGAGAAGCAAGAGAAATCGGGATTGCGATCCAGATCGGAAAAGGGAACCGATACCGGAAGGGAGCCCACCAAACACATCGAGACCGGGTGTAGGCTCGCTTAAGGCATGGACCTCATTTCCCATGTACTCGAGCAGAGACGACACACGGGAAGAAAGACTCGTCGGGTAGAAAGGCACAGCGCTCGGGTGGGAATGATTGCGCACGTGCCACCTTGGGATGCTGTAAGACTATATCCAAGGCCATTCCACTTGGAAGAGAAACCTTTCTCGTGAAAGACACTTCGGTAGTTCCTAAAGCTGTGCCTGCTCGACTATCGTGAAGGGCTTGTTCCGTCAGTTCAGTCAGAGAGCCTCTCTAGGCGGTATGGCATCTTCTGGCCCCAAGGGAGGAACAGATATAGCTAGTTGCTCGGTGGCCATCCCGGCGGAACACCGAAGGAGCCTATCTGGCCTTAAAGAGAGGGAGGGAGGGAGGGAGGGAGGGAGGTTGGCAACAGGCGTTAGCTCAATGAATCCTTCCCTGCATCCAAGGGAGGCTCGGGGTGCAGTGTGTTCGCCATGAGGCCTGGGAGCTCTCTGTGAAAAGAATCGGCTGCCAACCCGCACCGCCGCTCCTTTCCCCCTCATTATAAAGTGCCTCCATAACACCTTCACAGTCACGAAGAGTTTTCCTTTAAGCAAAGTTGGTTCCTACACTTGTCTAATTGCATAGGCCGCCCCATTAGGATCTTGGAAGGAGAGAGCTGACGTTTACTGAAGGGTGTAGCTCTAAGATGGAGGAGCGCTAGCAGAAGAGCTTCTGGCTGGCCCTGAGAGAGTCAATGCTTCTGAAAAAAGCTTTGCCAGCTGAGCTTTGAGTGTGCCGCGAGTTCTTTCTTTCCACCGATCCGATCCTGAGGATTGGGGGTGGCGGGAAGCGCAGTGGAAACGCTGCAGTATTGGCCGAATGTGACGGGTAGATTGAACGATCTGTCTGGAAAAATGAGTTCCCTGGTCGCTGTGTAACTCGAGAGGAATCTCCCCAAACAGGAATTACTTCCTCCGATCATCATTTGCCCAAAGCCTTTGCTACTCTGCAGGGAAAGGCCTCGACCCAACGTGAGAATGCACAAATCACGACAGGATCTATTTGTGTCCCTGAGATGGTGGCCTTTCGACAAAATCCCGCTGCCATACCTCCGAGGGTCCCTTAGGGAAGGGGAAAGTGGCCTTGGGACCCGTGAAGTGGTTTCCCCGGATGATCCTTTTGGCCTAGAACACGGCGAGTACAGGCTTTAGGGGCCACTGTGGGAGAGAGTTTTCAAAAGGATGGCTTTCCCCACGAAATCACCTTTTCGGGTGCCCATAGGCACTACGGGTTTCTCACTGGGCCTGAACCGCGTCTGTGAGGGGGTGGTCAAGATTTGCCCCTCGTGGACGGCCAGATCTGTTTCTCTCCGTCTGTGGTGAATTCTCGAGCCAGTAGGAGGAGCTCTTTTACTAGGCTGGCAGAGTGAATCGAGAGTCACAGGCGTTCTGGAGGCCGGAGAGCCTATCCAGCTTGATAATGTCTCGCTTAGCATTTCAGTAAGACCCCTCTGTAAACCAAATGAGGGGATAGAATGCAGTCGTGGTCTCTTCCTCTTCTAACGTGGGAAGCAGAACTGGGAAACAATGGTCACCTGCACAGTGTAACCTACGAAGGTTTATCATTGACTTGACAATGCTTCCCGTGCCATTCGGCGTACCACACACGCCTAAGTCACGTCTCCCTCTTTACAGGAAGAGAGAATACACTTCTTGGAGAAGTCCCAGGGCCCTTTGGAAATTCTCAAAGGAAAAAAAAAAATCAGAAGAAAGACTTCATTGAAGATAGGCATTTGGGGGAGCTTGTCAAACATACCGAAAGGTTTGAAAACACTTGGTCGGGCAAGATCGGGGGTCGCCGATCCTGTCACCGTGAAACCGTGCTCACTGCCAGGAGCAATGCTCAGCGATCCGTTCCGTCAAACAGCCAGGGGCAACGGAGCCTTGACAGAGTCAAGAAGCCTTCATGGAGAGACCTCAGTCCTTTGAAATAGGAAATGATCTTCACAAAACAGAGACCTCTGTCTTTTCGGTAAACTTACTCAAAGGTCAAGAAAAACCTTTTTGGATCAAGTCCAAGAAAATGATCCTTTGGAGAGAAAGAGAAAACCAAACTTTCACTGTGCACCAGCTTTCTTTTGACATGAAGCCTCATTTACTTATCCCCGGATTTATTTTTAATCTTCCACAACTTGACCATGCATAAAACTCCTCAGGTTTTACTTTCACAGACTTTCTATCGCTTACTTTTTACACTCAGAATTTGTCCCATGCTTTCCTTTTTTTTTTTCCTTCTAGTACTTTGGAACAAATTTATCTTTCTTCACAAAGCAAACAAAAATATGTCCGTTCTTCATACCTTTCTACTATTTTTTTTTTTTTTTTTTTACTGAGAAGATACATTTTACTTTTCTTGAATCCAGACACATTTTTCTTAATTGTTAGTAGCTTTAATTACGTATATTATTTAGAATTGTAACCCTTAGAAGCCTTAATTCTTAAGTAAAACCTAAGTAAGCAACTATGATAAACTGTGGTTTACACTAGTGTTGTGTGGCTTGACGGATTCATAAACGCTTTTTATAATTTCAGAAACACGTTCCTTTAGGGTATAATCTTTTCACAAAGCACAAGGCGTGTTTCCCGAGAGACCCAAGACACCTTCTCGTTTTTCTGTAGTAAGAAGCCGAAAGGAGATAAACGTATAATGAAAGTCTAATAGTTTATCTTACTTGGAAATTATCTAGACGGTTCCTGAACTTTTATCCTTTCATTTCACCTGGCAAAACTTCCAGGTTTCAAGTTCCCAAAGAGATTTTGGAAGCTATTTTAAGGACACACACCACCACATAATTATTGTTAAAAGTTCACCCGACGCTCATCTTTTTCACCTCTGTTGAGTTACCTGTTCTCAGTGACGATTTAGATTGCCTACACGACTTCACGAGACATCAGACAAAATTAGCCATCCTTTCAATGATTATTTTTCTGAACCAGTTTTGTAGTAGCATATCATGTGAACTTGAAAGACATTTGGGTGAATTTCTATTCCATTTAGAATGTAGGTAAGCGCTTACTTGAAGCCAGTTCAACAGAGCTGTTCCTTTTCGCCATACCGTCCGGAGGTAAAAGATCACACACGTGTAACATATAGACACACACGCACACACACACACACAACGGAGAGATGCAAGCAAGATTTCATGGCCCATTTAAAAAATTTTTAGCAGTTTGTGTCTGCAAAAGCTGTTTATTTTTCTCCATCCCCCCACCCTTTCTTTCGGTCTCCTCCCCTGTCGAGCACTTGTGCAGTTCTCAGCATGAAGCCAACCGGAGGAGGAGGAGGAGGAGGAGGAGGAGGAGGCCGCCACCCTGTCGGGGACGGGTCGGGCTTTTAGAAGCTCGAGTTCCCGCTTTCCTTTTAGTTTCGTTTTGCTCTAAAGTCTGGACGATAGCTGAGGACACTGTAGCGGCTTCAGAGCTGAATACGTTCAGTCTCGCACGTCTCCGTCAAGCGGTTTGTTCAGACGTTATAAACACAATGCTTTCCGATTGAAAGCCAAATGAAAAAGGTCAGCATGCCCCATTCACTCCAAAGTTCCCCCCAGGCTCGCCTGGCCTAGGAAATTCCCCCTAGGATCCTCGTTCCTAGGAATTCCCCCCTAGGTTCCTCTGACCTAGGGTACGTACCGGTACCCCCCTTCGGAACCTAGTCTTAAGGCTTGAACCAGCTCCAATAAAGTCGGGACCATCGACTTAAAATAAGGAGGTCCGGGTTTCAGGAGAACTCACGGGGGTCACCTGGAGAAGGCAGTGATCTGGGGGGCGGGGGCGGGGGCCGAATGGGCCCCCTATTGGTACCGAATGCCGGTTCAGTGTGGATTCCAGGTGGTCTCCGGTGGGCTTCTGTGAAATCCTGCCTCGACGACGCCAAGAAATGTCAGCGCAAAGAATCCATAGCCAATCTAGACATCGGAATGGGGATGAGTTTCTCAGGAGCCAAATTTGAGGACCGTATAGCCCGGGGCCTTCCTTCCCCAAGGAAGGAAGGGCACCCAAGAAGCGGGGTGTCCAGAGAGGCTCTAGACCGTCAAAGACCATATATCGCAGAGGAATGCGATGTCCTTTTGACAACAGTCACGAGATGGCCCTGTGGGCACGGCGACGGATGGCTCCCGCAGGGAGCGGGTCTGCTCTCTCGAGCTGGGTGGCCACGGGATGAGCACCACGATCGAATCCTAGCCTAGGGAGAACAGGTGACCCTGAAGGAAAGGCCCACGTGGTGGTGGGGGGGGAGTTGCATCCTCATCTTAAGGGCATCTGTGCTCGTCTCTGAGACACGGTACACGCTCAAAGCAGGTATACGCTGCGTGCTCAGAGGCCGGTCAGGCCCTTTTGGGAAAACGAGGTCAGGACAGATGAGTTTGACACCGGATGGCTTCCTCATCGACTCCAATAGATCCTGTCGCTTGCCATTGTACGTATCATACCTCACGCACACGCCACAGAAATCCAGCTGGTCTCCTTTTACCTCATCCACTTTTGAAGAGTCAGTCTCCTCTAAAGACCTTAGACTCCCTGACTTACTGCCACCTCCCTCTCCCTGGCACAATTCTCTCCCTGGATGCACGCTATCTTAGAGTCGTACGGCTCCTCCACCGCTCGGGTGAGCTGGAGGCGATATCCAAAAGTGGTTCGGGCGGTATCCTCGTCGATTCAAAATGACCTACAGACGAAATCGGCCATCCATGGGGTCCGGAAATCATGGACTGGCCCGTGCCCCCGATGAAATCGTTGCTCTGGAGACCCCGGCACCCATCTTCTCCGTGTTCTTCAAGCCTTTGCTCTCCCTCTTTTCACCTGATATCTCGCCTGATGGTTTGTGGGGGAAATGAGATCTCGTCTGACAAGAGCCGAACCGTCTTCCTTTCTCCGAACCGTGAGAAAAGGATAGGCACGGGCCCACCCCCACCCATCTCGTCCTTCTTCGCCCACCCCATTGTGTCAGAGAAAGGAGTCCCCCCCCCCCCCCGGAAAACTCCGTGCCTCCTCCTGTCAAAAGCTGAAACCTGAGGGCAAATGCTTCCGTGGAAAGGACACCAGAACATTGTTTGGAGTGACCTACAGACACTTTGAAAGACAACTACAACAAAAACAAAGAAACCAAAGCTTACCTACTCTCCCCCGCACACACACACACACACCCCCCCCCCCCGTCAGATGGCAGGCGCAAGAATGGAGTGCTGACCCTCCTTCTTTTCTTCCTGGAAGCGGGAGGTCGACCGGCCAACCCACCAGGCCACCTCCCCCCACCGTGGAAGATCTCCTCCCTATCCTAGAAGGAGAGTGATAGTCTCATCTTACGGTCAAGGTCGGGAAGTCGAGAACGAGAGAACCCTGTACACACAGACCTTGCGAGCGATGCGGATTCCTCCAGCCCGCGAACACGGAATATCTTTCCATCGCTTGATGTCTTCTTCGGTTTCTCTCAGCCACGTCTTCTAGTTTTCAGCATCTGGATCTTTCGCCTCCTCGGTTACGTGTCTTCCTTGGGAGTGTGTTCTTTTTGTCGTGACGGTCAGTGGGATCGCATTCTTCACCTCGCTTTCCACTGGTTCGTGATTGGCGTGTCGAAAGGCAAGAGATCTTTGTAGGTGGACGTGTATCCTGCACGCTGACCGTACTTGTGGATTATTTCTAGCCGTGTTGGGGTGGATTCTGCAGGGAATCTATTTTCTATAGAGAATCGCGTCCTCCGCAAAGAGTGAGAGTTTCACGTCTTCCTTTCCGACTTGGATCCCTTCTGTTTCTTTTCCTTGCCTGATTGCTCTGGCTCAGACTTCCAGTACTATGTTGAATAAGAGTGGCGGGAGTGGGCCTCCTTGTCTTGTTCCCGTTCCCAGAGGAACGGATTTCGGCTTTTCTCCATGGAGTATGCTGTGGGGCTGTGGGTTTGCCACAGGCAGCCTTGATTGTGTGGAGGGGCTTTCCTCCCATACCCATGTTCGTGAGGGTTTCTATCACAAGCGCATGTTGGATGTTGTCAAACGCTTTCTCCGCCTCTACGGAGATGATCGTGTGGTTTCTCGTCTTCGTGGTGTGAACGTGGCGTCTTCACATGGATTGGTTTGCAGATGTGGACCCATCCCCGCGTGCCTGGAATGCACCCCCGCTCGGTCCTGGTGTAGGATCCTTCGGATGAGTCGCCGTCTTCGACTCGTGAAGATTTAGTTGCGGAGTTTTGCGTCGATGTTCCTCAGGGATACTGGCCTGTAGTTTTCTTTTCCTGTGCTGTGCCGGCCTTCCTCGTCTGGGCCTGATATCGGGGACCCTGTGGGCCTCGTAGACTGACTTGGGAAGCTTCCCCTCCTCTTCGATTTTTGGGAAGCGTTTGAGAAGGATAGCGATGAAGCCTTCTTTGGACGTTTGGTGGAACTCATCGGGGAAGCCGTCTTGTCCTGGACTTTTGTTTTCTTTGGGGAGGTTTTTGGTGACTGTTTCAATCTCCTTTCTTGGGATGGGTCTGTTCAGGTTCTCTGTTTCTTCTCGACTCGGTTTGGGGAGGTTGTGTGAATCTAAGAATTGATCCCTTTCTTCCAGGTGATCGTCCAGTTTGTGGGCGTATAGCTCTTCCTAGTATTCTCTTAGAATCCTTTGCCTTTCTGTGGCGCCTGTCGTCATTGCTCTTCTTTCTTTTCTGATTTTATCTGAGTCTTCTCTTGTTTCCTCTTAGTGAGTCTGGCTAAGTAAGGGCCTGTCAGTTTGGTTTATCTTCTTGAAGAACCAGATCTTCGTGTCCTTTTTACTTTATCTATTTATTTCTTTAGTCTCTATTTCATGTCTGTCTGCTGCCGTTTTTCTTATTTCCTTTGGGCTCTCTTTGTTCTTCTCGTTCTAGTTCTTTTGGGTACAGGGTAAGCGTGTTCACTTGAGATTTTTCTTGTCTGTTGAGGTAGGCCTGTCTTGGTATTCATGTCCCTCTCAGGACTGCTTTTGCTGCAACCCATAAGTTTTGGTATGTTGTGTTTTCATTTTCACTTCTCTCTGGGTTTTTTTTTTTTTTTTAATGTAAACGTGTGTGCGGTTTTTTGTTGTTGTTGTTTTTGATAGAAAGATTGGCCCTGAGCTAACATCTGCTGCCCATCTTCCTCCTTTTTTTGCTTTTTCTCTCCCCAGAGCCACAGTAGATAGTTGTACGTCATAGTTGTGCATCCTTCTAGTCGCTCTACGTGGGACGCCACCTCCGCATGGCTTGATGAGTGTCACGTCAGTCTGCCCCCAGGATCTGAACCGGTGAACCCCGGGCCGCCGAAGCGGAGTGCGTGAACTTAACCGCTACGCCGCTGGGCCGGCCCCTCCCTCTTTTTTTTTGGTCTTGAAGTCTGCTTTTCTGATAGAAGGATGGCTACCCCTTGCTTTCTTTCTTTGGCTTGCCATTTTCTCGCAGTGTCATCTTCCATCCCTTCCCTCTGAGCCCATGTCTGTCTTGAGCGCTGAGATGTGTTTCCTGGAGGCAGCACGTGGTTGGGTCTTGTTTTTTCGTCCATCCAGCCACTCTGTGTCTTTGGATCAGTGAATTCAACCCATTTACATTTAGAGTGATTCTCGATAGGTGGGGGCTTCATACTGCCGTTTTCTCTGTTGCTGTCTGGTTGTTCTATCTTTCCGTGGTTTCTTTTCCCTTGCCTTTCTCACTGCCCGTTCAGGTGGGTGGTTTTCTGGGAGGGTTTTCTCTCTATCGACGATTTGTGACTCTGCTCTGATGTTTTGGTTTGGTGGTGACCGTGGGGTTGGTGTAAAAGCTCTCAGAGATCAGATAGTCCACTTTCTGACAGCCCCCTATCTCCACTAGCCTAAGCAGGTTCCATCCCTTTCCTCTTCCCCTTCTCTGTGTTTCTTGTCACAAATTATTCTTTTTTGTGTTGTGAGGTTGGGACCCCGTGGAGGTGTTTCTTGTTATTTTCGATGCTTTCTTTCCCTTTCTCCTGGCCGTGATAACGAAGTGTTTGCTCGCCTCTTCTGACGGAGAGCTGCAACGTTCTGGTGTTTGTCGGCCTGTCTATCTCCTTGCTCAAAGCTCTGTGAACCTTTGCCTTTTTGTTTCAGGCAGGAGGGCTCCCTTCACCGTTTCCTGTAAGGCAGGCCTAGTGGCGGTGAACTCCCTCAGCTTTTGTGGATCTGGGAACGCTTTTCGTTCTCCATCACATCAGAAGGATAATTTTGCTGGGTAGAGTATTCTTGGCTGAAAGTCTTTGTCTTTCGGTGCTTTGACTAGATCCTTCCACTCCCTCCTGGCCTGTAAGGTTTCTGCCGAGAAATCTGCCGAAAGCCTGTCGGGGGTTCCTCGGCGGGTTGTTTTCTTCTCCCTCGCCGCCCTTCCTAGTTTTTCTTTGGCTTGGACTCTTGGCAGTTTTCATAGTCCATGCCTCGGAGAGGGTCCTTTTGCATTTGTTGTACTTAGGAGTTCTAGTGGCGTCCTGTACTTGCATGTCCAGTTCCTGCCCCAGGCTTGGGAAGCTCTCAGCTGTTATTTCCTTGAATAAGCTCTCTGCCCCTTCCTCCCTGTCTTCTCCCTCTGGGAGACCTAGAAGCCGTGTGTTACTTTTCCTAAGTGAGCTGGAGATAGTTGACAAAGAATGTCTTCATTTTTCCGTCATCTTGGTTCTCTCGCCGCCTCCTCCTCCTCCTCCTCCTCCTCTTCCTCCTCCTCCTCCTCCTCCTCCTCCTCTACTCGAAGCCTTTCTAGGTTTCTGTCTTTGACCTCACGAATTCTCTCCTCTACCAGGTCTGCTCTGGTGTTTGTTTGTTTGCTTTTTATGCTTTTCTACATTATCTTTAAATCTCATGAATTGGGTCCTTCGTATCCAGAATTGATGTTTGGTTTTCCTCTTAGAGCTCCAATCTCTTTGGGGAAGTATTCCTTCCGCTCATTGATTTTATTCCTGAGCTCATTGAATTTTCTGTCGGAGTCCTTTTGTAACTCCCTGAGTTTCTCTATGACAGCCGTGTTGAGTTTCTCTGTCGGTTAGACTGTAATCTCCTGTGACCTCAGGTTTGGTTTCCGGAGAGTTGTCCTTTTCCTTCTGTTATGCCGCGCGACTGTATCTCTTCACGGTGTTTGATGACTCGGTCCTCTGCTGGCACATCTGTGGTAGTCATCACCTTTTTTATTTGGCCAAGGCTTTGGTTACTTTGGTTCTCATCACCCGGGTCTTGTGTTCCTCCACTGGCTCTCCACGGGCTCACACTGCTGTCCCACCCACCACCTGTGCCGCTGTCCCCGGGTTGTCGTGCGGTGCTGGTTGCACCACTGCCAGGAGTGCTGTGCTCACAGGTGTTGCTGTCACCGGTGGGGGCCCGGGGACCCGGGGACCTGTGTGGAACCCACACGGCTGGTGAAGCCGGTGTCGGGGTTGCCACCGCTGGGGGCTGGGTCACCGGTCCTGCTGCGGTTTCTGACGCTTCCGGCCACAGACTCCACATCCCACCGCGGGGGTGGTGGCGGCGGCGGCGGCGGTGGCAGGGGGCTGTTTTTTTCTGTGCCTGCCCCGTCTGCTCACAGCTCTGCCGGTCAGGCAACTCTGCGTTCACGTGGGCTCGGCCACTGCCACTCGGCAGGGCACGTTCCCGTGGGCTGGGCCACCATCACCGCTCAGTGGGGCACGTTCGTGCAGGCAGGGCAGCCACCGCTCGGTGGGCGCTCCCCCGGGCCAGGCATCCGCCACTCCGTGGGTGTTTGCACGCCGGCCGGGCTGCCCCTGCCTCCACTCACGGTCATGCTGGCTTCAGCGCGAGGACTCACGTCCTGCATCGCTGCCCCTGTAGAGGAGGAGGGGGCCGCTCCCCTAGTTCCACTGCTTCCCAGGGCCCCGGTTCACTCACCTTGAGATGTACAGCTCTGTGGGGGATCAGAATTGGCCACCCCAAAATGTGTCTCTTTGGTTCGATGACTTTTAAGAACAAAAGACGCTGAAAGAAACTCCGACCTCCCCCCAACCGCCTTTACAAAGAATTTAACATAGAAGGGCCTGTTCCGGGAAGGAGCTCACGCCATCACTGTAATGGAACGCAAAACGTGTCTCTCCCCAGTCACATTGCCTGCAGTTGTCCCGTTTCTATTTCCATCTCCGTGTCAATGGCCTTCCTCTCCCTTGAAGCCCCAGACCACTTACCCCCCAAATCCTCCTTTGTCTTTAGCTGAAGAGAATATGTAAACTGGCAGCTCGGCCATTTGGGTGAGTTGCTCGGTTTTCCTGAGTCCCTCCCATGTATACATGTGATAAAGCTTTGCTTGATTTTTCCCCTGCTCTTCCATCTCATGTCGATTTGACTGGTAGCCCGACCGGAAGGACCGACAGTGGGTAGAGGATTTCTCTTCCTGCCCTATATATAGCTGCATGGATCTCTCAGGTTTCCTGTGGTGCTGTGTAGGGAATCCCGTGTGGGTCGAAAGATGTCCATTTGGTTGTACCTTCAAAGGGAGAGACAAAGGGAACAACTCACGCCACCACGACACTGACGTCACTCTGATAAACTTTTCACAATCCTTTCATTGTATGGCACGTGTACTTAAAATAACTTCCAAACTCTCTTTGGTGACTTGAGACTTTGAAGTGTCGCTAAGTGAAATTCAGTGATAAAAACACTGGTGGAGGGACCGGCCCAGCGGCATAGTGGTTAAAGTTCACGTGCCCCACTTCGGCGGCCTGGGGTTCGCGGGTTCGGATCCCGGGCACGGACCGACGTGCCGTTTGTCAAGCCAGGCTGCGGCAGCGCCCCATACAAAGCAGAAGAAGATGGGCATGGACGTTAGCCCAGGGCCAATCTCCCTCATCAAAAAGGAGGAGGATCGGCGACGGATGTTAGCTCAGGGCTAATCTTACACACACACACACACACACACACACATTCATTGACTATCTAGATCGTTTCCAAATAAGATAAAATATGAGACCGTTAATGACTAAATATAGGTTTCACCACTGTTGCCTTCTTAGGATAGAGAAACTAAGAGATGTTTGGGTCTATCAATAAACATGTCTTGACATTGACATGTCTTGACTATGAAATAACACGTTTCAAGACGTTCTAAAAAGTATTTATGAATTTGCCAGGCTACAGAATGCTAATGGAAAAGACAGTCTGTAATGGCTTACTGATTTAGTTTTCAAGACAAATTAAAGTTTCTGAGCGTTAAAAATGCCAATTCATATACGTGATTAGAGCTCCTAAAATTAATAAGGGAAACATCTTTGTATTCAGGGAAAGTAACATGGATGTTTGCACTAAAGACAGTATTAACAAAAATGAAGATAGTTTTGTTTTCTGAAAAGGCTATCAAAGGTTTGTGGCTAAAAAAACAAAACTCTGAGACAAAAGTTTTGTGCGTGGTCAAGTTGGTGAAGATGGACATGAATTTAATGAATGGGCCGGCTCGGTGGCGTGGCAGTTAAGTTCACGTGCTCCACTTCTGGCGGCCCAGGGTTCACGGGTTCGAATCCCGGGCACAGACTGGTGCGCCGTTTGTCAACCCATGCTGTGGCAGTGTCCCACATAAGATAGAGAGGAACATGGGCACAGATGTTAGCCCAGGGCCAATCTTCCTCAGCAAAAAGAGGAGGACTGGCAATGGATCATAGCTCAGGGCTAATCTTCCACACACATGCTTGTGCGCATGCACGCGCACGCACGCACACACACACACGCACGCAAGCACACACACACACACACCTCAAATGAATTCAATGAGGTAAATGAGTTTCAGTACCAGAAGTAAGCTGGTACAAAATTAGAATTTGTGTTTCTCTCTCTTAAAAGGATACTTTTCTCTAACTTCTAGTCTGCTCTTGATAAAGACATTGTAAAAGGTTTCTCTTGACCTTTGAGTCAATCTACACAAAAGACAGAAATTCTATGTTTTGTCTAAGTAATTTCCTAGGCTGAAGCCTCTGTATTAAGAGAACTAAGTCTTTGGGTTTTTTTAAACTGGTTTACTCTCTCTATTTGCCTTTCACATTTTCTTTTCTAAGGGAAACACGTTGTGGGGGATTGGAATTGGCCACCTCAAGATTGGCCACCTCTCTCTACCTTGCTCTGAAGGACATTTGACCTTCCCCCTCCCAACTGTCTAAAGGAATTTGGGATAGGCCCAAAGACAGGCCTCACCTTGGAAGACTCTGGGTATCGATAAACCAGGGGGGTCTTTGCTACACCCATTCTTATCAAAGTTCTGTGTACCAAACAGTTACATTTGTAAGGAAAATCTCCAGTTGTAAAGCTATATCTCCTTCTCTGTAGGGGGAAGAGAGGCGGATGACCTTATCTCTAGAGACTGGTCAGTGTGGAAGGAGAGGCCTTAAATCTGCATAATAACTTTATTGTGCTTTTCTTGCAATCCCTCATGGCTGACACTCCCAACTCCCCCCCACTCCAAAATCCTCGTTTGTCTATAGAAGAGGAGAATCTCCACCATTTTGTCAAGAGACATTCCCTGGTCTCTCCCGTGTATGTGTTTTATAAAGCTTTGCTTGATTTTTCTCCTGCTATTCGGCCTCATGTCAATTGAACTTGTGGCCCAGCCAGAAAGGACCCAGAGTGGGTAGAGAATGCTCTTTCTCCCCATCAATGTGCACTGTTTAAGATTAAAAAATATCTAAGCGCAGAAGATGTACACATTTTTTTTCTAGGTCCATAGAACAGCACAACGTAAACATTTACCTCATTTCAAACACACACACACACACATGCAGCATGGCATTGTGCGGGTGTACTGGAACTTGATTTGTTGACTGAATGTCTGTGACGTCTCTCCCGACCCCCCACCCCCACCAGCATTTTGGTCGGTTTGCTTGTTTGTCATGACGGTAAGGACTGCTGAAATCGATATTCTTATCACCACACGTGCATTTGCACCCACGCTCCCTGCCCCCGTGTGTTGTCTTTGGACTTTGTTGTGGCCCGTGCAGAGACACTTGTTGTCTTTTCAACTTTTCAGCGGTCAAGTGTGTCAGTCATTTCCTTGATGGCCTCTGGGCTTTGTCTGCTTCAGAAAGACCTCGTGGGCTGGAAATGACAGAATACAAACAATTCCTCCGTCATTGTTGTCGTCCGAGGACGGCTCGCATGGTTTCGGTTTGATAGTCCCCGCCTGCCACATTTTTCTAAGTCCTCCCGGGAGCCCGGGAAGCGTTCGGGCCGCTCCAGGAAGCTGGTGCCGGCAGCCCCGGCCTGCCTGCTGGCGTCTCTGAGGGAATCTTCCACATCTGTGTCAGCCAGCAGGCCCGGCCCGGGAGTCGCATGGGGAGTCTGTCCCCTTCCCGGCAACGGCCCCCACCCCCCTCGCCCCAGTTTTCCGAGTACCCCTTCTGCACCCGGGGTCGCGCCGTGCCAGCGGGGTGCTCCGCGAGAGGGACGCCCCAGGACCTCGCGGGACGCCCTCCCGGCCGCCCCAGCCTGAGAGACACGATCCGAAGTGAGCCGGGACGCGACCGGGCGGTGGGCCGAGGCAGTGCACTCTCGCCGGCCCGCGGTCCGGATCCCTCCCGCTGACGTTCGGGCTGATTGTCGGGTGCCACCTGGCGGCCGCTTTTATGTGGCACTGGCAGACGGGGAGACAACGTGGGTCAATGGAACAGAAAAGGACAGAGACCCAAGCAGATACGCCCAAGCCCCACCGAATTTTGGCCATCGTGCAAAAGCAATCCACCGGAGTCCAAAGACGGCCCTTCCATCAAATGGGAGTAGGGCCCACTCTGGATGGAACACCCAGAGTTTCTTCTCTCCAGAGCTCCCGCGACATAGGCAAGGGATGGGACTTTGGAAGGACCTCTGTGTGGTTTCCAGTTCGGGGCTGTGACGAACGGAGCTGCTAAGAACATTCACGTCCAGGATTTTGCGTGAATGAACGTGAACGTTGTCGGGGCCCACCGGGGGGTGGCGTCCTCCAGAGCCCCCCTCGGGCTTGAGGCCTCACTCCCTAGAACTCACGGGACACCAGAAAGCTGACTTCCTGGCGGTCCAACGGAGACCGCAGGGCCCAAGGCCCACCCCCCACCCCCCCCACCCCCGCCCCAGAAATCACACTGGGAGTCTCCACTACCCAAGGCCCCAGCTAAACAAAGACACTCTTAGGAGGCAGGATAGTCCAAGGGCTTAGAGATGGCCACTTTTTGCTGTCTTTTTTCCTTGCGTGTGAGTTTTGGAAACCCCCACGCTGTTTTCCATAGCGGCCCTACCATTTTCCGTCACCACCAGTGAGGCGTGAGTGAGTGACTCGCCTGGTCCACGACCTCACCAGCAGTTGGATATCGTTCCCGTATTTTGTGGAAGGCATTCTGCCGAACGTGTCCAGAGGCTATCTCACTCCAATTCTCATTTGCATCTGCAGGAGACGGCTCACATCTTTTCACATGCTTATTGGCCATTCATCCTTATCACCTCCTCTCCAGGTGAAAGAAATGCCGGCTCTGTCTTTTTGTCTATTTTGTATTTGGATTTCTATTGTTTTCCAGAGAACCGCTGCTGGGGGCCGGCCTGGTGGCGTAGTGGTTCAGTTTGCGTGCTCCGCTTCAGCAGCCCAGGGCTTGCGTGTTTGGATCCTGGGCCTGGGCCTACACACCGCTCATCAAACCACTCTGTGGCAGCACCCCACAGACAAAGTAGAGGAAGATGGGCACAGCTGTTAGCTCAGGGCCTATCTTCCTCGAGCGAAAAGAGGAAGCTTGGCAACAACAGCTGTTAGCTCGGGGCCACTCTTCCTCGCCAGAAAGAAAGAAAGACAGAAAGACAGAAAAGAAAACAAAGTATCCAGATACACGTGGAGTCTTTTCCTACTCTGTTCTGTTCCACCGGCATCTTGGTTCATCTTTATGTGAAGACTATCAGATTCTGATTCCTGTCCTTTTGTCACGAGACTGAATCACCTAAAGTGCCGCCGCTCTTTTGTTCCTTTCTAAGGATGTCTTCGCTATTCTTCACCTTCTAAATATTCATAGAGAGGATGGAATCTGCTAGTCTAATTCTACCACACACTTGGAACCACTGTTCCTTGCCTCCCCTAGGATTGTAGCTTTGCCCGTTTTCCTGTGGTTCTACCGAGTCTACGGTCTATCCGATTGAAAATGATGTTTTTCTTTTGAATTGTTCTTTCTGTCTTTCCCAAGTCTTCTTTTTGTCTCTAGTAATACTTTTTGCCTTCGATTCTACTTTGCAGCGAATGAACTTCTACCCGCTTTTTTGGGGGGTAGAGTTGACCTATTCTGCCTTTTCCCATATGTTTGACCCTCTGTCGTGTTCGTAGTTAGATCTACGTCTTCGAAAAGCTGTCCACATTTTATCTTTTTTTTTTTTTTTGGTGAGGAAGACCAGCCCTGAGCTAACATCCATTGCTAATCCTCCTCTTTTTGCTGATGAAGACTGGCCCTGGGCTAACATCCGTGCCCATCTTCCTCTATTTTATATGGGACGCCGCCACAGCGTGGCTGACATGCAGTGCGTCGGTGGGCACCCGGGATGCGAACCGGTGAACCCCGGACTGCCAAGCGCGGACGAAACCGCTACGCCACCGGGCGGCCCCCATGTCTACATTTTATCTTAATGAAAGCATTCAGTCCACTCTCAGTGGATGTCATTACGGATCTGTTTGAGGTTCGATCTTTGCTATGCCTTTTGTATGTGTTCATGTTTTTTCTTTCCTTTCTCCTTTTGAATTGGTGTCATGTGTCTAATGTTTCCTAGGTTAGTTTTGAAGTGATACACATTTTTCTATCATCTGAGTAGCTACCTTTCTTGAACAAAGTCTCATGTTCATTGGTCCTTATACCTTCTTGCCAGAGAGTGTCAGGATCCCGTTTACCTCCTGCTGACTTCTGACTTCTAAGTTGCTATTGTCGTGTGCTTGAATTAATGTGTGTGTGTGTGTGTGTGTGCATATATATATGTGTATAGAGATGTCTACGTATACATACATGTATATGTATGTCTATATATGTATATGTATATACGTGTGTGTATACACACACACACACACACACACACACACACACACACACACATATATATATATGTAAAACTTTGTTTATTTTCTTAAAGGCCTGTAACATCTTGTCACTTTATATGCATTCTTTATTTACTTGGAGCAGCCCACATATCTATGAATTTTGTGATTCTTAGTTTGTTTCTGCTTCTCCATCCTATTCTCTGGGATGCTTCCTTCTTCTTAAAAATAGTCTTCACTGTTATCCTTTTGGTTGGTATGTGAAGGATAAACCTCTGTGTTTGCTTTTACTATACATGTGTTCCTGTCCTCTTTTTCTCCAAAAGATATTTTTGCTTCATAAATAATTCTTGGGTTTGTCACTACACACTTTTAGCACACTAAAGCTATCTTCCCGTTGTGACCCAGGTTCTATTTTTTCTGTTGAGAAATTAGGTACTACTTTAATTTTTTTCCTCTTTGATGAAATCCCTCTTTCTTTTCCTTTTACAACATCTTTCCTTCTCTCTCTCTCTCTCTCTCTCTCTCTCTCTCTCTCTCTCTCTCTCTCTCTCTGCCCCCGCCCCTTCCTCCCTCCCTCCCTCTCCTTCTCTCTCTCTACTTTCTTTCTTCTACTTTTCACCCCCTCCTCACTGCTTTCAGGTGTTCTCCTTGTAGTTTTCTTTCTTATTTTTCAACTTTATTACAATCGCTGCAGGTGTGCCATTCTTTTTTTGGTCAACCTTGCAATCTACTGAGCCTGTCGAACCTGCGGAGCAGTCATTCATCAGTGTTAACGTTCCTAGTCATTTTCAATGCAAATATTGTTCCTGCCCACGCCTCTCTTTACCTTCTGTGATCCTAATTAAGTAAATGTTTGAAATTTTTACTGGATGCTCATGGCCTCTCTCTTTTCTTCACCGTTGTGCCTCTTGGGGCTTTGTTCTAGACTTCTTTTCTGGCATTGACCCTATTCACTAAGTTTTTAGCTCTTTCTGAGATGTGCAGTTTTGAGCGGATCCATTGAGTTCTTAATGCGATTTACGTTTAGATTTTAGAATTTTTGGCTTCATGTTTTAAAATTTGCTTTGTCATTTCCAAAGGTATGTTCCACTTCTCTGTCACAATGTTTAAACTTGGTTTTTCTTCCCGTGAGCCTAGTAAGCATAATTCTACAAAGCTAATGTCAGGAGATCAGCTGAGTTTGCTGAGAGAGAGCTGTGCTGCCAGGTGTCAGAGGACTCAATTAAAAAATAAAAACACAACCCAAACATAAAAGGAGGAAGCCTTTAATTACTTACGGTGACTGTGTAAGCAAGAGGCTAAGACAGGAAAAAATGTCAACTCCTCCTATTTCATTTTCCCACATAGAGTGGCACACCGGTTGAGTGCCACGTGGGTCCACACAGAGTTTGGGGGGGAGTATCACCGTTCAGAGAGCCCCAAACGAAATGCCCCAGTTTTTTTCAGTAAACCCTGGAGTCTGGGAGAGGCTCGGGGGTGGGAAAGTGCCAAGTACCGAATCAGAGTAGGGAAGAGGGCCTTCAAGCTTTCCCCCTCTTCCCTCCAGAAGGCCACCTCAGCAGAGGTGCCTGAAGAAGACCTCCACCTGAGTACTAAAAGAAAGAGACGTAGTAATGCAGGTGCCTTCTCCCAGTGCTTGGGGGGGGGGGGCGTTCGCTTGGAATCTCCTTCATCCAATTTTAGGGGCTGAGATTATTATCGGCCGACAGGATGTCTCAAAGTTGGGATGCAGACTGACTTCCTTTTTGTTCGCTTGACCCCTAACGTGTGGCTGTTCGGGATCCTACTCCTAATTTCTGGGAAGGAGCAAACCAAAGTGCCTGCCTCAGCGGGATCCGGACTCAAACATTTTTTCCCCTAGATTTGTCGACCTGCCCACGTTGTAGGTTAGCCTCTCCTCGGTCTCTTCTAGATTTGCAAATGTCCATCAGGCAAAGGCAGTTGCAAAATGTCAGATTTGGCTCTGGATTTGTAGTCGATCAGAGCAAGAGAGAGAGACAGAGACAGAGACAGAGAGAGACAGAGAGAGCCCTCAGGTCGCACAGTTCCAGTCTGCACAAACTGCAACGACTATGGCATAGGTAAATAATGCCAGGTCTGCAACAATGTGGTTCAAATTTCATTGACCAGAGTTTATAGACGATAACTGCATGAAGTAGAGAATTCACTGCTGCCTGTTCGGTCCGTACGTTGCCACGACTTAAATCACAAATCTGCAATGTCATCAGTGACCCACCCCTCCATGTCTTTCAAAGCCTATCGGTGATTGCTTGGTGTGTGTCTGTTGTCCAGGTCTCCCTCTCTCTCTCTCTGTCTCTCTGTCTCTCTGTCTCTCTCTCTCTCTCTCTCACACACACACACACACACACACACACACACACACACACACACACTTACACACAGAGCAAAGCGTGTAGTTGTGCTTCTCCTTGTCTCCCTCCAAGAAAGAAGAACCCAAAGGGGGAATTGCCTGAGATGGATACAAGTACGACCAAAAAAAGAGGAAGAGGGGATGACGCTGGACGGGATTCGGAGGCAGCTGCGCATAGATAGGACAACACTGCCTCCATGTGGGGAGACTGTAGACCAAAAAAAAAAAAAAAAAAAAAGAGAGGAAGAAGGGATGATGCTGGCTAGGATTCGGAGGCAGCTGCGCATAGATAGGACAAGACTGCCTCCATGTGGGAGACTTGTAGACGTGCGACCAGAGGTCCTGAGTGCAGGCGAGCTTCTTCACATACACGAGGGCAGGCCGAAGACGTCCCGGGGGAGTGAGAGGGGTGAAAATGTCCACACTGAGGGCACTCTGGAAAAAGAATTGCAGATCTTATCTTTGGTAAGGAATGTCTACCCAGAGTCTACGGAGAAATCCTGAATCAGAAAGCAAACAGGAAAACGATCCCCAAACCCCGAGTTTCAAAAGACACTTGAACCAAGAAGGTACACAAATCATGTCTAAGCACGTAAAGATTGACTCCATGCGGTTGACCTTTAGGAAAGCGCCAAGGGCATGAACAGACGGAGACGCCACTACACGGCAGCCAGAATGGCTGACGTGGATCCCACCACCCATACCCACTGTTCACAAAGCTGTGGGAGAACCGAAATCTCCATGTGCTTTGGCGGGTGTGGAGCGGGGAAGGTACACTGGGTCCAAGCGCTCTGTCGCTCTCTCAAGGAAGGTGACGGATTGATTTTGAAAGTGAAAGTGAGGTCCTACGACGTGATGTGTCATGTCACGGAACAGCCCGACGTCGCTATCGACCTGAGTTCCAACACCCGCACGCGCGCGGAAACACACGGTGTGGCGTGGTACGGACGTCCCCGCGTATGCTTTTTTTCACCGAATCGACCTGGATCCTCTCGCTTCGCCGCCATTTTTGTTGCTCCCCGGCGGCCGGCGATCCGAATCCGTCAGGCTGGCGTTGGCGCCGGCTGTCGGGCGCCACCTGGCGGCCGCTTTTATAGCGTTTCTGTCCCCGGGAGCTCCGGCGACGTCGGCAAGGGACGGGCCTCGGCGGCGGTGACCGAGGCAGAGTTCCGGGAGGCCGGCGGCCCTCACGGGATCGGTCCCCGTCGTGCCGGGGTGTGTGCGCGCCGCCGGCCCGCCGGAGATTGGAGCTGCAGGAGAGCGGGGGAGGTGGCTGTCGCCGCGCTTCCCGGGGCCGGCGGGGTGGCCGCGGGTGGGGGCCGCCCGGGCGGGTCGACCAGCAGACGCCGGTGCCCCTCCACCCCCGGGCACCGACCGAGGCCGCCGCCGCGGGGCGACGGGAGAGGGAGTCCCGCGCCCGGATGGCGTCCCGCGGGTGGCCGGGTGCTCGGGCCTTCCGTGTCACCGATGTCTTGGACGCGCCCCGCTCCGGAGGTGGGGGACCGGCCCGGGCCTCGCGGGGAGGCCCGTGGAGGGCACGACTGGCTCGGCCGCGGGCACGGGCGGGTCCCGGTGGTCGGACTCGCCTCGCCTCGGCGAGGTTTCCGAGTCCCGCTCCGGCGGCGAGGACCGGCCCGGGGCTCCCGTGGTGTCCATGTCATCGGAGGCGCCTCTGCGGATTCTTTCCCCCCCCCCCCAAGTCCCGCTCCGGAGGAGAGCGCGCAGCGGGCCCTGCCCTCGGGCGCGGGCCGGGGAGGGCGTCGCCGGTCCGGTGCGCGTGCCCGCGTGGGTCCGGGGCCGTCGGGCTCGACGTCTGTCCTCCCTCACCAAGTGTGCCGTATCTGGGGCCCGGAGGTGGGGAGCGGCTGGAGCCGCCGGTGGAGCCCCGGGTGAGGGCCGGGGGTCGCGGCGTCGGACGCTGGCCTGGCCGCGCGGGCCCTGGTCGCTGGAGGCGCCTCCGCGGACTTTGTGTTTTCGCCCAAGTCCCGCTCCGGAGGAGAGCGCGGAGCGGCCCCTGCCCTCGAGTGCGGGCCGGGGAGGGCACGGCCTGTCCGTGGCGCGTGCCCTGGTCGCCGGAGGCGCCTCCGCGGACTTTGTGTTTTGCCCAAGTCCTGACCCGGAGGCACGGACGGACCGGCCCCTGCCCGCGCGGGCGAGCCGGGGAGGGTGTCGCCGGCCGGCTGCGGCTCCCGCGTGTCCCCGGACCCCTCTGCCCCCACGCTTCCATCAGGGGTCGACCAGATGGCCCTGGGAGCTCCGGGGGCTGGGGGCGATGGGCTCGTGCTGGGGGGCTGGGGGGCAGTCCCGTGATCCAGGGGTGCCCTCGTGATACGTGGATTGGCCCCGCTGTCGCGCGCGGCAATTCTTTCGCCAGAAATCGCCATTTTCTGCCACCAGGTAGGTGCTGGCACGCTCTCGTCGGGTGACTCGCCCGGGAGTCTCTGGGTCTCTGGACACGCGTGCGGGGTTCCGGGCTTGGAACGTGCGCCTGATGCCCGGTTCTGCCCCCGCTGCTTGAGCCGCCCGCCCGGGCCTGCGCGCCGGCTCTCGTGCGTTCCAGGTGACCCGCCCCGTGGTGCTCCCTCCGGTCTCCGGCACCCGAGGGCGGTGGGGGAGGCGCCTCGGGTCCTCTACCCCTGTGCGCTCCCTGCCGCAGGCACCCGGGTGCGGTGGCGACCCCCCATGGCCCCGCGGGCTCCGTGCCGCCGTGTGTCGCGTGCTCGCGTGCCATGGTCGCCGCTCGCTCCCGCCTGAGGAAGCGGGGGTCGGTGAGGCCGAAGCAGGCTCCTCTGGTGACGGTCCTCACCGCACTCCACCTCGAGGCTCTGGTCGTGCCGTGCCGATCGATGTGGTGATGTGGCGCTCTCCCGGGCCGGGCCTAAGCTGTGCCAGACGAGGGACGGACGTTCATGGCGAACGGGACCGCTCTTCTCGCTCTGCCCACGGGCCCCTCGCCTCTCCTCCCCGCCTGTCGGTGGTGTGTGGAAGGCAGGGGTGCGGAATCCGGCCCGACCTCGCTCCCCCACCTTCTGCCTCACGGCGTCGGCGGGGCCGGGGTCTTTGGGACGCAGTTGGGTGCCCCAGCTCCAGCCCTCCCGGCTGTGTGTCTCGGGCGGCCCTCCCCGCGGCGGGGTGGGCTGTGCCGCCTTCACGCCGCGTGTCTCCTGGGCGCGTGGGCGTGTGTGCCTCGGTCCTCGGTGGTGCCCCTGGAGCGCTCCGGGTCGCCTCCCAGCTGCCTGAGGCCGAGCGGTGCCGTCGTTTCCCGTTTGCAGCGACCCCCTCGGGTCACCGCTGTGGTGGTGTGTCCGAGGAGCCGGGGGGCCGAGTCGGTAAGGGAGGCACGCCCGTCCTCCCTTGGGGGGGCGGGTGCCCGGTCGTCCCACGGCATGCCGGTTGGGGCCTTGACTCGCTGGGCGCGCGCCGCGCGTTCTCTCTGCTGGGAGGACGTGTGGGTGTGGGAGCGATCGTGGCGGGCCGAGCCAGCGGCGTGGCGCTGGCTCTCCTCTGAGAGGCGTCGTTTGCCCGGCGCCTCACGTGGTCGCGTGTCTGTGTCCTCGTCCGTTCGACTCGCCGGAAGCACCGGCTTCCGGGCCGCACCGGGTCTCTGTAGCACTCTGGGAAGCCCGGTGAGGCGGGAAGAGGAAAGAGCCCGAGACAGCGTGGGCTCGTGGCCCTGACCGCGAACGCTCCGACTTGTCTTCTGCCTCCCCGTACCGCAGGCCCCCCCCCGCGTAGCCCCTGGTGTCTCCACGTGCCTCGGTGGGCCCGATGGGGAGACGACTGGTGGGGACGACGTGCCCTCGGCGAGGAAGTCTTCTCTAGCGGTCTGAGAGGGTGCCTTGGGGTACCGGATCCCCCAGCCGCCGCCCCTCCTCCGCGCGCAGTAGCCAGCGGTGAGAGCACCGCTCGCGTCGTGGGCAGAGCCGTTCTTTGCCTACCGCGGCCGGCGCCTCCCCCCTCCGAGTCGGGGGAGGGTCCCGCCCGGCCTGGCCCGCGTCCCGCGCGGGGCCGCGCGTGCATGTGCGCGCGAGCGTGTGCGCGGCGCTCCCGGCGCGTGCCGGGGTGAGGGAACGATCCCCGCCTTCGCGCCGTGAGCAGCCGGCTCACCGCCCGCTCCCGTCCCGAGCCGCAGCCGGTGGCGGCGTGCGGGCACGGGTCGGGCCGCCGCGCTCGGGCGCGTGCCACCCGGGCGTGAGCCCCAGAGCGGGCCAGGCGGACGGATGGCTGGCAGGGCGGATGGGACGGCCCCCGCGGTGGGGGTGGTCTCGCGGAGGCCCCGGCGGTGGGGCCGGGCCGCGGGAGGCCCGAGGGGGGCCGAGGCCGAGGCCGGCCGGCGTTCCAGGCGTGTCGCGGGGCTGCCTCCGCGTGTCGGTGGCGGTGGGAACCCGCGCGTGTTTCCCTGGCGGCCCGTCCGCGTCCGAGGCCCTCCCTCGGAGCGCCTCCCCGCGCGCCCGCGCTTCTCCGTGCCGGTGCCCGCCGCGCGCGGGCGCCGCCCTCCCCGTGCCGACCGACGCGCCCCTGCGTTGAACGGGCGTCCGACCGCGCCGCCCGCCGACCGGGACCGATGCGGGCCTCGCCGCGCGGGTGTCGCCTCCGGCTGCCA